>VZRW01003768.1:0-27467 GCA_013398125.1 Aegotheles bennettii | reverse complement strand
TCGAGGTGGCCCGGGGGGCACAGTCCACGCGGGCAGGGGGCGGCAGTGAGGTGGCCCGGGAGCCGCCTCGGGGCGGGGGGAAGCGCTGCACCGGGGATCCCCCAAGGCACGGCCGGGCCGGCGGCAGGAGGCGCGGCAGGGGCCAGGGCTGCGTATGCAGCCGGCGGCGCTGCAGCAGGGCCTGGCGTGCCCGGGGGAACGCGGCGAGGGGAGCTCGGAGCGGTGTTCTTAGTAGGGTGAGGGCTATTTTAAGCACTCCCGCTCGACACCATTTCTAATGACGGCCAGCACATGCGCGTTGCTGCGGCTGCTGGGGAATGGCTCCCGGGAATGCCACAGGAGCACGCTGGCGAGCGGGGTCAGGCACAAGGCCTGTGCCCGTCCCTCCCTTCGGGCAGGAGCAGGGGGCTCTCCCGGGAGGACAGGCCCCGAGCCCTCCCCCGGCCTGCGGTTCACCCTCCTCCGAATCTCCGCGGGCACCGGGGAGGGGAGAACACCCATCTGGAGCACTTGGAAAGACAGGTGGAATTATCCTGCCCAAAGAATAACCTCCAGCCTCACAAGTGCTGTGACTGGTAACCATGGCTTGCAATTGTTAAAGCCCTTTGAATGCAATAGTTAATACAGCTAAATAAAGTGGATTCTCATTTAAAAAGAGCTGATGGGCGTTTTAAGATCTGTCAGATCTTCAGATTTGTCATCTGCCTTTCAAACCCCACAGCTGGCAGTGAAGGGAAGAGGGGAAAGGCTTTTTCATGCTCACCACAGACCAAGACATTCCCCAGATCAAAGCTGTACTGCTACTTGTTTACATCGGAGCAGCAGCATCTGGCCTGGTCTCACTGTGCCGGTGTCATTGGGAGGCTGTGACAGAACCCATGAGTATGAAGTAGAAACATTTTCCCTGAATTCAAAAAGGAAAATAAATTCCAGCACTGATTTTAACATTCATAAATTGACATTTAATTTATGATAGAGGACATCTATGGAGATGACTAATTGGAAGCATTACTTGTGGGAGATGCATGTACCAAAAGCACGGGGGTTCCTGTTCACTTTTCCAGCTTCATGTCCAGCTAATTGCTCTTTCCCCACAGATATGAATTACTCTCGATTCATCACCACTGTAAGTGCAGCAAGAAAAGCATCTCCAATAAGACTTTTGAGTGAGTATACACCTGTTCTTTCTGGGTTCTCTGGAAGGGTATCCTACCACATTCTGGACTTTGCTGGGGTATCATGGCTAAAGACTTGAAAAGGCTTGAAAGGAAACCATGCTGTAAACAGGCAAGCAAGGCCAGTTAGCTGCTTTGACTTTTGTCAAGTTGAGATGTCAAGCAGGTATAAAGAAGAATAAAGTTAATAGCCTTGAACCATTTCAGAAACCCAGACAGAAGAAATAGTATTGTCACTTCAACACATGTCTGAAAATATTCTCTGCTACTGTCTCTAAAGCAGGGCTTTTGGCACAGTTTGATGCTGAATTTACACTGGGTGTCCAAAACCAAGCAGCTGCTAATGACTTGAAATTCAGCCCCAGTATAATGCTTCTTTCCACCTAGCTTCCCTGTGTTGTGTTAACGTCTGTAAATTCCTCACCACATCCATCCCCTTAGTGTTACTACACTTTACTTTTCTATATTACTGTGTCTTTAGGCTACCATGTTACATAGTATTCTGTGTGACAGACAGAAAAGGTTAACTGCCTACTTGTTGATTCAGTTGAAACCTGCAGGGACATGACAGAATCAGGGCATGAGACATACGTCACTAGTTAAGCCTTCAGGGATTAATTTCCTCTCTCTTGGTAAGGGGTTGGCATTTGCTGCTCTGCTTAAAACTCTTCATACAGGTACAAGCCAGGTCAACTAATTCACTCTAGTCAGTCTCTGTACTTTTTCAAATGATACGTTGATGTGCATCATAACACAAATATTAAGTAGCACAGCTTTTGCAGAAAGACACATTGAGGCTGCAGTTTTGAAGACAAAGTAAATACTTCTTTACCAGATCAAAAGTCGTAGACATGACCCATATATTGCTGAACCGATAAGAATTAACTCCTTGTGCTCAAGTTTGCTAATAAGTAGTGGAGAATAAATTTGGTAACAGGAGGCTTTAAGCCAGATCTGGTATCATCTGTTCTCTCATGTCTGATGTAAAAATGTCAAGCCAGCATGAATGCTGTATTGTGATCTCTCAGATTTAATGCAGTCAAGTGCCCTTGCCGGGTTAAGGTCCAGTCTGTGCTGCATGGATGACATCTGAGTGATTGTGAAACTGCGACTAAAAAACAAGAGTTGTTAACGTTTTCTTCATACTGAATTATTTACACAGTGCCTCTGCCACTAAACAAGGGCTGCCAGAAACATTCCCACTCCCTTATGGAAAAGTTGTAATCATAGACGTAACTATTGGTGTAGCTGCATTACTGCCACATCAGCTAAAGTGAGACTGAACAAAAGACAGAGCAAATCGTTCCAAGTCAGTCTAAAGAGAAGGTCATTAAGATTTTAAGTTCTCGAGGCTTAAAAGACATCAGTCACAGAAAAGGTTTTTACAATAGTAGAACAGTCAGATACGATTAAAAAGCTATTTATAATTTATTTTATAACAAATACGATTTTCTGTTTTGGTCTGTGTCCCGTCCCCCCCAACACCTATTTAATCCAAGTAGAAAGGAGAGTTTAAAAAGAGTTGTCATTCTTTTGAATTCCTGAAATCTATTAAAAAATAAAGTGAAAAGTGGAACAAATTTCTGTGGATGATTATTGCATACTGACTGAAGGATATGATAAGTGTTGCAATAATCAAATTGTAACAAAGGTTTTTTCCTTTTCCTCTAGCTGAACTGATGCAGAAGTCTCCTCCATCCCTCATCTCACTGGCTGGAGGAGCACCAAACCCTAACCTTTTTCCATTTAAGAGGGCTACTGTTGCCATCGGACATGGAACTGCTGTTGAGATTGGGGAAGATCTGATGAAGAGGGCTCTCCAGTACTCGGCCTCAGCAGGGTATCTGTCAGGACTGCTTGCGATTCAAGATACCAGCATCAAAGGATCATGAAACCTTTTATTATTGCAGTAATGCACCTGCATTTTAAAAACCTGTTTATAAAACCTGTTTTACAAAGCAGTCTTAACTTCTCTCAACTTGCCTCACTATTTATATTTCAGTTTAAGTGGGAAGTTTTGAGCAGATTACTACTTAAAAAACCCAACAAATTCAATCCAGAGCATTTCCTGGCTGTTAGTATTTGAGAATCCAAACTCCCAAGTCACTAGGAGGAATCATTTTCTGTTTTGCAGTAAGATATTCTGAAAGATACTGTATTGCAATATATAGTTTCCCCATTCTGGAGTATTTGTTTTGCTCTCATTTGGTACCATGTATTAAAGTCAGTATGTACTACTTGTGGTAGTTGAATTGAGGTATTTATAGTATTGTCATTTTTAGTAGAAAAATTACATACCATTAAGTTACTTTAGCACTCATGTGAATTTCCCAGCAGACAGCCCTGAGTCAGGCGTGTGACAGGTTGCAAAAATGTTTAGGTACCTACAGAGGAAGACAGGGCATTAATCAGTGAAGTTAAGACTTTTCTTAATATTTAAATTAACCCAGCCATTTGTGAACATCCTTCAAGATCTTAGGACTTTTTTGAAAAACCTGTTTCAGAATTCCTTACTATCTGCAGCCAATTAACTAACAGTGTTGCAAGCTTTGTCACATTGTCACATTTGAGTATGGAAAGATCACTCCTAGGAGTGGATATTGTTCAGCCTCCACCCATATTCCATGCTTGGGAAACCATTTTTGCCCAGATTTCAGTATCATAATTTGGTGTATGGACCATAGATGTCCATCTCTTCTGCTTTTCCATAAGAAACATTTATCTCATCATTTGATAAAGCAGTCATAAAATCGTCATTAAGCATATCTATGTGACAGCTGAAGTCAGGCTTAGGACTGTGTGCTTGGTTTGACAGTGATTTGGAGGAACAGCCTAGCTTCACAGCCTATGTGTTCGATATACCTTATTTTATTCATGTTTCAGGATTCCAGAGCTAGTGTCTTGGCTAAAGGATTTCCAGCGGCATCTACATAATCCCCCCACAGCCAACTACAGGCCTGAGCAAGGACAAATGGAAGTGTGTGTCACAACCGGCAGCCAGGAAGGCTTGTGTAAAGTAAGGCCAAAAGCTTTGTATCTTAAAAGCATTTCTTTCAGAGAGATGTTTATTCTTCCATTGGTTCCGTTATACTCAGCATTCAGTGCCACTGTGTAACTATATGCAGAGTAGTTTGTTAAATACATGTCTCATGCTACTATAAGATAAGAAAACTGATATAAAACTGTTGCAGCAGTCCAGTCTTTCAGGACTGAACATTCAGGTAAACCAAACAGCCTGTCAGAAAATATGCTATAAGGTAACATTTCATGTTACTCAAGTAATGCAGTAATAAGTACATAGGTGCATTATTAGTTTTACCATAACTCAATTCTAATTATGTTAGACTTCCTTAAACAATTACCCTCTCCAGTTCACTCTCACTGCTGCTTAGTTGATCCTTTCTGTAACTAAAGCACCGTTTCTATTGTATAATAGAGCGCTCTGTCCATATTCACTGATTACCTAGCTTCATTTGGTTCTAAAGCAGATTTTTCATCTGTTCGTTGCTTTTCTCAGACAGTATAATTAAATGGGTAGGGAATTACTAATATCTACTGAAGATTTTTAATCCCAGCAAGAAGTTGGAAGCACAAAGCACGTGTACAATGGCACTGTCTTTCTAAAATACTCTTTTCTTTCACAGGTGTTTGAAATGCTCATTAATCCTGGGGACAACATCCTTTTGGATGCACCTACATATTCTGGGACACTAGCAGCTGTAAGTATTTTTTACCTACAAAATGTTGCAAATGTTACATTTGAAGTAAACAGCAATTTAGTACCTGATCTGCAGGCTTATATACACTTGTCTTTATTTACTGTAAAAATCTAAGTAGAAATCAAGTTTTGAGTGTTAGTCCAGTTAAGATCATAAATATTAATTCATAGAAGCCCTTCTATTGGAAGTTCTACAAAAGCTGTTTGCAGGACAGAAGTTTCTCTTCCAAATTCTAGTTCATTCAAGGGCTAAGGTCACACTTGGGATTAGAAAGAAAACCATGACAACCTAGTCAGGTTGAAATGAAGTCATGAGAAGTGGGTATTTCAACACATCAGCACATTGACCTGAAGTATTTCATGGTCCGATTATACCGTATCTATAAACAGAATAAAAGTGGAATAGGACTGAAACACCCATATATGGTTATGAAGGTGTGAATTAGTACCATACAGACTGCTAGACCTATGCAAAAGTAGCAAAGTTTACTTCTGAAAAAATTAATCAGTATGTAATTAAACATCAGCTAAAAATGCCTAAGAGCTGTGTGTAAGAAGGGTTAGGATAGATAATACACCACAACTTCAGTCTAGTCTCTCCTTGCATCAAAAGGAATTTAGTTATTGTTTGCTGCGCTAAGTTTATCTTGTCTAATCAAATGTACTTTGTTAGCAATGTATTTTGACAATTACAACTTGCGTTTTTACTTAAAACCAGAGTGCTACATCGCAGAAATTGAAATTCCAGAGGGGACATAGCATGCTTTTTGTTGGCATTTTACCTGTATTTTTTCATACTGCTGTCAACATCTCATCACAGTAGCATCATTTCATTCTCCCTTGTATTGCTGGATATTTGTGGCAAACAAATTCTTTGTCCTTCGTCAATGAAGAGTAATTTATAGTTCTGGCACTTCCACTGAAGTAGAGTGTAAATTGTCAGTAGGAAACGAAGGTCTATGAACTTACTATCTGTGGTGAGAGCATGAGGAGTCCTGAGAGAACACAGTTCAAATTCATAAAGTCTCTTTCTGCTTGCAAAACCATATGTGATTTCCTAGAGAAGAGAAGCAATTGGACATAGGAGCTGCCTGTTTCTTCTCAGTTGGCTTAACAGGGCAAATAGAGTAATGTGGTAAGTTTGACAAGCTTCACAGCAAATTCAGGCAAACTTACTTTTGAATCACAAACAAATGGAGTTTGAGATAGCTATAAAATCAGGAAGACTCTGTGCCACTGAAATTTTACAACGCCAATGACAAAAGGAAAACCTTTGAATAATGGGATTATGACAGTTTTGTTCCTCCTATCAACAGCTGAGACCTTTGGGTTGCAACATAATTAACGTTCCTAGTGACCAACATGGCATTATACCAAAAGCTCTAAATGAAATTCTATCTACTTGGAGCTCAGATGATGTAAAAAATCGTAGCCAGCACCTCCCCAAATTCCTGTACACTATTCCAAACGGCTGCAACCCAACCGGAAACTCTCTGACCACAGAGCGCAAGAAGGAGATTTACCAGGTATGTAGCTGGGACCTTGTGAACCTTGTAGGTGGAAGTGGATAAATGTTAGTCTCACTTCAGTTGAGGATACCCCATCTGTGGTATTTGGACCCATTATTGTTCCAATAGACTTTCTTCCTAGAACTTGTTTCTAGCAGAACCTTTTTCATGACAACTCTTTAGAGGTGGACTACGCATTACATTAATTTTTGCAGTAGTAGCCCATTGTTCACTGGTATCTTTGCCATGGGCTTCAAACTGGACTTTCTGCACAGTTTGAGCGCTACGTGGAACAGAACTTCAGTTATATACATGTGTCCTTGTACTGAAGGTACCATGTTTACTCTTACAATTGCTTGATGTCTAAACTGGGCATTTGAAAACTTCTCTTGACAGGGCTTCTATATAGTGAATGAGCAATTCATAGGATCATAATACATCCTGATAATAGGCCTAGGGTATAGAAATAACTGAATTTACAGTGTCTTTACATTTTAATTAATCTTTACTTTTTATTACTTTCTTTAGCTTGCAAGAAAATATGATTTCCTCATAATAGAAGATGATCCTTACTACTTTCTTCAGTTTGAAAAGGTAATTTGTCTTCCATACTCCTTAGTAACATCTTCTTTTCTGGTCCAAGAGAGAACTAAGGTTTGAGCCATGGATCTTTCTGGCTGCTCCTGCTTCATATCCTACCAAGGTGGTTGTAGGCCTCACAGTCTATGCTACTTTAAGTTGTTGTCCCCTTTGTGGCATTTTATTGCATCAGTCCTGGTAATCAGTGGTTCCAATTCCTCAAGCCTTATACAAGACAGAATTTCCTTCAATAGTCAGAAAATGGCAAAATTTGCCTCCAGAGCAAAACAAGCATGCCACTGAAGCAGCACTTGAAAATAGCAGCCTCTTAATGTTCCTTTCATCCCAGTCTCTTCTTTCATTCAGTGGAAGATTGCCTACTCCCAGTCTACTATATGGCATTTTTACTCTTTTGCCTTTTGGAGAACCTGAGTGAGTTCTCCCAGATACCACAGGACATAATACTGGATAGGCACCTTCCCTCCTTCATGTAAACTTTCCCCAAATGTGTAACAATCAATCGCTGACCTGTCTTCACACATGGATATACAGTTGCACAGACCACAAAAGTACCTGACTTCAGGAGTAAAAGTTGGTCTTACAAAGTAGTAAGACATCGGTAGAAGCTAAAGTTCAGTATTTTCTATTTTGAAATATGTTTTATGGGAGGAGGCAATAAAACTACTTCTCTTACTGAATAGCATTTTGTAGCTTTGTTAGTGTAAAGGGAGAAGGTGTAAAAGTAGAATTCTTGATAAGGAAAAAGTGTGCTGGACTCAGATCATGAAATTTGGCCACATCTTCTGATGTCCTTTACCTAAGGTAAAGGTAAAAGCTACAGAGTCCCATCTTAGAAATTACAGTATGTGTTTACTCCATAAAAAAAAACTTTGCAAAGAAATCATTATTTTTCTCTCCTACTTACTGCATCAAGTTTTGGTAAACCTGAACTCAATGCTTACATGCTGAACAGTGGGCTAAGCATCAAAAATTAGCAAGGCTGATTTCTCGAGGACTTTCATAGGACATTGTAGTCACGTCTCAGACAGCTAGTCTAAACAATCACTTGTCAGCAAGTTACTGCATTTTTGTCCTTGGAATGCACATCTGAAATATTTACTATCAAAATATTTCTTAAAGAAATTAATTATGTCTTCATAGTAAAGAAAATAATTCCATCATAATCCTTACTAGCACCTTGAATTTTTTTTCATTTTTTTCTTCCAAGCCTTGGGCTCCAACTTTCCTCTCAATGGATGTGGATGGCCGAGTTATCAGGACTGACTCTTTCTCTAAAATTCTCTCATCTGGGTAAGGCCAGCTTCAGACTGCTTAGCATTGCCTGTTCAGTTAAGGCACAAGACTAGTACTTCATACAAAATGATCAGACATGTCATAGTGTTTTTTCATCTAATACTTGTCCATTTCTGGAATGTACTTTCAGATCTGCAGCTTTTCTGTCTGCTCACTTTTCATGTCATCTCTTGGCAGTCATTTAACTCAAGATTCTGTTTCTCTTCTCATACTAATAAGCCACTCTCCCCTAGGCAGTCTGTTCTTGCAGACACCATATAGGCAGAAAGACAGAAGCTGGATTCCAGCTCTGTTTCTGGAAGTCCCAGGAGCTTTCCTCTCTTCTTTTTCCATTTCTCCTTCTATCTCTTACCATTCCTGCAGACTCCCTGAACTTGTAATACAGAAATGATAACATCATTCTCTACAAAACTATTGATAGGTTTATACTAATCTCTCATCTTCCAGCCTTGCAGTTCATTCAGGTTGTTTCCACCTGCCTGAAAAACAAAACTGGCTGTTTTCCATTTCACATAAGTCAACATATTTGATTTTTAACTTGTTTTGTTTATTATCCTAATAGATATAAGAAAGTAATGTGAATTCTGCACTGGCAGCTAGTGGATTATAACTCCATCCCTGAGAAAGTGAGGAGACAACATGATACTAAGGGTGATTGCACTTTCAGAAGTGACACTGCAAAAAGGCAGGATGCAATTTTATGTTTGTCAAAGATGCACATGAGTTACTGGTTCTATTTTTCTTCAAAGAAAAAGTTCAGCCAATCTGTAAAGATGGGTCATGAGTTGAAGCATGAATGAAAGTCAGTCTAAATTCCATTTATTCTGCAGTAGTGAAAGGGAGTGAAAGAGTAAAGCTGTTTGCCACTTCCCATCTCTTTTTCATAAAGCCTGAGCATTCATGATTTTTCATTATGTGAAAACCTATTTTTCCTTCCCTTTGATTCATATAATCTTTTTGGTTGCAGAGGAAAGCTTACAAGTATGGGATACGTCCTGAAGTCTCAGAACTAAGAAGCTACTATAAGCATTAACAGCCCTTAAATGTTTTTATTTCATGACTTTGATACTGGGCTCTTAAATTGTGTAAGCCCGGGGCTTAGGGCATTATAAACATATAGATAAACTTAAATGCATAAAAGTTCTTTGCCATGAAATTGTTACACATTTTCCCAGTTACAATTTAAACCATAACTCAAAAAGTATAGCACACTGCATTTCTGTAGTAACTTTTTTCTTCTTTTTTTCTAGGTTAAGAATAGGTTTTCTGACAGGTCCCAAGCCTCTTATTGACAGAGTTGTTCTACACATTCAGGTTTCAACAATGCACACCAGCACTTTCACACAGGCAAGTACCAAACTGCCAACTGAACTGCATTTAGAAAAGATAACATATTCCAAGTCTTAAGAAACCACAAATGAACAGCTTTACTTTTGCAGTTGCTCTGCACTTCTGCAATTTTGTTTATAATAATCCCATACATGGTCAATTCTGCCAAAGGAACAGAGGCCACCATAGAAGTTGTAACCAGAGCTAAAGGGTGTCCGAGTGCATAGAAAGCACAGCTAATACGCCTTTAGCCTCAGGTTTCAGGAATCAAGATCTAAAATACTTTGTAACTCTTGCTAGTGGGTTCACTTGAGACACCTCAATGTAAAGCACATATTGGAAGCACTTAGTTTTTTTCTGGTTTTCATTCTGCTTTGTAGTAGAACAATACAGACAGCCCACAGAAACATTGCAAAGCAGGCTGCCAGCTACAGCCCCTATATAGTTAGTAATAAAGGACACATGGAGCTGGAAGCCATACCTAGATGTGCTCAATTAGTTCATCACAGAGGCAGTATTAAAGCAGAGAGGCTGATACGGACAGGAAGGTAAAGCAATGTGACATTGCCTTCCTTTTTCTCCCCAGTTTTCATATTTTGTTCTCCATCCATTCTTCCCTCCCCCCACACCAGCTTCCAAACACTGCCATGATCCTTGAAGACAGCAGTAACATGGGCTACAATGGCCTGTTGCTGTTGCCACCTCTGTTTATAAAGGGCTCCAAGAGACCCCGTGTGCAATTTCTTGCCTGTGTGGAATTCTGCATAATGCATCAGGCTATATATCTTTTGATGATTGCAGAACAGTCCTGTTTAAAATATGGTACTGATGATGTGTTTTATTTCTTTAGATTATGATATCACAGCTGCTTCAGCAATGGGGAGAAAAGGGTTTCTTGGAACATATAGACAGGTAGGGTCATGTCACATGCTGAATCCCATCATCTATCATTCTGCTTCTCGCTACCTACATAAAACATGGTTTGCAGTAAACAGGTCAGAGGCTGTGCATCAATAATAGGCCAAGTGGATAAGCCAGGTCACCAAGACTGACAGTATTCACACAAGAGTCCTGAAGGAGCTCAGTGTGAAGTTGCAGACACGCAGGTCAGGGCATGTAAATTACCACTGCAGACCAACACTGCAGCTCCCATCTGAAGGGAGCTCAAGAGGATCCTGGGAGCTCCAAGTTGGTGAATACAGTTTTCATCCCTACCAAAGCAGTAGGGTCTATAGCAAAGGCTAAGGTCACTGAGCATGTAGTCTATGGAGAAAGAGTCAGCATAGCTTCTGTAAAGGGAGTTCTTGCCTCACTAACTCAGTGGGGATTCACCCTCTAACACACTTAAATCTAGTGATTGCAGATGCTGATAGAAAGACCCACAGAGAGCACTGAAGTTCATTCACCTACACTTGCTAAACACTACTTCTGTCACCACTCTTGGAGACACAGCACTGGGCTAAGGTTTAACTCAGCAGGGCATTTCTTAAATACTGACACACATTTGGTTTTCATTTATTATGCTGGAGGAGCATAGTTTCTCTTGAGCATCCATGCTTCATTTCAGATGCCATACTTGGATGCCATTAGAACTCCAAGCTTCCTACTTCAGTGAGTAGTGTACTACACTCTGCCTAGGCCGGTAACAAGAACGCGAGCAAAGCATGGAAGTTCTTATATCTGATTTTAACAGCCACATCTGTCCCCTGAGCACCTGCCCATTGTCCATACTGTAAACACCACTACTTAAAAAAAAAACACAAAACCAAACAAACTAGCACACACACCAGCCCTTGCTTTGCCTTGTTTTAAGAAATAGGAGCATAAAGATAGATTTTGCAGGGAAACTTGGACCACGCTTTTGCTCAGCTTTCAGCAGTTAGAAAAATATATCCTAAATGTATCTCTCACTTACCTTCTTGTAGGCAAAAAGGCATTCTTGCTCCAGCCAGAAAGCTGTGCTTCCCCTTCACTAATGAAAATAGTCTGCAGTAGGGTAGCTGCAACCCTTTATAACCTTCTAGACTAGGTTATCAGGTGACTTATTGATTAGGCCCAACAGCTGACTGCAATCTCTTCCAGGTGGTTTATCTGGACAAGGTTGACTTGTTAGATCAGGCTTTTGGGTAGGAGCTAGCTTATTGTTTGGAGCAGCTGCATTTTTGTGGATGCCTTGTCTCAACAACACTTACAATTTCATTTCAACATGGAAGTAAAATGATAATAGAAAGGCAAAAAACTTGTAATAGAATTTGTGATGTGGTAAAAATTGCGCAAGTGAGATTTCCCACTTCATGTAGAATTCCCAAAACTATATACACCATTGGTGGTGTTAGTGTTTGTCTACCAAGTGTAATAAAACACATCCTGAAATCAAAGCTATTGATTCAGAGACTATAAAAAAAAATCTAAATCAAAATTATGCAAATCACTAAGTATGGTTTCTCTGCAGAGAAGGGAGCACATTTGCATCTGATTTATGAACTCTGGATCAGGTATTTCTCTTCTATCTCCCACTGCAGAATCACAGCTGTCTCATGTCAACAAAAGCCACTACACAAGACTTCTCCATGTTGAAACTTGGGTTAGGGTCATTTTCCCGAGTAGGAGATTGAATTATTTGGAAGTTTTACTTAAAGGGTGAAGGAGTTAGTTTTAAAAGCATAAGAAAGGGGAAGCTGTAAAATGGTCATGACAGGTTTATCACATGATTTGCTTTTTACCTTGTGAAATCTCATTTCCATGTGTAACCTATTACACAGATTCAACACAAATGCACAGATACTGAGTCTGTGCTTTTGCATATGTGTAAGTTCTTCATTTTCTTCAGTATGCCTGTTTTGTGTGGTAAATATTGTTAACAGGGCTTGTATCCACTGATAAAATAGGCAGAATGGATATCATATATAAAGAGTTTCCATTAGATATGTAAAGCTTAAGAAGCAGCCACACAGGCAGTTCCTTTGTCTGATTGATCAGTGCTTTGTTGGAAACACACTGAGGCATTCAAGACTTCTCTGCTATATATGGAAAGTTTTATATATACAGTATACCGTGTTGTGCCCATCTAGGATATGTTCATGTTTCCATTAAATGTGCACTTAGGTTGTACAAGTAGAAAAGCTTTGTTTCTGCCTTGGAAACAAAAGGACTCTGAAGCACTATGGGATCATGACTTTAAATTGATAATTTACTTTCAGAGTGGTGGAGTTCTACAGGACCCAGCGGGATGCAATGCTCATTGCTGCTGACAAGTGGTTAAAAGGTCAGTGAGTGCAACACAGCTAATTGCTTAGATTTTTTTCTAGGTATTTATCATCTTTGCGTTCAAGAAAAATCACTTAATCTCTTGACTGAAGTGACAGATAAGCACTATAAGCAAATCAATGACATTAAATATTAAGCTTAGGACAAATTACCTAGTGCTGCTGTTTTTGTGCTTTTCTGGTGGGACAAGGAGATGGTGATGAGAAAAAATCTCGCCGCATTACTGTAGAAAGCAGTTTTACAAAGAGCATGTATTTCACTCCACTGTGTTCCTACTCTTATTATGTTTAAAATCTCTGTCTTTAAAATCTCTGCCTGAAATAGCCAGATTTAGTGGCTTTAATTTAAAAGAAGATATAGACAATCAATATAACAGTAGTGATAATATTTTTTTTTGTCAGAAATTAGTTTCAAATGTCTCCATTTGTGGTTAATCGTGGAGCATAGAAAGAATTTGATCAACAAAAATGCAATTACAGTTAGTTACTTGCTCCTTTTGGTCAGTCTAAGTGGAATCAGCAATAACTGTTTAGGAACTGCCCACCTACCTTCAATGATAATTCTATGGAACATGGGTACTTCGCCACCACACAGTCATTAACATACTTATTCTTGCTAATTCCGGGTTTTTAGATGTGAAGTATTTCCTTTCTTTATACATGACTCTGAACAATCATGGGTTGTTAACCTAGGTAGACCCTCTTTGCCTCAATTCCCCCAAGTACCAAAACAGTGTAATAGCACTGGGCTGTCTTAAAGCATGTTGTGAGAATATACTCATGTAAAAGACTACAGGGTCTTCATGTTTTCTAGTAACAGCCATAATATTATGGAAGACAGACCTTTATTTTGTAGATAGGTAATGGTGAAATACATCGAGAAGATGTCAAGTCAGATAAATAGTTCATTCAAAAACATGTCCAAAACCAGATAGTTTTAGGTAGACTAAAGTTACACAGTAAGTCTGCAAATATAACCTAAGACATAAATCCTCTCTAAGCCTTTCCTCATAACTCCTAGGCTCTCCTTTTCTTTGGGGAAAAGTCCATAATCACTGTAACTTAAAGGAAAACAGTTTTATGCTTTGCTACACTTCAAATCATATTGATAGTCAATGTGGTATTAAGAGAAGCTGCATCAGAAAAAATATTTTATGTTGTTTACTTAATCTGAAAGTAATCAACAAATGTAGTGTGTTAATGTTTGGGATTTGTTCAATTCAGAGCAATCACTTTCACAAAAACTATTGAGGATACCAGCACAAGTGTAGTAAGCCCACACAGATTTGATGAGGAGTACTTTAAATTTGGCAAGTGGCATCCTGACTCTATGGCCTACATTCCCTTTGAATGTTTATTGGAACAACACATCTACGACATCACTGAATCTATGATGTATCAGTTAAAGGTGGGGCAGAACTTTCTTGAATCCCTTCTTTTCTCTCTCTCTCTCTCTCTCCAGACTTGGCAGAATGGTACCCTCCTGCTGCTGGCATGTTCTTATGGATCAAAATTAAGTGTGTTTCTGATACACAGCAGCTGATCATGGAAAAAGCTTTGCAGAAAGAGGTATGACCTATGGTTTAATGTCTTGTGATGTTGAAATGAGGGAAGGATAAATAAATTTACCAGATTTATCTGCACATATGTGCACATATGAAAAAGCAGGGGAACTTGCCATGAACCATCTGCAAGTCAGGCATTGTTGCATAGCAACTCATTAATAAAATATTTTCATGACTGTATCTTGATATTTAATCAGCTGACTTAAATGTAAAAATCATAAAATCATAGAATCATTATGGTTGGAAGGGACCTCCAGGGTCATCAAGTCCAACCTTTATCCCATCATATTCCTAACCATTAGACCATGGCCTCAAGTGCCTCATCAACCTGTTTTTTGAACACCCCCAGGGATGGTGACTCTACCACTCCCTGGGCAGCCTATTCCAGTGCCTAACCACCCTCTCAGTAAAGAACTTCTTCCTAATATCCAACCTAAACTTCCCCTGACGTAACTTGAGGCCATTTCCTCTCGTCCTAGGTCATGTGTACAACATATACATATTTATATTATTAATATATGTACCTATGCAAATGATGGCTGTCCACTATATCTTTTTAATAAGAGAAATTAAGTGTGATTTTATTTCTACAATTTATAAGAGTCAGCACTGTGTACTGAGTAAACTACATCCCACCTCACTGAAGCTTCTAAACATTGTGATGATAAATCGGACCTGGTAACCCACCAAAACCCAGGAGCCCTTTGATTTTGTCATGGAAAATCTGATTCCAGGTTGCATGTTTCTGGCTTCTCATTTTGAAGAGAAGAAATACATTATGCCAAGTCCTGATACCAGTGTTTCAGCAGTTGGCCTTCTCAAATGTAATTTAACATGGTGTTTTAAAACTGTAGACGTGTTGAAAAGTAGGTGGCTAATCAATTTTTCTTAGGTGTTACTAGTTCCTGGAGGAGCATTCAATATTGATAGTTCAAAGCCTAGTTCTTATGTCAGAGCTTCCTTCTCTCTGTCTTCTCCAGCCCAGATGGATCTGGTAAGTGAGACTTATTTTTTTACATTCTTATAAAGACAGTTTATCACATAATAATGCTCCCTTGTTTTTACTTACTTCTCCTTATGTGTTTTCTTTAATGTTAGTGTAGGTTTTTTAGTACTATGGTGATTAAGCAGTACTTTTGAAGCAGTATTAGCTGGTTTTAGACAAAATACTCACGTCCAAATGACCATTTAAAATTTCCCTTTGTATCCCATACATGTAGACTCTCACACTTAATACCACCAGACATTATTCATAAAAGTTTTACTGAAGTCAGAGTGAGTTTTGCTATTTGCTTTAACAGTAGCAGGCATCATGTATCTTATATTTTCCAGACTTTTCATTCCTGAGATTGAACTACCTGTTTTCTTTTGTGTACATGTGTGTGTTGTCAATCCTTTATAAGAAAGAATATTGTTTTTCTTTCATGCAATTGACATTGTATTTAATCTCTCAGGAATTAATCTTCTATGTGTTTTAGGGACATTTTGGATGTTATTTTGCTGTATCTGTAAAATCAGTAGATATAAGGGTAGGAGACATTTATTTGTGCAGATTTAATGCTCATTTGACTTAGGTGCTTGAAACAGTTCAGTATTTGTAGTTGTACTTTCATTCAGTTGTGAAGATTTGTAACAGATAAGTGCTCCTATTGCCTTTCTATTTCTTCTTCTGTATTTCTTCTCTTTCTTCCTTCTTCTTAAAAGTAACTCATAACCATACAGTTAACAGTCAAATTGTGTCTTTATATGCTTCCCTACTCAACAGTTCTTTTTTTTCACCTTTGGAGCCTCTAGGCCCTTATGTTAAATTTTTAAAAAAACTCTTCCAGGGATCACTAGTTGTACTAAAAGTACAGCTGTTTATTTGCATCTGAACTCTGAATAACCTTTGGACATCAATATATGTATTTTTCTGTTTCAGAGAACTCTGCCTTTTATTTTCTATTAGAGAAGTGGAAGCTTTGTCCAGTCCAAGCCCATATATGTTGTTATAAAGGGAAAACAGAGAATATCAGCAGAATTTTGCAGTATAAAATACTGAGTTTGTGTATGGTTAGGGTAGTTTTAGTAGCTCTACAGATTTGGTGTGTTGCCTATTTAAGTAATTCTGGTATATAAATGTGAACCATATTTGTGTCATTGCAGGCCTTCAAGAGACTGGCTGACCTTATAAAAGAAGCTTTGTGAAAAAGCTGAATAGACTTCTTGCAGCAATCAAAATCATCTCCAGAAAATATTAACATTTGGATTTCATCAGAACACTTTAAAAGCAGGCACAGTGTGTGTCTCCTTAGATTGTTTCAGCTAAAAAAGCAAAAAATGAAAGAGTGAAAACCAATTTGCTTAATTTTTTTTGACAGGACGTTGCATTACTAAATTCATTGCAATTCAGAGACACTTAAAATACTCAAAACCAAAATGTTCTGTTTCCCATTAAATCCATGGTTTTGTTAGATTTTAATTGATATTTTTTCTAGCTTTTGTTTTTCATTTGGGTTGGGAAACAGAGATATCAGTAACTTAGATGTTGCACCTGCTGTGGTCTTAGCCACTATTACTTAATCCCAGCTGATACATTCCTCCAACACCTTACGTTGGAGTTGGTTTTGTATGTCACTTTCATTCTCGTCCTGCTGTATGGCATCCGCTTTTGAAGATTTGAAGATCAGTATTTAATTTTACTAAAGTTTTGTCAGATAAAACTGATGTAAGGATGTTAAAAATTGAAACAGATCCAGAAAAATTAGGCTATGATTACAAATGAAACTATTTGGCCTAAGGTCCCTTGCAGTTTGCCTGGTTTTTACAGTGCATTCTCTAATTTGTAGAAGGTTTTCTGATCGTTGCTTCCAGTTCAGTCTGTGAATAATTACCCTGTACATGTATTAGAGAATCTCTGGTTTGCAAGGGGATGTGTATGTGCTGATAGAACTGCTCTCTGCTCTTAGTTAATCAATCAATCAGATGTGTTTTTGAACAGAGAGCATAATTAACTCAACAGGACATAGTAGAATGGACAATACCCTGACACTGCCAAATGTACAAAGCAAGCAAGATGAAACAATAAAGAAATATTTTGATCTCTAATCCCTTTGGTCATTATCATCCCAAACATTTGATACATGGCAACACGTACCAAACTTTCAGTACAGATTCTCTAAAGCTTCCCATTTTGCTTAGTGGCTTAAGTTTTATTTACTGTTTGGATGAAAGCGCTTCCACCTGGAGTGGATGGTCGTTTATATGCAAGTGTGTGGAATTTCAAAGGAAAAATATGTGTTCAAGAATCCAGCCTATCCTTCAACACCTCAGGTAACCTGACCAAATAAGGGTCAAGCATAACCTTGCTTAATTGGAAGTTTCACAAGAGTCATGGTTTTAGTACTAACAATGATTTTCATTCCGTCTTTCCCCCCTAGTTATAAATAGTGTGTGTAATAAGAAACTAGCACAGATGTGTGCCTTCCCCAGCATCTTTCCAGTCACCAGCATCATTCCAGTGCCTTCAGCCCAGCATCACCATTTATCTCAAGTCACACATCCAAGCCAACTCTGCCCTTTGCAGCTTCTTGAGCAGAGTATCCAAGCTCAATCATTTCTTTTCCCCAGATTACTGCAACTTTTCATCAAGTCCGCATTATTTTCAGACTAATTTTCTCCAATTTGATGTACATGATGCGTTTTCTCTTAGACCCATTCAAAATACCTCCTTCTGCAAACATGGGGCTGAGTCTGTTGTCCCACCACACTGCATCTGCAACCCAACCCGCACCTCCAGGTTCCCCTCCGCCTCTTCCTGCTGCTGGTGGGCAGGCGGGCAAGCTGGTGCAGCGGATGAGGTCAGCCCCCCACCATGAAGTCGGGCTGGACTTGGGCAGCCAGGACTCACAGGGTGACATCCCGAAGCTGCTCTCAGAACATCAACACTCTCTTTGAAGACAAACTTGTCCCTTCTTGCACTGTTTGATGGTGCTAATGGGGGTCCAAATGAGCAGTGCCTTCTGTGCAGTGCTGCTTAACAGCAAGTTTTGACTTTTCAACTCAGTATCTTGACCACATGTTGAAATTTTGAAAGATCTGACTTTGCTATCAGTAAGGCAATTTTTATCTTGGGTTCAATTTAGAAAATCATTTTATACAACAGAGATGTGTCTGATTAATTAAAATAATATATTTTTACAGTGGAATAAATGTAAATGTCATCTAAGACTGATTTTAGTTTTCAAGCAAATGCTATTGTTGTTGTCAAACACTATTGTCATATTGTCATTCAGCCAGACCTGAATCAGAAAAACATAATCAAAATATCATTATCAAGCAACCCTTGTATTGGCGATGTGTTGAATAATATACCTCTTAATTTTCAGAGATCTAAATATTGATTTAGTTGAATGCAAAATGCAATTCCATTTGCTGCACATTAGATGCTTTTGCTATCAGCTAATTTAATTTAGAGAGAGTTTGTTTTTTTCCCTGGCTGTGGTGAAGCATCTAAAATTAAGTTACTATCCTGAACAATGCAAATTGAACAATGACAGTGAGATTTTAAATGCACATACTGTTTCCCTGAACCTCTTAAAGCAGTTTCTGGTCTCCTTGGAGTGAGCATTCGCTATGATTAAATGTTCCTGGAGGAAGCCACTTAGAGGCAAAAGGAAAAGGCCAAGGAACAAGTTCACATAGAAAGAAATTATATGGAAAATGAAAGCTTCGGTTTCCCTTGCTGTTTCTTCCATCCAAGAGCAAATAACCTCTCTCATTCATATCTGGGTTTAAGCCAGCAAGTGACACAATCTACCACTAGGGAAGGGAGGATACAGAGGAAGGAAAGGGCTCGGAGTGGTAAGTGCATCCTCTGATGCTACCTAAGTATGGGCAGTTGTGGAAGAGCTTACAGCAGTGGCTGACATGTGGGGAGCTCCGGGCAGGCTGGGTCTCCAGACTTATTTGTGAGTGGGCAATTACCTGCCTGTTCTCTTGTACCTACACTTAGGTTCCACTGGATTTTCAGGCTTTTGGCAGATGAAAAATACCTAGAAATTCTGGACAAATAGCCACTGTACATAACCCAAACAGTTCTACTGTACAAGGTAAATCTTAACCCATCTTACACACATCATGCGTGCACCTGTTGTTCCACACATCTAGACTCGTGCAATGCATCCCACTTCTGCTTCGTGAGATTTACAGATGTAGCAAGGGTGAGCAGTTCTTCCCAGGGAGAATGCAAGTATTAACTGTAACAACTTAAACATAATTCCTGAACTTCTGCATAAAATACATCACAGAGGTCATCAGACTTCACAGATCTGAAGGAAAATATCCCCCTTTACTTTCAAACAAGAGCACTCAGCACAGCTGTGATTACCAAATAATTGAGAAAAAATATTTTTATGGGGAATGTATGTGTGTACACAATATGACAGTTCCTACATTAAACTATGAACATACAGAGAATTGTTTAATCTAATGTTAGTCCCTGAGCATCAGTGGTGATGTCCAAGCATTTATAGTTTTTGTGGGGAAAAATTTGGCTTAATTTTGGGGGATTTTCCCTGGAATTCTGAATGCAAGTTTCACTTTAAACTTCATCCTTTTAAAATTGTTTGCTCTGTGTGGAACCATATATTTTAAAATCCTGTGGCCTACAGATCTGCAGTACTTTCAGTTCTGCCCTTGCAATCTGGATTGTGATACACCAGCGTAAATATTTAAAAGAATTCCACTGAGCTGTTATTGAATACTGGGTTTTGAGCAGCCTGCTGTAGGTCGTGTCTTAGACTGGAACTGAATGATTGCAGTGTTTGAACTGTAATCATTCTGAATGAAAAGCACTCTGCAAATACAAAGGAACATACATTTTCATTCTTCTAATATAGCTACCAGGAATACCAGTACCTCACGTTTCTCATAATGGCTTTGGAAGCTATACTATAACCCCACAAAGCTCAGATATCGCCATGGGAAATGGTCTTGCTGATTCTTTATAGGAATTAATATCCCAGAATTATGTTAACAAAACTGACTACTGCTAGCTGTAGATAATTTGGAGAATACCTTCAAAATTGTATTTTCTTTATATTTTCAATTTATATTAAATCAGATCTGGATTGATACAACAAGTGAATATGTTGTGATGTGACCTGTAAAAAAGTAACAGGAAGGTATTTTTGTTCCTTGACTTACATAGAACTTTGAACTTTCTCTATGTTTGGCTAATAATGAATTTTGGACCTAAAAGGTTCAAAAGATTAAAAATATTTTCCCACACTTTCCTCAAAAAAATCAGGCATTAACAGAGGTAGCATAGCATTGGCCTGGCCCAGAATTTTAGCTTCTGCTTATTGTATGCTGGAATTTCTAACCAAATCCAGCTTGAGATGCCAGCCCTAAAACCCTCCTGGTGTCCTGGTGCATCAGCTGACCGGAAACTCGATCTTTTCAGTGCACATCAGCACCAGCCTGTAACCACCAAGGACACGGTGGAGCATCTGTGCGCCTCCACGGTAACGGAATAAGCACCAGAATATGGTGGGGACACACCCTCAATTAGTGGTGGGCAACAGCACTAAAAGGACCTGGTTGCAGCTTTTGTACACTGCATATTTTGGCATGTAAATGCACACTGGATCAGCAGAACCCTGAAGGAGCTACTGCTGCAGTGTCTCTTTCAGTAACGAGAATATAACCATCTGTGTAAACCCAGAACCTGAGAACATAAAAACAAACTATTGTTTTTGCAGAAATGAGATATCTTTGCTGCTCTTTCTTCAGCTTGTTACATCATTTGAATCCAGAAATCTGCTTATTTCTGTCATGAGCTTGACTTATCACCAGTTTATCTGCATAAGAAAACACTTTAGGAAAAATCTATCCAGTCTGGCTTCTAAGTGAATACCCAGTTTAACTGATATAAAATTAGCTTAGCATGAAAATTTAACAAAGGTAGAACATCTCTTGCTATGAAACTGATAGCAAAGTTTGATTTTAGCAATTATGTACATGGCTTGCTTACCCCCATTCTGTAGCCACCAGAATGCAGGAACAATTTGAAACACCAGATTTCTTTACTTTTTCCTTTACATTTTACTTTTATTTAATATCTTTAAATTAAAATTTAAATTGCATCTAGTGAAAGCTGCTATTAAACAAAATTTAACTGGGCAAATTAAACCTTATACAGCTGCTAGTTATGTTTATGAAGTTGCACTAGTGCTAGCCTAGTTATTCCAGAGGTTTTTGGAGTTACTTCTGTATTGATGACTTCTGTTTCAGTTTTTCTGAGATAAAGAAGTTTTTCTGACAAGATAGAACTATTTTATTGTCTTATATGGAATCTTCTTTCAATTAGACAATGTATAATTTAACACACCTTCTCACTGCTGCCCCTCCCCCCAAAACAATAAATAGGAGGGATGGAAACACCAGTTCGGTTTCCTTGGTGGACTGTGTAAAATACCATTTTCACCACAGTTCCAAAAACTTGGAAGAGATTATTTAATGAGCAAATAAGCTGATTCCTGCCTCTCTGAGAAAGACTGAGAAGAGTCATTGTCTGGGTATGGGCATAGCCAGTTAAACTGTAAACATTTTTGGCATCCCACAAACATGAAAGGAAACAGCAAAAAGCCCTTAAGAAATCCCTAAGAAAGGAAATACTTTATCACAAACCTAAATCAAAAGAAAACAGCCTTGATTCTTACAGATACGTTATTCAGTACCCAATTTTTTCATACCTTTTCCACTCCAAGTATTTAACCCACACTTTTACATCTCAGTGCATTTTTTTTTCATCTGGACTTCTATGTTCAGCTCTTCTCATGGGTCTCTCTACTCATTCCCTGCACAGGCCCCTCAAGTAACATTTTGTCAATAATCAAGGCCAATTATTTTCTTACAGTTGCCAGCATTTTGTTTATCTTGTGTTAATTTGATGACCTTATTACCTTATTCTCTGCATTTGTTGTAAGTCACATCAGACATCACTTCATCCATAATTAATCTCTAGCTGGTGGCAAGTCTGACCCAAACACTTTTTCATTTAAAGCAGCTGGTATCACTGTAGGAGACCAGCACTCTGTGGAGATGTACCTCAGAAGGGTAAATATCGGGAATATAATGTTGCCTTTATCTTCAAGTAACAGCAGTTACACCAAATGAGTAAAAGTGTTATTTGTTTCTGCTTCCTAATTGGCATAATAAAATGTTTTCCATTTTTTATCTTTCTTACAGCTTTTTATTTAGTTATCATTACTTATTACCAGTCATATAAATTAGGAACTAGCCCTACTTATCACGAAACTGACTATTTTGTGTTGCTCTGTTCAAACTTTCCTATTGGATATTTTTAGGAATTCTTTATTTTTACTCTCAAGATGAACTAGGTTACTCAGCAATAGTATTTTTATGAAGCCTATCACAATGGCAATCTTCTACGGCCATGTTCAATACTCTCCCTAGCAACTCTGCAATAATGTTTAGATATTAAATTAGTTCCCACAAAATAGATCACCACAGAAAGGACTTTTAGAAAGCAACACGCACAGATGATTCGGGGATTGAACTCTGTGGGTATCAGAAATGTTTGGAAGTGGTATTTGCTGTGAACAAGAATCCCAGTGACCCATGAACACCAGAGAAAGTCATCAGCAGCTTTATAATGAAGACCACGTGTTTTCACTATCTCTGAGAAAGATATTGTATCTTGGTTTTAAGGCTTAAAATGATGGAAAACCCACCAGAATAATCTATTGGATTAGAGAGCCCTTCATTACAAGGCATTCTCTCCATTCATGTCACTTGTATGAATCCAATTAATTCCCTAAAGCCTAAAGTAAGGGATAAAAAGGATATATTTCAGAAGCCTAAAGATACTCTCCTAATAATTGAGTTTTCAAAAGAGTCTCCATAATCTCCTCAAAACCTATCCTAAGCAGGGAAACATTAAATTTCTGTTTTAGAAAGGGAGGTTTTGTAAAGTAGATAAGAGAGCAGGTAGAAAATACACCAATGGGAATAGTTTCTGTACTGGCAAATGACGCTTTGCTGCCTGGTGTCAGAAATAAGGAAATCACATTTGAGCTTTTTATGATTATTGTATTATCATAAACACAGACATCTGATGTCAGTAGCATTTTATATAAAAGGGCCATTTTATCAAAAAAGGATATGTCTGTTTTGCATCTTGGCAGTTTAGGCAGTGGGCTATTTTGTAAAAGTGGCATTCAGAAAAATGATTTGGAATTGCTTAACTGTGGTACCAAAGCCATGAAGATGGGACGGGGTAAAAAATGTTCCTACAATCCCGACTGTTTTTAAAAGGAAAAGTGATTTACAGAGTGAGTAAATTATTTAGGAAAGTGAACTCCTACTGATTATTTTTGTAAATTAGACTCCTGGATGACCAAGTTAGTTTTTAAAATGGAACTAAAATTTCTAAGACAGTCACATGGTTTGATGTCCTCTTTAATAAAATCCCATAGAAAATTTTCATGACTCAGAATCATAAGGGCAAGAGGAAATCCAAGCCACATACTGTGAGCTTTTTGAATGAAATGTTGAATACCATGACCCATGTACACCCACACCTTGCCTTTGAGGAAAAGATCTTTGCAAACAGCTTAGTAGCGTGCTCCGACCTTTCTCTCACTGTTCAAAAGAAAGTATTCATGATACTCAAGATAAATGAAGTGAGAAGGAGAACACTGGAGAAAAGTCCAACAGCAGGGGAGGAAAGGAGAGCAGGACAAAGCATATGAGAAAAGTCCAGTGATAACAGACAATAAGAAATCTTCCCCAAAGCCACATACAAATTGTTGAGAGAGACTTACTCTGTTAGAGATGTTTCTAATACTCATTCACAGTGCTAACTATGCTTTCTGATTGTGGAATGGCCTTCTTTCTCAAAGGACAAAAATATTTTATTTCTCTAAATTTATTTACATATTAAGGATGACAAACATTAGGCCAAAACAACCATATATGACTACGTAACTACTTACGCTTTGAAGAGTCTTATTGAAAATACTGTTTATTCTGGTTTTTTCCCCAGGCTATAACAGAATTTTTCTAATAATTTTGCTAACATCTTCACCACCAAACTAGAAATTTAAGAGCTGCTACAGCTTGCTACCAGTAATGGATTCACAGAGCACAGAAGATACAATATGCTGTGATGAATGAGCTGCATAAATGTTTTGTCCCTGCCAAAAACTGAACCCTGCAACAAAACCTGTTCTCTTGCTCTCATGCAGCACTCTTCATTCAGAAAATCAGAACTGTTTTATACATGCAGCCAGAATCACAGCTTTAGAAAGCATACAGGGATACGATACAACTTCCTTAAAGGATGTATAAAATAGGGCAGACACTGCAGTTTGGAAAAAGGTTGAAGGTATGCAAGACAGCTTTGTAAAACTAGCAATGATACAGTCAAAATACACAGGGAGTGGGTGTGCACTGTTCTCATAGTGAAAGAAGAAGGGGGGATTTAATCAGCAGATGCAGAAAAAAAAAAACAAACAGGAAAAGGTGTTACATGCATCATAACATTACACAGGACTTTGTGCCAGCCAAATACACAAATGGGTCTGAAAAAGGGATTAAACACAACAGTTGGGAACAGGTCTATAAAAGACTATTAAACACAAGGTATTGCATGGTCCAGATCTGGAGTTCCTTATCCAGTGATTGCCTGAGTGAGGGAGGAGCTCAAAGGATCACTAAATATTTCCCCATTTCCTAGGCTCTTGCCTTGGCCATGGCCAGAGACATTATACTAAGCCATTGATCTAAACTAGTATGGCAATACAGGTGTTTGCATTAGCTTCTCTTTCTGTTTTTAGCAAGGACAATTCAGGCAAGACAGATTCTTGAGTAGAAGTTAGTGACAGTGAGAATTAAAATCTAGGGACAAGGTTTAGTAGCAATCCTCAATTCATGCACAGGCACCAAGTCAATTCACTGCTACAGGTCACATACTTTTTCCAGTCTTGGCTTGGCTCCTGTGTGCTCAGCTTAAGCCAGTGGCTTGCATCATTGTACAGAGTCTATATAGAATATCTCGTTTCCCCTTCCTAACTGCCGTTGAATATGGATGGAATGAATAGTGGCACTGGAACAACAAGTTGGTTATGTACCAAAGGGAAAAAAATCCTAATAGTGTTGTCAAGTGGGCAAAGCATTGTAAAAAAGGTTTGACCTGGATTTCCTGCTCCTTTCTGAGTAACTTCAAGTGAGTCCCTTCGTTCTCTGTATCCCCATGGGGATGACAACAGCTACAATCCTTTGTAAAGAATTTTGATATCCAATGATGCGGCTGACATTCCCAGGTACTTACATCATCTAATTACTTAGTAGAACCTGACAAAGAATGCAAATTTATTCAAGATCCTTCTTTTTTAATAGCTGCAAATTATTATTATTTTCTTATAGAAGAGAATGATCCATATCATCTTTTGTGATACAAAGAGGCAAAAATTCTTTTCTGAATTTACTAACATTCAGGGGAGGGGAAGAAGAGAGTGGAAAGGTAAGAGTATATACCCTGTCTTTAAGAATCTAAATTAGTAGGTCTTGTATCACTTCCCTGCTAGGAGGGTCATCTCTCCAGTCACTCTGAAGGCAACAGAGAAAAAGAGGCACATCCAGATCAGGAGGCTTCATTGCTCTGAGTCACTCTAGCTGCACTGAAAGCAATTACGCCCATCTCTCTCCACCAAGCCCACAGGGGCCCAGGAAAACAGACTCCTAACTGAGCCTCCCATAGCACACAGTTCTGAGTGCCAAAAGTGAGAGGCATTTGAGGTAATCCTGTGTTAAATAAGGCAGGTGGATACTGCAGGGTTGTATACATGCCTTTTAACCTGCCATAGTGGTTCTCACACTCTTAAGCTGACTGATTTTAATGTGGCATTTGCTCTGGAAGTCTCACTGCGGCAGTGTCAGCGGTGTCAATGAATCACAGTGCCTGTCATTTGTAGATCCCTACAAATAAGCGCCTCCTAAAAATACCTCCCTGATTAGAGCCATTGCAAAAACTGGTCCTAGTGTTTTTATTTCAGTTCTATTTGAAACATAGGGCAGGAAATGGGGAAAAATCATCAACACATTAACAGTAATTATGAGGGAAAATTAAGTTATCAATATTTACAAAGATTTTTAAACTGGTTTATTTACTAGATGCTGCTCTGGGAACTCATCTACACAAATGTCGAATTATGAAGGCCACAAAGTACATATCTGCATCTGAATTACTCACACCAGTCAAAGCACTTCATCTTCTTTACAGGTGAGGTTTAAAATTGGTCAGATGAATCATATTTCTAAGGTTCCTTTTTCCTTCTGTAGACACTAAGGGGAGCTTACAGTGACTTGCTTCACTATAGAGGACTATATTTTAGCTATCAAAAGCTCTGTGAGAAGAATCTCATCTTCTGTAGTTCTTTCCATGACATTACATTTTTATTGTTCCATATCACAGTGGATGCCTTGTTAGAGATGTGTATTAGCGACAGCCTAATGGAAGTTTTTAGAAACTATTGCAATATTTTTTGTTTTCTTGGTTAATGAAAACAGATAAAAATGGTGGGTTTGGTGGTAATACAACTAGCTCATTTATATCTTTATTTTTCACTTCATGTCTTAGGCGCCAATATTTCTGTTAGTGGAAGCTGAGGGCCTGATACATCTGCTATTTTTCCTCCTGGATAAGTGCTGCCCCAGAATAGTGACCAGGAAATAACTCTACAATGTGCAGACAGGTGTGGTTTCCAGCACTCTATTATTCTTCTCACATGTATAACTATTCCAGTCATGTTGTTAAGTCCATACACTCAACTAGTCATCTGCAAGTATAGGCACCTTTGTATATGAGGCCTAGTAAGGTCACTTTTCTACTTAGCTGATATTTATTAGAAGTAAAATTGGGCCTCTTAATGGTTCCCAATGCTCTTATTATCAATACAGTTCCATGAATGCAGACCTCGGAGCATACTGTTGGGGATCCAGGCAAG
>VZRW01003766.1:119701-142640 GCA_013398125.1 Aegotheles bennettii | reverse complement strand
TTCAGTTTAAAAACATTGCCCTTCATCATGTCACTACAGGCCCTGATGAAAAGTTGCTCTCTTATCTTTCTTGCAAGTGCCCTTTATATATTGAAAGGCCACAGTAAGGTCTCCCTGGATCCTTCCCTTTTCCAGGTAAACAACCCCAGCTCTGACAGCTTTTCTTCATAGTAAAGGTGTTCCAGCCCTTTAATCATCTTTGTGGCCCTCCTCTAGACCCACTCTAACAGGTTCACATCTGTCTTGTACTAAGGGCCTCAGAGTTAGACACAGTACTCCAGGTGGGATCTCACAAGAATGGAGTAGAAGAGGAGAATATCCTCCCTTGATCTGCTGGCCATGCTTCTTTTTCTGCAGCTTGGGACCTGTTTGGCTTACTGGACTGTGAGCATACATTGCCAGTTCATGTCCAGTTTTTCATTCTCAGGTATTCTCAGTTCCTTCTCTGCAGGACTGATCTCAATCTTTTCATCCACCAGTCTGTATTGATAGTGGGGATTGCCTCGACACAGGTACAGGACCTTCCACTTGGCCTTGTTGAACTTCATGAGATTCACACAGGTCCACTCTTCAAACCTGTCCAGGTCCCTCTGGATGGCATCTCTTCCCTCTAGCATGTCATCCATACCACTTAACATGGTGCCATCTACAAATTTGCTGAGGGTGAACAGTCCCACTGTCTGTGTTATTGATGAAGATATTAAATAGCATTTGTTCCTGTACAGACTCTTGAGGGACACCACTTGTTACTGGTTTCCACTTGGACATTGAGCCATTGAGTGTAACTATTTGGACATGACTATCCAGACAATTCCTTATCCAACAGTCCATCTGTGAAACCCGTATGTCTCCAGTTTAGTGGCAAGAATGTTGATGGGGGACCATAATTCTGCTTTTATGTAGTTCAGATACCAGTAATGTTTTCTCATTGCCAATTTCTTATTTGTCAAAAAAGTAACAATATTTCCTGAGACTTATAGAACTTTCTTCATCCAAATTTTATGCTGAATAAAAAAGGGTAGGTTATTTACCTGATTTACTTACCCCTTTTATTAATTTAGATGACCAATCTCATATAATATAGAATTATGTATCAGGAATACACTAATATTTTTAAAATAGCTAATGGTTTTTTCAAAGGTCACTTCTCTCATTTTCTCCTTCATAATAATAGAACTAAAGAGTCATATTAAAAAATAAGAAAAATCCATTAATTCTCAAAAAAAAAAAAGTGGTTATTTTATTCTAATAGGTCTTGGGGTTCTTCTTTAAAAAATGATGATATTTCCTCTGTCTTTTGCATGAATTTAAGTAAAAATTAATATGATTTATGCAAAATTAATATGATTTAACCCTATTAAACACTTTGACATGTTCCAATTTTTCATCCTCCAACAAATTCAAAATAATATGAAACCAAGGAAATACTTTATTTGTATGTATTTTGCAACTAATTGTAATATGATATTATACCTAAGTAGATAGTAATGATATAGAATTATGGATTGTTAGTTTCCTCTGATAGTGAAAGACTTTGGTAGACTATAGATGCAGATATTTTTAATTCCTCAGTGACTGATTTGGATATCCAAAGGAAATGTCAACATTTGTGCCAGTGATGATATCTGGTGAAGTGTAACTACCAGTTACATTTGTTTTATGAGGTGAACCTATTTGAAAACCTTCCCTATAATAATGAATTCTAGCAAAACAGAAATGCTTTGTCCTGAAAAAAATCAGCCAAGTTTGAAGGATGGAGATAAATATTTTTGTGAGAGGTGAAAGCTACAGAAATATAAAAAGAGAATATTGAATGTTTGATTATTTTGCAGAGGGTTTTAATCTGATTTATGTTTGTTTCTACTTCCAGTAATTGTAGATTTGTGTTTTAATGACTATAATTAATAACTGAGCTCATGTTTTTCCAAACACGCATGAACTAATTTTTTGGTATCACACTAGTTTACTATGTGCCCTCTGTCTGCAGAAAGATTTATAATATTTCATTACACCCATGGAGAAAATGCTGAGGAAGTTCTCCCAAAGGGGATAAGTTTCACTTACAAAGAATTATGTGACAAACTATTATAACAAAGAAATAAAATGGCTGGTTCAAAATGAAGCACAAGTTTGCATGGTGGACAAGAGATCACTACCTAAATGGGTATGTAGGGGAAGAAAGAAAATAAGAGGAATGTGTATCAAGAAATTTCATTTTGCAATAACCTTATTTGACCTTCAATGCATTCTGAAAGTTCCCACAGATCTGTTCTGAAAGACCTAACAGGTATTCTTCATAAATGAAAGATAAAAGGAAATGTCAAGAATAATTTCTGATGTTATTAGTATAATAGAAGAATAAAGGAGCAAATGAGTTGTGGACAAAGTCATCAAGGGAAAAAACACTGAACATTACTTGAATCAAAACACAAAAATGTCATTTACATTATTAAGGTGATGATTTAACAAATATGTTGTGAACTATGAATAGGTGAAAAAATACAAATTCTCAGAATAATGAAACAAAAAATATTGCTCAAGGCCAGGTAGGCAGAACCAGATACTGATGTTTCGAGAAAGAAATTTTCAAGATAGTCCCCATGACATGGTGTCATGGTGTACAGCTTTGTACATCAGAAAGACAGATTCTATAAGTTCATGGAGATAGAAGGCATCTAAGAACTCTGAAAATATTATTATGAAGATATACTAAAAATAATGAGGGATAGTATGAGTCTTAGGAGGAAAATGGAGCAGAGAATGACAAAGGGATTAAGCTTTCCTCCTTGCAAACTTTGTAATTTCCAAAATAATAAATTTCAAAAAAATAATAGGAGTTCCTAAGAAATCTAGGGAGCTGCTCCTTCAGTTTTCATTACCTTTAGTTAACAAAGAACCTAAACTTTTCATTGATTAGGCATTTCCAAAACTATTAGAAAAACCTTACATTCTGCTACTACTTGGGGAAAAAAGTAAACAAGAAAAAAAGAGAATAATCTTGGAGAAGAGAAAACTGAAGCATGGAAAAGGGTTTGTCAAAGTAAGGTTGCTTTAGAATCATGTTCCCTAGTGTTCCTTACAGTAAGCCTGATTTACATGATCTTGACAGTTTATTAACCTGGACCAGCAGTCTGAAACCGCTGTAAAGCTAATGCATATTTGATCTCTACAGAATGAAGCATGTGACGGAGAATTCAGGCCAGCATATTCAGGTTGTGCTGCAGGTGACTTAGTGAGACAACATCACCTTGGCAGCCTGAGCAGGACCTGTTAGAGTCTAGGGTGACTGAAGTGCTTAAGAGACAAAATGAAACAAAGATGAATGAGTCCAAGTTAAAGGTTCCTCATGGTAAAGGCTTAAATAGCCTCTTTCACAGACTGAAGGACAGAGGAGACCTCAAGATCCATAAAAGTATATCTCATCCTTCACACCAATTGTATTTGCTCAAAGGTGTTCATATTTTCCAATTGACAATGAAGTAAGAGTTTTGAAAACTACTCATAAACTAATTAACCTTCAAAGCTGAAATCTATTATCCCACTCTGTCACTTAGGTCAGTCAAGGATTAGTGTTTTTAGTTTGTGAATTCTAATAAAATATTTTTACAGATTTCAAGAAAGCTTTCACTGTTGTAGGCTATGCAAACTGCAAACTTTATTCCTTCCATGAGTATCTGACTGGACTGGCTTAAAAAAGAAAATAAAATAGAAAGAAGAATATGATAATTAATTTCAGAAAACCAAAAAGAATACACTGTTTTCATGTTACAGAAAGACTATCTCTTTCCAGTGCTGGAAAACAACAATATATATTTTCCCATTGGCTTCTTCCCTTGCCCCAAACCAGCTATTCAAGATAATTAGTGCACAGAGTAATTGTAGACTATAAATGTTTATAGCCAGGGAGGTAAACTAGCAATTAGTAATAGCACAGGTGTGAAAGGAAGTTAAGTGAACTTACAGGGGAGATATGCTGGAAATACACAGTCTATGTTTGCCTTAAGATATGACAGTATATTTAGGGAGGTCTAGAGTTAAAGTCAAGCATGCGTGCATGAAACCCCCCAAACAAACAAATAACCAAGACAAGGCTGAAAGAGTCAGAGAAGGCATTTATCAATAACACCATTCTGGAGAAAGATTTTGTGCCCTTGAGTTGGATTTCAGATTGTCTGAATGAGGCAGTGCCCTTCAGGAAACCTACTTAGGTCTGACACAAAGCAGCATAAATAAAATTAGGGGTGAAGGCTGTCACAGAATTTCAGTCTTGGTTATGTTGATATTTCAGATGCACAAAGACATCAACCAGTAATAAAAGTTAACTTTTTGAGCCCTTTCCTCCCTAAAAGAGGTTTGACATAGTTTTATAGTGATAATTGCTGTTCTAAAAAAAGAACCACACAAAATGAGTATATTTTTATCTCCCCGCAAGAATTGATGGATTAGGTCTGGATAGCAATCACAACTGGGCAGAGCTTCCGAGAGATCTAGTAGGTCTGCTTCCTGATTGTGTGGAAGGAACACAGAAGGTACACCTAATTCTACAGCATTTGTTGTCTTCAAGTTTAATACTATCACAGACAAAATCTCTGAAAAATAGACTTTTTATACATATCAGGAGTCTCACAGAAACATGTTAGACAAATTGCTAAAGGAGCTATCTATATTGCTATCAAGTTTCACATAGAAAAGATTATCTTTAATTCATAAAGTAAATTTTTGAGTCTTAATGATTTTGTTTTAAAATGTCATGTAATTTACATAGTTTATGTAAAACATAGAAGGAAACAAAAATAAGAACTGCATAGAGCTATACAATTTACTCTGGCATGAAGGTCACTGTGGCTCATTTATTGCTTGGGAGCCAAAAGTGGTTTTCTACCTATTTTTCACTCTCAGAGAAAAGATTCAGAGAACCATTTTTTGGGGGAAAAAGAAGAAAAAAAAATAGAAAAACTTCTTTCTAAATAATTAACATGCATTTATTCAAGGCATTTTTCAGATAAAGTGTTATCCTAGTAAAAAATTGTATTTGACCATTTTATTCAAGAAATAATTTTCTTTTTGACATATATATTTGCAATTTAATCTGTTTTGTTTTGCAAAGATTCTGCATATATATAAAAATATTCAACTGAATCAGTATCTTCAGTATTCAGCTTCAATCTATTATGAGATAATGAGTTGAAAACAATTTTTTATACTAGCTTAAAACTTTGATTCTGTAACTTTTTTATTACAAAAGAAAACTAAGGAAGTTCACTGTTTTTTAATACTGTTCTGAAATTCTCATTAAGTATTTTCTGTAACTATTTATTAAACTGTTAAAAGAAAATATGTATTAGACATACTTTTATGCCTTCAGGCTAATCACATTCCAGTTAAATTAAGCATTTAGAAGATGCTTAATCTCTACAACTACTTTCTGAGCAGCTTATGTTGCAATATACACTTCAACGTTCTGGACCTTGTAGAATTACAACATTACTTCAAATGCCCCAGAGGTAGCCTGAGGCAAAACGTCTTGCTTTTCTTTCTACTGTTGTAATCCTTTTCTTATATATGACCTACTTCGAGCTACTTAAATGTATCTGGCTTCAGGTATTCCAGCTGTTTGTTCACACATCTTTGAGCAATACTACTGTATTGTCAATCCCAGATAAATGAAGCTTTATACAGGGAAGATTCATTAGTCTTCTTTATTTTACTAGGTAAATGATTGACTGCATTAAGAGCCTAGAATGAAGCTTTATAGCTTGCAGTACTTGAAGAAAGGAAAAGTAGAACAGATGTTATAAACAGCCATGCCAGATTTAGTGCAGTGAAATAAGAATCTTGACAGAGAGAGTGGGGAAAAATAAGGTTGCTTTCTCCTTTACTGCAACAGACATGTGATAAAATAATGTCTTCAACAGAATGTGGAATTAGGCAAATTAGAAACTAGAAATTGTGGAATTTCTGTCTTGTCTTTCTGAAGTAGTTAGTATAACCAAAGAAACTGAGCAAGAAAGGATGAAACATAAGACCCTTTCCTAGAATAATAAGGTGTGGAAAAAGAACTAATTTGAGAGTAACTAGAACAATGATGACAGAACACATTTAAATTTAGCCTTATACAGAAGAAGGGGAAAAAAATCTCTAGCATTGTTATTGTACTTGGAAAAAGTCATCATGAATCCTCACATTTAGGATATGTGCAAAAATGTAGTGTAAAATTTAATTTAAATAATTGGTTTTTGTTCTCTTTACCTTCCTCATCAGTCATGACTTCATATTGAAACTAAAGTATACTTACAATCAATAAATAATAACTAAAGGTTTTCAATTTTAATGTATTTTTTCAGCAAAATAAAATTCTCTGACCATCAAATATTCAATGGTTGGGTTTTTTTGTTACATACAGTTATCATGGTCAGAAAATTCTAATGAAATTGAGTTAGAAAGCACCTTCAGTGTCTTCTACATTTTTCTCTGTCTAAATTTTATCAGTTAAATGTCTTCTGAAGATTTTCTTAAAAAGTTCCAGGAATTAACATTCAAGAATCTAAGTGATCTATTTTAGTGCCACTAAAATCCTTACACTTACTTTGCTTTTCTTAATATATAACCTAAATTTCCCTCACTGTTATATATGCCCATTACTTCTTGTCTTAACTTCATTGGCCCTGAAGAATGCATTTACACTTTCTTTGTTACAAAGGTTTATAAGTCTGTAGGTTAGAATTCTCCTTAAGAAGAGAAAATTAACCTGAGTCTTTTAGTCTTTCCTCATCAGGTAGATACTGAAATCTCAGATCATTCCTCCTTCTCTGGATTTTATCATTGAAGTCATCAGAAACATTACCATGCTCCGGATAAAACATGTCAGAATTAGAAACTAAGTATTCTTGATGAAAAGAATGTATCTTTCATATGAGATCACCTAAATCCAGGATCTATGGATTTCACTAAAGCCAGAATCCTTATTAGCGAATTCAGCATGTCTTGAACTGTTCTGTAACACTGAGGTCAGCAGTTATAAAAGAGCTTGTGATAGCAATATTCAACCTCTTTATGCACAAATTAGTTTGGTTGCATGCAAACTGAGTTTTGGAAATGGTCCCTGGCCTGTGTTAGCTTCAGAAACATGCACAGAAATGCTTTAGAAAAGTAATATTTTGCACTGGCCACAACAGCTCTAAACATTCATATGATCATGTTCCAGTAACCAAGAACATTCCCCATCATTGCTTAATTTATTACTATAAGCTTAATTTGTCTTTAAGAAATCATATCAAACATTCCTCACAAAAATGTATGAAAACAACATTATTGTTATATCAAGAAAACAAACCAGTTTGTTTTCTATATCCTAAGCGAATGTGTGATCCTAAAAAGACAGCTATGCTGATTACTTATTGAAATCCATAAGAAACTGTAGCTATGTTTTTGGTTTGTGTTTAATTAATTATCTAATTGCCAGTGAGATAAAATCTGCTCAGGTGAAGAGTTTCCCTTTCTTGGTTCTCAGGGCTTTTTTGGTCTTCCTCTGAAGACCTGTAGTTAGAAAGGAAATGCTGATTAGTGTGCTGTGACTGTACTGATACTGAAAAAAATCTCAGATATCTTTTTCTCATATTCTCAGGTCTAGAGAGTCATTTGATTTTTTCTTATTTATATTCATAGAATCTGACCTTCCTTTTGTTAAGATGAAACAGAGGCATCAGGTCCTGAATTCCCTGAAGTTTCAGAGAACAAAACTATTGTTGGTTCCTCATCTAACATTTAGTATTACCTGGGGTTTTTTTGGATTCTTGGCCTTCATGTACTGAAAATCCTAAGTACTATGGGGAGAGCATTTTATAATGTTTCATATGTGAAACAGGACAAGAATATTAGATCTTGTGGACTCATCTGAAGTTCCATCTCATAGATGAGGCTGACTTTAATCATGCCAGTTATCCTTCCTATGTCTGTGTTTCTACATATGCTGCTTCTTCCATTAATTTAATAACAAGGCCTTATGAAATATCTATTTGTATATCTCTGTCTCACAAGTAAGGATAGGGTTTTATGCCTTTCTTGTCCAATTTTCCAGTTACAACATCTAGAGTAATAAAAGACATGACTTTTACAGATCTTAGTTCTCATGTTGCCTACACTAACTCAGTGCAGGAGCAACATCAAAACAAAACCCAAAAAAGTGGTACAGGGATCCTCCAGAGCTGAGACATGTTGTCCAATTACATAGGACCAATGAGTTTTCTGGTTCAAATGTCTTAAGTGTCAAGAATGTGCTTCTTCCTGTGATGTAGGAAAATATTCAACAAACATCTTCCACACTTACTTTTGCTAAGTTAAAATTCCTAAGTTTAAAGCAAAAGAAGCAACCTTTTTCCCAGTAACACCATGCATTTAAATAAACATGATGAAACATTTGAAATTAAAATAAGTTTCTCATGGGACTACAACTATAAACTCTCACTCTGGTTGTAGAACCATGCTGTCAAAATAAACACATGGGTTACTTTTAAATCTCCCTGTTATGGCTTGTAATATGTGATCAACTACATTTTAAAATTTCCACCCGAGCATCTGTTCCTAAACTTCTATCGTTCTAATCTTCTTTACAGACAAGATATTTGGGGCAATAGGGCATTGATAAAAGAGAGGGAATGAGAAGGGTTAAACTAGACCTTCCTAAAAATGACAGCTGATGTTTTCCACAATTTCTTTTACAGGTAATTTTTAATAAGTGGCAATGCCAGAGAATCTGTTTCTGATCTATTTTAATAACTACAGTCACCTGTCACTTATCTCAATTGAATGTTATCTGGTTCCAATAGGCCAGATAATTATCCTGATCATTAACCTTTAAGAGTACAGAGGCTATGGTAATCAATGCCACCCTTGGTGTGTGCCACATCATCTAATGAGTCTGTGTCAGAAAATGAACTCTTTGACCTCCCAGTGGTGCAATTTTTCATCATTAACTTTCTTTGTCATTTGGCTTCTTAAAAGAAGATGAGAAAAACTGGCACCTGGCATGAATCAACTTACTAAAAGGGATGCATAACATACAACTGATTGCTGGAGATAGAATAAAGGAAGTAATTTCCAAAAAGCTGTATGAATCATGGTACAATTTGGAAACATCTGTAAGTTTTAATAGTCAAAAACGCAGTGATCAGTTTAATATAAGAAAAATATCTGCTGTATCTAAATAGTTTATAATGCATGTTTGTGATCAGATGAAGGATACTACCATAAACAAACTGCTAAGCAGGGATTTAAGAAATCTCCCTTTGATGAATTCAGTACAGCAAATATAGTTTTTGAGTTTCATGTTAGTTATAAGAGGATATTATTCTCCTCCTCTTGAGGAATGTGTCATATAAGAAAGAGTGTGTAGGGGGATGAAGGGCATATAACATGAAGGTAAGCATATGAATTTCACCTAGTCAATGGCTAGAATTAAGCATGTAGTTTCAGGTCATTATCTAATAATTAAAGGAATGAGGAAGACTTATCCAGGACACCATTCACCCTCTATATTTTGCAGTCAGGTGAATCAGTCTCTGGAAGTATCTATTTCTTTCAAGTGTCTCTTGATTTTATTCAACTCTCTTAGTGTCAATGCCTACTTTTCAGAGAGCTAAAGTCAGGAAAATGAATCCCAGCTACATATGAAAAGGTAGTCACTGCCACTGAACTGAAACCTGAGCAGGTAACATTTTTCAACAATTTTTGTAGTGTCAGAGTAGTATAACTTTTTCACTGATATCATGGACTCATATTTTTCATTTAGTAGGAAGATAGGACAGTATCAGAACATTATGACCCTGAACAATTTTAACCTGGAACCAAAGAATGGACATTGCACCTTCTAGGGAAAGGCATGGGCTACGGTGTTGTCCTTTCTGCTTCTTTCCCAGAAGATGTATTATTTGTCAGTGCTGACATGGAGTCCAAGAGAGTACTGGAAGGTCTACCTACATTCGGAAGCCATGCTATGATCATGACAGCATCTTCAAAAATTATGCAATCCTATGTATGCAGAAAAAAACTTACCAGAGGATTCCACTACAACGAAGACTGGAAAGTCAAGAATGCTGTTTTCTCTCACATGAAGAATGAGTCTAATAAAAGCCTTTATTTAGAAATATTATAGTGAGGGTAAAGGAGTTGCCATTAATCTGAATCTCAGTATGCTTTGATTAGGAGGCAGGGATTCTAATGCATTGGTGGTGTTGTTACTAAGCAGTTAAGTGTGCAGGGTCTGGAACAATGTTGAAAGAATCATGATTGACCACAGCTGAAGATCAACTTGGTCTCTGCCTAGAGGCTCAACTCCTCTCACCTCCTATTGTTGTATCATAAAATTACACATTACAGCAACAGCTTTAATTTAAATAAGGAAGCTACCAGCTAGCTAGAGTATACATCTAAAATTCATAATAATTTATAGACACAATAAACAGAAGTTAATTATGCCTTCTGTTTGGTCTTACTCTGATCACATGACTTATGGCTCTTAATCTTGATTCATGACTCCTGATTTGTTACTTTTGATTTTGATGTGTGAGCAGATCCATGACCTCAAGAACTTGAAACAGATCTGTCTTCTGAAGATAGGAAAAAAGTTTTTGAGATTTGCTCAGTAAGTATGAAGATCATTATATGTTTGAGAAATATCATTGTTGTATATGTAAAAGACCCGCAAACAGAGAGACGAGGTAAAAATGTGTCAATTTCTATTAAGCATGTAAGTATACACACTTCTGGTCACAGTTTTGCAAAACTAAAGTATTTATAACTAAGATGTCTATTGTGTGATATTAATTCAGTTAGCAAAATGCTATTAGCTACTAGAAATGCAAATCAGTAAAAGATGGCAAATAAATTAAAAAATCCTCTAATAGAAACCTATGCAAAAATCTTCATTTAAAGAGGATATATCGTATATTAACAGACTGAGCAAACAAACCCAAGCTGTAAAATACATGATTTTTAGAGAAGAAAAAACCCAAGCAAAGAAAAAATATGGACTTTGGACAAACTCCTAAAACAGCTATTATGGAACTTTATTTAAATATATTTTATGATTTTAACATTATAAAGGGTAGTGTAAAGCTTATGAAAAGATGTGTAAAAAATATCACCATAGAAACCTGTTTGTGAAAATCAGGATCTCTCTTGGAGTTTTGGCATAAATTTGTGTAATTCCTGTTACGTGAATGCAGATCTTTCACAGAGGAACACTGAAAACTTCATTCGTATGGGAAGGAAAGGGAGACAAAAATAAAAGAATAAAAAGAAGCTTTGCAAGAAATAATCTGAACTGTAAGATAGCTACCGAGCTGTTATATAAGACAAATACCCCCACAATCTATCCAATGATGCAATGCTAGAACTGGTAAGAAAAAAAAAAAAGATTTTCATGATCAATGTAAAACAAAATATTGAAAAGAATCCTTTTATGATCTTTAGATGCACAGGAAAGAAACAGATGTGTTTTTTATTTTTCAGTTATTAGCCCATGTCTTTCAGAGCCGAAACATCTTGATGAATGCAGTGATGTATTTTTAGCAGTGATATTAACTACAAAATTCATTTAAACTTTTACAACACAAAGTTTAATGTTAGTGTTGGAGTTATCTTTTCTTTCAAAATGTGCTTGTTTTTTCTGGAATATAACCAGTTTCATTTAAATTGTAGTTTTTTGACTCTGTCCCTTCAGATGAATGTTAACATGACATGCATCTTCCAAGAAGGGTTATCAGAGGCAGTAAGGAATGTATCCTGACTCTGCCTCTGATAGCTGTATTAAAAGTGACGTGAAGCCAAGCATATGAAAACCCTACAAACAAATGTTCACCTTCCCATAACTTATTGGGGAATTCTGGGGGAATGTGACTTTTCCCTGGAGGCAAAATGTGGAATTGTCAATAACCATAAGGGTACAATACTCCTTTTGCAATTATACCACAAAAAACATTATCTTATTTCAAAGTGAATTTCCCTTTGGATTTTTTTTTCTGAAAATGTTTGTTTTCACTTTCTTATGTTTATAGGCAAAATAATAAGCGTATTTTTTTAAAAAAGATAAACCCATTTTCTGTTCATCATTTAGTCATTGTTATAACATTTGACTAAGTAATAAAAGGAGTCACAATTTTGACTTCAGACGGGTATCACATTAATGTCTCAAGTCTCTTGCTTTCTGCTTATTGATTAGACATTCATGACACCATGTTTCATTCTCTCAAAACCATTTCTTAAGCTTCAGCTTTCCCTCCAACTTCACTCTAATTAATATTTATCACATTTACATAACACAATCTAATTCAGAAAATATATCTGTGTCTTATTCCTGACAAGGGCCATATTTTTAGACTTCCTCATCAGCTTCTTCAACCACAGCAAACCAATATACACAATTTTGCAGAAATGGGTGAAGCTTTCATGCTTATTTACCTGCTTGAAAGTCTAGGGATTTGCATTAATTACCCCCCAGCTTTGATAAAACAGACTTTTCCTGAATCTATGCATCCATAATGCTGTGCATCTCGGTGTTATGGTCTTTGAAGTTACCATGCTTCCAAAGACTTTCATCTGTCACAAATGGAAATGAGCCTGTACTGAAGGGGGCAGGTTGCAGTGGCATATCTCCATCAGTGGAAAATTTACTCCTTCATATATGAAATATTAGCAACAATTAACGACCATATAGATTTGATCATAGTATACAGTATCTAATAAACTACAGGTGAAGCATGAATAGCTAGAAGGGATTTCAAAATTGTGAAAGCCAAAATTTTTGTAGGATCTCAATAGTTTTCTACATTTTGCTGGAGAAAAAAATCATCAAAGACTCAATTATGAATCTTTGAATCTCAGATATGAATCTCCAGACTCTGAATTTGTGCATTAAACCAACACATGGTTCAAATCATCCTTGATATCAAAGAAAGGGAAGATTACTTTTATGATGCATTATTAAAAAGAACTTTGTAGACCACTGTCATGTGTTGGTGCAAACAGAGTAAACAAAGAGTATGCAAATGAATAGACCTGATATATGGAAGAACACATGCCATTTTGTTAGTCATTAAAGAACCAGTGACCTTGTGGATAAAGGTGTTTCTAAAATCTTTCAGGAGGATATCACATCAATTGCCCCCAAAAAGATAAAATTCTAATGAGCCATCATGGTTCAACCCTAGCCAACAGCTCGGCCCCACATAGCTGTTTGCTCACTCCCCCTCAGTGAGATGGGGGAGAGAACTGGAAATGTTAAAATGTGAAAATTCATGAGTTGAGGTAAAGACAGTTTATCAGGTAAAGCAAAAGCTGCATGTGCAAGCAAAACAAAGTAAGGAATTAATCCATTACTTCCCAGTGACAGGCAGGTGTTCAGCTATCTCCTTGTAAGCAGGGCTCTATCACGCATAATGATTATTTGGCAAAAAAAAATGCCATAACTCTGAATGTCTCCCTCTTTCTTCTTGTTCCCCACAGCTTTTATTGATGGCCATGACACAATATAGTATGAGATACCCCTTTGGTCAGTTCGGGTCAGCTGTCCCAGCAGTGTCCCCTCCCAACTTCTTGTGCACACCCAGCCTGCTTACTGGTGGGGTGGTGTGAGAAGCCCTTGACACTTGATAGTGTAAGCACTACTGTAAAAAAACTAACTCTGTCCCAGTCAAAACCAGTACATGAGACAAAAGAATTGGTCCTCTGTGCCTTGATAAGCCACAAATAAATTAAAAAACAAACAAAAAGATAAAAGATTACTTTTCAGTGTAGTTTACCAGTTCTGGAACCCCACTAGTATATATGCTAAGACTCATGATTAGTATATTCACAGCAGATAGAACAAAATGGTGAATAGCGAGGGATAAAATTTGTACATGATGTACAATTTCATACAAATTTGTGATCACTAAAATTTTAAATCTGGTTGCTGAAGTGAAGGATTATTTCATAATACTGAATCATAAAACATAAGAGGAAATTCAGTGTTAATAAATACATTGATACATAGAGGATAAGCAAAAAAGGATAAATGATGGAACATGGAACAGGACACAGATTTAGTTTGGAAATCTCAGGAAAAGAGACTGATAGTGAGGATATGACAGTTCTGTGAAAAAAAAAGTGTGGAAACTGAATACAAAACGATTATGTATCAGTCATAATGAAAGGAACAACAAAAATGGATGGCTGAAATTATTGAGCAGGAAATTTAGAGCAAACAGAACTGGTTAACTTGTGTATGATGTATAATTACACTGTGGGTCTCATGAATGCCTAATGTTGCAGACAATAGAACTGTAAAGAGATTTTTGAAAAGACTAGGCAAATGCAGAGAAAATAAATCATTATTATCTATTTAAAAATGGGACTAGGTATAATCTTTATTTCAAGAAGTATTTTCAATATTGATTATCATATCAGGAAGAGCATTTCGATAAAAAAACTTGTGATTACATCAGTCATTGAGTAAGTCTGTGATCTATAGCTCTGTATTTGCTTTGTTTCTTAACACCTTTTTCTTTAGTTTCTCCTTCAGATTGCAATCAAGAAAGAATTAAGTAGGTGAAATGAGCCAGTGTCACGGGTCTGGCCAATAGCTGAGTGACAGATGCTTTCTGTTATTCCCCCCACCACCCTCCCAGAGGAAGATAACAGGGAAATAAGGGAGAGACTTCAAGGTTGGGGAAAAAAACACTGGAACAACTTTAATGAAATAGAAAATAATAATAAAAATGGTGAATTGCATACAAAGATGTAAATATATTCAGATATATAAGTGAGTGTGCAGTATCCCAGGTGGTAATTATATCCAGACCAGAAAGGTCCCAAACTGGACTTGGCAGCAGATGGGGTGCCTGGGCACAGCGTCCCAGCGACAGGTCACAAAAAAGCCCAGAAACCTTGAGTGGCCGCACAGGTCCTACTCAAGGATTCAGGGGCAGGAGACCTGTCTCTGTGTACAATGTTCTCCATCGAGCAGACAGGCTGCAGGCACACCAGCAGCACAGGGAGGGGTGACAAGAGGCGATCCCAGCCCCCCCAGCCCAGCAGCCCCAGAGCCAGGGGAGGGCTCTGAGCAGCCATTTTGTACTGAGCGCCATGGGCAGGAGCGCTGTGATTGGCCCATTGGGGTCACCTGACCCGCCCTCCCCTCCCCACAGGCACCGCTGCCCCCCCCACTGTCACTGCCTCAGCACGGGCGGCAGCAGCTGGGGGGGCCGGGGGGACTCGGGTTGGGGCAGAAAACTTTTATCTTGGTACTATCAAACCAGAATACCCAGTAGAGCAGTTCTTAAGTTTTTAGGGAAGGGAAGAATGGAGTGAAAATGGGGAAGTACAGCAATTCTTGTTGACAATTGAGGAAAATGTCAATTTCATAACTATATCATAAACTGATGGTTTTACACTGTGAGAAAATTAACAAAATAATGGACCTAATTTCTAGTCATAGAGGCAGAACATGTAAACAGAACTCAAAAGGGGGCCTGAAAGCTACTTTCCATGCATGAATTACTGAGCCATCAATGTGAGAGAAAGAAAAGAATATGACAATAGCCATTCATCCTGAGATAGTTCTGGAAGCCCCTCTTAGCATTACAAATTAGCAATTACCCATCTAGTAATTGCCCTGAATCATATTCAGGTTTGTGATATTATTGATCAGGGAATTATCTCAGATTTAAATTTGGTTATTCAAAACTAGATCAAACTGGGTCAATCAAACTCTGGCTTTAGAGACAAGACCCACATTAAGGCCAGGTATGAGACAGAACTATCTAAGTAAGAGAAAGTATAAGTGGTACATCACCAAAAGTGTAAGAGGGAAATTATTTTACATGAAATGCCTAATATTATGTTAATAAAATTCCAATGTAAGTAAAAATAAAAAGATAACGTTGAAAGGTTTGTGTGTAACAATATGGAATGTTAAAAACTTTTTTCAGCCTAATAACTTTTTCTGTTTTCTTCCCTCTGTTACTTTTTCAAGAACTCAACTCACACACTAGTCTGTATATAGGTCATTGAAACTAAGTATGAATCCAAATATGTGCACAAAATTGCCAGTCTTTCAGAATGTTTTTTCTGTAGGAATGTTTTTATCCTGTAGAAGCTTGACAACTGGAGATGCTGTCAGATGTGTGGTCATTGATTTAAATGCATGGTTCCCAGAAAAAGGAGGTATCACTGTGTTGCCTAAAGAGAAGTCCAGAGGATAAATCACTTCTCAAAAGCTCCTGAGCCCAGGGAAAAATTAAACTGGATATCTGCTTACACTGGGCAAAGTGTAAATCACCCAGAATTCCAACACAGCACTAAGCAGAGAGTGGCATGAGGAAACCAGAAGCAGCTTATTTTAGGTTTTGTGTTGGCATGTAAGAAAATCCATGTCTGACCCCTAAACATGGCCCTGAATTTGGATTGCAAAACCAATTATTGTCTTCATTCTCATTCAGCATTACCTTTGAAATGTTACTGAGTTGAAATTTTAATGCTATAGCCATCTAACCTGTTTTGTTCTCTGTGTGAATGAAATCCAGATAATTGATACAATGGAGGCTGGCAGTGAGGAACTATTGATATTCAGGGACAGTGCTTAACTAATAACAGTTCTCATGACAATTCCAAGGAAATGTCTACGAAAAAATTTGTATTCTGTTGAAACAGTGTGATTGGAAAGGATATCCAGAACTAAAATTACAGCTAGGACAGAGGTTATTTAATATGTTTTTAACTTAAAGCCTAGATATTATAAATCTTTGGGGCCTTAGATTTCTTCTAGTAAAGTCACAAAAGCCATAATGCTTCTGTCCCTGGTAAGTTAACACAGCTGAGTTGTTTAAAACCCCAAGATGGATTCAGAAGTAACCAGTGACCACCATCAATTTGATGTAATCTAAGCTATGTCATAGATCGTAGTCAGGACACTTACAAAGAGAGAGTTATTAATGGAAAATTCTTTCCCCATTTTGTCAGAGAAAATAATTTAGGCTTTAAGGGGTGACAAACCCTCACAAGAATCTTTTCTACATATTGAGTCAATGATTAGAACCTCATTTAAATATAAAAGTCATGACCAGCTCTTGGAGAAAGAGCTCATTGTTGTGAATCCATGAAAGCACTTTCTGGTCCAAGGTTTAGGCAGAAATTTTTCTTTAAGTACTTATGATGAATTCTTTGAAACTTAAAGGCCTCTGTTTTGATTTCTACTCTCTGTAGGACTGAAGAATGCTGATTTTAATCCCATACTGGCCATAATTTGAACAAAGAAATTAAAAATATTATCATGAGTTCATGTCATAAAGGAAATAAAAATCATTCCAACACTCATGGTTATGCTTATATACACAGATTCAAATTGTCAATTCTGAACTAAAGACTTTATTGTCTGAAAAAATACTTTAAAATTGTATAAACAAGATAACATTTTAAAACACAAAGGTATTTGAATTCCTGATATCGACTCTTCCTATTAGTTAGTTAGCTGAGATTAATTGAACTTTAATATAGAGTTAAAACTGTGTTCATTGTATAGGTTTAAAACATAGTTGGGAAATGTTTTATGATGTGTTTTCATTTCAACAGCAAATACCAAATACTTGTCATAGTCATGTCTCTTAATTTTAGCAACTTTTTCATCTGTCTTATCAGGGGAAAGCTAGTAATGAGGCAGACAGTTAAGTTTTGCCCTTGCCCAACTAGTGATCTGAATAATTAAGTATGGTCTCAGTGCAACATCTTTCACTGTATTTCTTCATATCCATAATCAGCTGAGTCTTTTTGGCATTGACACTGCAACATTTTTGTTCCAGTTGCAACATTTCCTCCCTCCCTCCTCTCCTCTCCTCTCCTCTCCTTGAATCTCCTCTCCTTGAATCTTCTCTCCTCTCCTTGAATCTCCTCTCCTTGAATCTTCTCTCCTCTCCTTGAATCTCCTCTCCTTGAATCTTCTCTCCTCTCCTTGAATCTCCTCTCCTTGAATCTTCTCTCCTCTCCTTGAATCTCCTCTCCTTGAATCTTCTCTCCTCTCCTTGAATCTCCTCTCCTTGAATCTTCTCTCCTCTCCTTGAATCTCCTCTCCTTGAATCTTCTCTCCTCTCCTTGAATCTCCTCTCCTTGAATCTTCTCTCCTCTCCTTGAATCTCCTCTCCTTGAATCTTCTCTCCTCTCCTTGAATCTCCTCTCCTTGAATCTTCTCTCCTCTCCTTGAATCTCCTCTCCTTGAATCTTCTCTCCTCTCCTTGAATCTCCTCTCCTTGAATCTTCTCTCCTCTCCTTGAATCTCCTCTCCTTGAATCTTCTCTCCTCTCCTTGAATCTCCTCTCCTTGAATCTTCTCTCCTCTCCTTGAATCTCCTCTCCTTGAATCTTCTCTCCTCTCCTTGAATCTCCTCTCCTTGAATCTTCTCTCCTCTCCTTGAATCTCCTCTCCTTGAATATCCTATCTTCTCCTTGAATCTTCTCTCCTTGAATCTCCTCTCTTCTCCTTGAATCTCCTCTCCTCAGATAACCCCCACAGTTAGACACCTGTTCAGATTTTTTTTTCCAACTGAGAATATATAAAGTATGTATGTTTTGGCTTAGCTAATGTGATAGGAGTTACAAAGAACCTCTTCCATCAGTCCAGCTCTTGATCACTTTTCTCCCTAGCCGACACACTTTAGATTACTTCCTTTTCAACATAAAGGATCTTGGAATCACGTGTCCATGTGATTTTAAAGAGTACCTTTCTCAGCAGGAACCATATCCTTAATAGGTGCTTCTTGGTACTTTTGTAATTCAGAAAATATACTATCACAGAACAACAGGTTGAAAGGGTCTTCTAAAGACCATCTAATTCAAAACCCTGCTGAAAGCAGACTTTTAACCTAAACCAGATATCTTAGAACATTGTGAAGTTGGGTTTGGAGAGTCTCCACTGATATGGATTGTGAGACTCCATAAACTCTCTGGGGGAATTTATCCAATTTTTTACATCATGGTGAAAAAAAAAATTAAAAGTCTTATGATTTAATCAGAATTTCTCTTCTTGCAATTTATATCAGTTATTAGTTATTGCAGCATTGGGCAATTCTGAGAATCAGTCTATCTGTTTTTTTCATATCATCATTAAGTAGTTTTATACATTGGGAAAATCTTCCTTTTGTCTGCTCTTCTTAAATTTCTCTCCATGGAAGGTATCTCAATCCTCAGGCAATCTGGCCTCTAATGGACTTGCTCCCCTATGTCAAAGTCATTATTGTACTAGGGTACAAATGATGACATGGTGCTTCAGGTGCAGTCTTGCAAGTGCTTGAGTGGATGAGAGTCATGACTTCCTCCCAGTGCTGGCTGTACTCCTGGTAATACAGTACGTAGTTGTCATTTTTTTCTGTGAATACACAACACTGAGTCATGTTCAAATTGTCCACCAAGGCACTCTACTCTTTTTCTGAAGAGCTGCATTTTTTTTTCCAACTAGCACCCCAATACAATATTGCTGCATCTGTCCCTAGCAGAAAACTGCATTTGCTTTTGTTGAACTTTATGAAGTTATTGCAGACTGTTTTACAGCCTGTCAAGACCTCGGTGAAGAGCAGTTCCCCACATCTTGTCATGGCTTGGTGCAGTCAGTCCCATTGTACAGGACATTAAGATGTTTAACTATATTAACCCCAGCACGGACTCCTGAGGAATGCCACTAACAACTGACTTTGTGCTATCATACCACAAAATCAGGATGACCAGTCAATTTCTTATCACCTTTAAGTCCATTTTATCCAGGCCACATCTCACCAAGGCTGTAAGAATTCTATGCAAGACCACATCAAGAATCCTGTTAAAGTCAATGGGTACAAAATCCACTTCTCTCCCCTTCAGAGGACAGGCAGGAATCTCATCATAAAAGGCAAACCAATTGGTCAGACATGATTTGTTCTTGGTAATCCCCTGTTATCTGTTCTTAACCACATATATGGGCCTGGACATGGTTTCCAGGTGGATTTTATCCATAACTTTTCCAGGGACCTAGTTTAGGCTGATGAGCCTGTAGCTCTCCAAATAGTAATTCTTGCTGTTCTTAAAGACGGATGTGGCATTGCCTTTTTTCAGTTACTGGGAAGCTCTTCTGATTGTTATGACCTGTCAAAGATGCAGAGAGTAGATATACAATGTCATTAGTAAATCTCGTCGGCACCTTCAGAGACATCTTGTCTTATCTCCTGGGCTTGCATGTGTTCAATTAGCTTAAGTTATGTAGATACATAAGACTACAAAGATGCAAAAATATACCTTTAAATATTTTTTATATACATATTTAATAATATTCACACACTGTCTCTTACATCACTGTGATATTTAGTAAAAGTGAATTATTTTAATTCCTTTTGGACAGAACATGAGGCTAGCTCAGAGAAGCCAGTCCTAGTAAAGACAGTGCTAAACTGGAAAGAGAGATAAAAAAAAAAGGTATGGGGAAAGCCCAACATTACTATCAGTTCTAGATTTTCCTAAAGGCAACAGTGAGAGCAAATCCATGCCTATTCCTCTGTTTGTCCACATGTCTAAATGTCTTGGTTTAAGTGGCCAGGACAAGCCACAACCCAAAGAACAGAATTTGCTCTTTCTTAGTCCCCTCCACCCTCCTGGGGGAAGGTAAAAGGAGAATAAGGAAGAGACACTTACATGTTGGAAGTTAAAACTGTAACAGATTTAATAAAATGGGGAAGGAAGAGTAACAGGTGGAAAAGGAACAAAATATACAAATACATATACAACCTGATTCCAATGATTGTCTATGTACATTCACAAAAGTTCCTCACAGCAAAGCCGATGCAGGAAAGCAAGTCCAAAGCTCTTCCCAGCACCTGATGGATTTGGATGCATTTTACTGGAAAATTGAAGGTGGAAGAGCGGTAAGTAAAATTATAAGTGTGAAAGGAAAAAAAAAAAGCTGTGTTTATATCTCTATCTTCTTGTTACTTGGATGAACTTAGTAATGATGTTCGAAAAACTAGACTAAAAGGAATTTTGGAGAGAGCATTTTGGAATTAAATTGTTGCTAGGATAATGAATGCCTGCAATACGGCTGACGCTGTCAGTAAAGATGTAGATGTAGTCAAACAGAGACAAGCTACTATCCTCTCCTGTCTATAAGCACCAAGAGCAAAATGTACCAGGCAACACCCCCAATGTCAAGTTGCCAGCTTGCTAAACAGAGCAGAACAAAGACATCAAGATTGGAAACAAGCTGCTTTCAAAGCCCTATTTGTTGGTAAGTATCTTGCCTTTTGTTCTCCTTATGTGTCAGCATCACTTTGACATAAACATCAGAGCATAGCCTCAAGGCCAAGTTCTTTCCCCTTGGACTGAACCTTAGGGGGTTGCCAGTCTGTGACTTAACGCATACAGTAACTTCCCTCTTATATGGAAAACTACTAATATGGAAAACACAGACATCTGAAACTTAAAATGCACTACAGCACAAGAGTGACAGGTATCCCATGGAGCCTACTGAGCCCAATGAGACTTTCAATGCTCCTGAAAGAAAATGACAATGTCACTGAGAACTCAGGAATATTCTTTCTAGAGAATCAAGCACCTGCAGTGTATCCCCACATCATTCTTTCTAAACTAATGCCTGCCTTCAACAGAAGGAGTGCTATTAATTGGATAATAGCATAGAAAATGTTTTCCTTTCCACATCAAATTACATTTGGTTTATTTAAAGTGTTACACATTTTCTTGTAGAGAAACTACAGTGTTCTCCTTGTGGATAGAAATGTTGATGGCAAAGGTAAGGAAGCTGCAGATAAGTGAATATTTGTAAGTGAAACTTGTTTTATTTGCTGAAGGTATTCATTTTTGTATGTTCAGACCTTAAGATACCATTAAATCTTCTGAATAAATTGTTTCCTCCATAATGGCTTTTTTTTTTCTCAGTTGGGACGCTGACCTTGGATTGATGGATTTTTTTTAACAATTTTAGATGATTAAAGACTTAAATTTGGCTTTTGAAGAAGTTAAATTGTGCCACTGCTTTTCCCCTACTTCTTCAATTTGAATCTTTTTCCTAAAGAAACTACGTGTCTGTCTTTTTAAAATACAAAGGTTCACAAAGTTGAAAATGTTTTGTCTTCTGCTTAAAACTATAACCAGATCATTAATATTGATTATATATTTGGTCACTTACAACTATTTCCTTAACTGACTCAGCACTGATACTCAGTAATTAGCAGAGATTGTGTAGGTTAGATGTTCAGAGTGCTAAAGCACACAGCAGTCCCCTACAAAAACAGAAAAATTCTTTCTTTTATTCAGTTCCAGTTACTAATTTGGCTTATTATTGCAGTGGTAAGAAAAGTAAAGGGGAACAACTGGATTTTTTTATCACTGACCACTAACAGTCAATGAGACAGGAACTGAGCTCTCAGAGACCAGAATTAATAGACTGATCATAGAATCATAGAATCATTATGGTTGGAAGGGACCTCCAGGGTCATCAAGTCCAACCTTTATCCCATCATATTCCTAGCCATTAGACCATTAGACCATGGCCTCAAATGCCTCATCAACCTGTTTTTTGAACACCCCCACGGACGGTGACTCCACCACCTCCCTGGGCAGCCTATTCCAGTGCCTAGCCAGCCTCTCAGTAAAGAACTTCTTCCTAATATCCAACCTAAACTTCCCCTGACGTAACTTGAGGCCATTTCCTCTCGTCCTGTCATTAGCAATTCGGGAGAAGAGACCAACACCAGCCTCACTACAACCTCCTTTGAGGCAGTTGTAGAGGGCAATAGGGTCTCCTCTCAGTCTCCTCTTCTCCAGGCTAAATAACCCCAGTTCCCTCAGCTGGTCTCCATAAGGCTTCTTTTCCAGACCTCTCACCAGCCTCGTTGCCCTTCTCTGGACTCGCTCCAGCACCTCAATGTCCTTCCCAT
>VZRW01003766.1:44672-119478 GCA_013398125.1 Aegotheles bennettii | reverse complement strand
GCTCCAGCCTGGCCAAATCCTGCTGCAGAGCCTCCCTACATTCAGGCAGATCGACACTCCCACTCAATTTCGTGTCATCTGCAAATTTACTGAGGGTGCATTCGATCCCCTCACCCAGGTCATCAATAAAGACATTAAACAAGACTGGCCCCGAGACCGAGCCCTGAGGGACACTGCTTGTGACCGGTCTCCATCTGGATTTAACTCCATTCACCACCACTCTCTGGGCTCGGACATCCAGCCAGTGTTTAACCCAGTGAAGAGTCCACCTGTCTAGACCATGAGCCGCCAGCTTCTGCAGCAGAATGTTGTGGGAAACAGTGTCAAATGCCTTCCTGAAATCCAGGAAGACAACATCCACCACTTTTCCCTCACATGCAAAATGTAACACTGAGTAAACACCTCAGAGCATCATCAGCCTAAGAAGGCAGATTTGTATTCATTGAGTTAAAAACCCAGCATTTGTTTAAATTCTGTGGTGACTTGAGATCTTGGTGAGTTACTGCAAATGGTATATCAAAGGTGAAATAAAATGAGAAAATGAAATAAAAATCAGTAACAGTTATTACATTAAGAAAAGTGGCATGTATTTATTTGTTGTTAGTAGCTTCCTTGGCAGTGTATAGACTAAATGTGTTGTCTATATGCCATTTTACATTGCAGATTTTCAAGGGCACTTCTGAATTTAGTCACGTCATTATAGCTTGGAAAGCAAACTGGAAACATTTCCTATTCAATAAATTAATTCCCAAAACAAATTGTTTCCCCACTATTACAAGGAGTCTCAAAGAGCTTGTTACAAATGTTCTGTAAGCAACAACAGCAAGCAAATAAAAACATCATATATTTAACTCCTTCTATTCTGCCTATTGAATATGCCAAACAATAGACTGAGATAGAAATAAACCTCTGATTTATCAACAAACTAACAAAGCAGATTCTTTTCTTGTGCGTGTGTCTGAAAACACAGAATCAACAATTATACCAGTCGGTATGGTGCTTGGGTTTGTAACATGGGAAGATCATTATTCATACCATTAAAATATTAGTAGTGCTTTTACAAGCAGAAAGCACAATTTCATCTGTTTACAAAAAAATAAAAAAAAATCTTTTAGATAATCAAGTCACAAAGGCATACCAGCATTCTCATCTGAAGGTTAGTCTTTAACTCTGGGCTAACTTCCATGAAAGCTATTACTCAGAAAAGGCTGATAGTAAATTAATAAAAACAGCATAAAAGGAATAACATAATAAAACTGTAACACTTTTTTAAGGTGAAAGATCAGCTTTGGTGATGGATATAGAACTAAGGATGTCAACTTGCACATAAAGAATGAAAAGTTTCTTTTGAACCTTGATTATTCGAAGTTATTTTAAATATTACTTTGTATGGCTCATACAGGCAATGTTCCCCTTAATCAAGCCTGTATGCCGGTGTGTATAGTGTCTACAGATATGTGCAAACTTTTCAAGGGGACAGATGGGTGGTACTAAGTTTTGCTCACTTAGGAACGTACAAAATAGTAGCTCTGCAGCTAAACTATTAGTTGTGGGAAAGCGCTAGTAGAAATTAGCCTATCCAGAGATACTCAGTTTATATGATGACAGAGTAAGTGGAGATCAATTCTAAAATATCCCTGTAGAGCATTAAGTGGGCACACCCATGTGTATTTCACCTGGTCTCCAGCTCCATTTCTAAAGTATCATTGGTATCCCACATATTGTCCTGTGACTTACCTGGCAGCCTCTTACAGATGTTTCTTAGAGTGTTTGAAATATTTCTCAAAATCAATATTAGGTATCTAGGTGTCATCCATAAGTGAAGGCAGGGACAGATATTTCATGGGTCTGGAAAGAAGATGAGAACTCTAGGGACTGGTCAACAGGCTGGATTTGAAGTTTGGAGGCAGAAAAAGGCAATATGGCTGAAAAGCATGAAAGGAAATTTAGAGTGTTGAAGCTGGGTATCAAGGTGGACCTGTTGTCCTGTCTGGTTGTCAGTAGATGTTCTGTGGCTCTGAACACGGTTAACAACTAAGAGACAAAGTTTAGAACTACAAGGGTAAGTATAGAAATTAGCATTATTTTTATTAGCCCTTACCAGGTTAGAAAAATATATCTAACCTTCTAAAAAAGTTTAATTTAATCATAGAATGGTTTGGGTTGGAAGGGACCTTAAAGATCATCTAGTTCCAACCACCCTGCCATGGGCAGGGACACCTCCCACTAGACCAGGTTGCTCAAAGCTCCATACAACCTGCCCTTGGACACCTCACAGGAGGGGACCTCCACAACTTCTCTGAGCAGCCTTTGCCAGTGTCTGACCACCTGCACAGGAAAAAATTTTCTCCTAATATCTAGTCAAAACTTACCCTCTTTCCGTTTGAAACCATTCTCCCTCATCCTACTGCTACATGGCCTTGTAAAAAGTCCCTCTCCAGCTTTCCTGTAGGCCCCTTGAGGTACTGGAAGGCTGCTAAGAGGTCTCCCTGGAGCCTTCTCTTCTCCAGACTGAACAACCCCAACCAATTCTCTTATCCTGTCTTCACAGGAGAGGTGTTCCAGTCCTCTGATCATCTTCATGGCTCTCCTCTGGACTCACAGATTTGTGTCTTTATGTTGCAGACTCAGACACTCGACACAGTACTCCAGATGGGGTCTCACAAGAGTGGAGTAAAGGGAGGAGAACAACCTCGCTCAACCTGCTGGCCACGCTTCTTTTGATGCAGTCAATCTTGTAAATGATTGTTAAAGCCCAGAACAGAACAATGAGAACGCTACTACATAAAGTAGATCAAGAAGAAAGAAATACTAAAGAAAGTTAAATATCTTTATTTGGGTGGCATGAGTGTCCTCAGTTGGATTCATAGCTCTAAGTGCAGTGTTGGACAGTTATTTAACAACTTCATTCAGAAAGTGTGTACATGTGTGCTTAGTTAAACAGTACTGATATTTCCTTTGGCAAATTAACTACAGTATAGGCTGCTGCTGCTTCTTTCAATACCTTTTAGTTCAGGTTTTAGATTGCTATTCTGAGTGTCTAATGTTCAGATTATTCTTCTGCTTGAAGAAATTTAACTTTTTAATGAGCTCATGATGTTCTCTGCCACAGTGAGTGGTCTTGAAGGTGTTCTGTTTTGAAACAAATAATTAAATGTGCATTGACTAATGACAGAGTTGACTCTACAGAAGAACAAATTATTACAAAACTCTGTTATATACTCTTACCATTTTGGACAAATATTAGTTTAAATTAAACTTTTATCTCATAACGATTTCTGAGGGAACTTATGCATGAGACATAAGGAACATAAGCAAGACATTGTTTGTTTTATGGGAAGATGGTGGAGACTAGGTTAAAAGAAGCTGCAGCATTTGAAACATTTTTGAAACTCTTCTGAGAAAAGTTCCTAAATACCTATAAGGATTTAAAAAGTACAAATGAAGGACCTTTGTTTGTTAACCTCTTCAAGGCTATGCTGCAATACAGAAACATGAATTTTAAATGCTTACAAGCTAGAGGTGATTGCCAAGAGCAACAGCTACATAAGTAATGCCCTTTCAGTAGCTTTCAAGAATGTTCTGTGCTCAGGGCATGTTCCTAACCTTTACTATATTTAATCCAATCTAATCTGCCATGCTTATGTAGTAGGCTTTAAATTAAGAACATTTTCAGATATTTCTCCAACTTGGAGCCAAAATCTCACTTTGCCTCAGTTCCACATCTACAAGTAAGAATAGTAATATGGGTCTATCTAGCTCAGTTTAGAATGCAAAATCTGTTACATATTTATACAGCACTATTAATTGACAATTCATTCAATCCTTTTTTTTAATTTTGAAGTATATTTGTCAATTTCCATTACATATTTGTCTCCTGTCTTACCAAAGCTCTTTCTTCTATTTGGAAACTTTATAACTTTAAAAAGCTGAAGAACTGAAATGTGAACCAGAAATAAGTAGTTTTAACATTGTTGCACTCAATTATTACATGTGTGTAAGATTTAAACCAATTCCAAAACAAGAGGTACAGTAGATTTCAACTCCGTCTTTCAGATTTCATCTTCATGATGTGATTTAGGCATAACAGTTTTGGGAAGTGAATATAGTTTTAATATAGGGAAACTGACAAAAGAGCTGTGGGAGAAAATTTTTCTTCCATATTGCAAACGGCAAACAGAAAAATGCTGTCTTCCCAGACCTGCTCTGGGTATAAAGCACTGCAGAATCTGGCAGTTTACAAGATTTTTTGAACTTCTAGGCTCCCCTTTTGGGATTGAGCAATTTAAGACAGACTCTTGAAAACTTAAAAAGCAATTAGCAAGAGTTTGTAATGGATTGTCTTCAGCTAAGATGGTTCACCCCAGATGGAACCCTTGCGTTCATTGGGTAATTGTGAAAGACGAGAACAGAGACCAAGTCAGTCTTCTTTTGCACTTGAGAGAAACCCCCACTTAGGGTTTCCTGGGAAGCAAACAGAAAGAGAGAAAGAGAGAAAGAGAGAAAGAGGGAAAGAAGGAAAGAAGGAAGGAAAGAAGGAAAGAAGGAAAGAAGGAAAGAAGGAAAAGAAAGAAAGAAAGAAAGAAAGAAAGAAAGAAAGAAAGAAAGAAAGAAAGAAAGAAAGAAAGAAAGAAAGAAAGAAAGAAAGAAAGAAAGAAAGAAAGAAAGAAAGAAAGAAAGAAAGAAAGAAAGAAAGAAAGAAAGAAAGAAAGAAAGAAAGAAAGAAAGAAAGAAAGAAAGAAAGAAAGAAAGAAAGAAAGAAAGAAAGAAAGAAAGAAAGAAAGAAAGAAAGAAAGAAAGAAAGAAAGAAAGAAAGAAAGAAAGAAAGAAAGAAAGAAAGAAAGAAAGAAAGAAAGAAAGAAAGAAAGAAAGAAAGAAAGAAAGAAAGAAAGAAAGAAAGAAAGAAAGAAAGAAAGAAAGAAAGAAAGAAAGAAAGAAAGAAAGAAAGAAAGAAAGAAAGAAAGAAAGAAAGAAAGAAAGAAAGAAAGAAAGAAAGAAAGAAAGAAAGAAAGAAAGAAAGAAAGAAAGAAAGAAAGAAAGAAAGAAAGAAAGAAAGAAAGAAAGAAAGAAAGAAAGAAAGAAAGAAAGAAAGAAAGAAAGAAAGAAAGAAAGAAAGAAAGAAAGAAAGAAAGAAAGAAAGAAAAGCACACAACAGAACAACACAGGTGTGGAGTTTTTGGGAGCCAAAGAAAGCAAGCTACATACTATATATGTGTATTGCAAAATGTAAACATACACGTTAAATGATACAAAACAAGAAACGGAAGCTTTTTTAGCTAATAAATAAACTAGAAGCTGCATATGTTAAAATATGTGTAAGATTTATATATTAATCTTTCTCTTTCAGATATGACCCTTTTCCCTTGTGAAATTAGATGTAATAAGGAAGAAACTAATACATCGTCTTACAGATTTCGTTACTGGATTGTAAATTAAGATTATTTGTAAGGTTTTTACGTGTCCCACACTGGAATTAGAGAGATTGATTCTATTCTCACTATCATAAATGAGGATAGCATTTGGCCTCCCAGCTCAGGTGCCACACTGCCACTTAAATAGTAGCACTTTATGCCAAGCAGACTTGGACTCAATTTTCCTACAGGTGGAGGTTGTAAAGTAAGCAGCAAAGACAGATCTGTTCAAAGAACTGAGGAACCTCATGATCAGGAAGGATGAACAACAGTCATTTGAACAGATCATGGAATCACAGAATGGTCAGAGTTGGAAAGGATCTCTGGAGATCATCTAGTCCAACCCCCCCTGCTAAAGCAGGTTCACCTAGCCCAGGTGGCTCAGAACCATGCTCAGGTAGATTTTTAATATCTCCAGAGAAGGAGACTCCACAACTTCTCTAGGCAGCTTGTTCCAGTGCTCTGTCAGCCTCCCAGTAAGGAAGATTTTCCTTATGTTTAAGTGAAACCTCTTGTGTTCCAGTTTGTGCCCATTGCCTCTTGTCCTGTCACTGGGCACCACTGGGTTTAGCCCCATCCTCTTGACACCCACCCTTTAGATATTTATAAGCATTGATAAGATTCCCTCCCAGTCTTCTCTTTTCCAGGCTAAACAGACCCAGCCTTTCCTCATAAGAGACATTGTCATCTTTTTAGCCCTTTGCTGAACTCTCTCCAGTAGTTTGTTGTCTTTCTTGAAATAGGAAGCCTAGACCTGGACACAATACTCCAGATGTGGCCTCTCCAGGGCAGGGTAGAGGGAAAGGATAACCTCCCTCGACCTGCTGGCCACAATCTCCTTATAACACTCCAGGATACCATTTGCCTTCCTGGCCCCAATCTTCTTACACCAGCCCAGGATACCATTTGCCGCCTTGGCCCCAAGGGCACATTGCTGGCTCATGGTCAAGTTGTCATCCACTAGGACTCCTAGGTCCTTCTCCCTAGAGTTGCTTTCCAGCAGATCAACCCCTAAGCTATAATGGCACCTGGGGTTATTCCTCCCCAGGAATAACTTGCCCTTGTTGAACTTCATGAGGTTCTGCTTCACCCAACACTCCAGCCTGACCAGGTCCCACTGAATGGCAACACAGCCTTGTGCTGTATCAACCACTCCTCCCAGTTTAATACCATGAGCAGATTTGCTGAGGGTACAATCTGTCCCTTCATCAAGGTCACTGATGAATATAATGTCAGTGCTATTAGACACCAGCAAGATAAAGGAAAGCAAGGCGAGGCTTAAGGGAGGCAAGGTGAGGCAAGGCTAGGCAGGCAAGACAAAGTGAGTCAAGGCAAAACAGAAATGATGAGAGGCAATCTTAAAATAACTTTAAGAAATTTGTGTATCAGGATATAAGATATTTCATGGTATCAATATCTTATAATTAGAGAGCTATAAGTTGGGGGGTCTGTCATCTGCCTTTATATATAGGGTTCTTATTTCAAATTCTCCCTTTTGCAGTTTATTAACACTTGCATTTTTGTCAAAACACTGTCAGTCATGAGAGGTATTTAAGCAAAACTCTACTTACAGGCTTTTACACAGGCCTGTAAGACACAAAGTTTGTTCAATAATGAAACCAGTTATTCTTGTCCTTCAACTTTTTAAAATGTATTTATTTTCCTCTTGGAGTGAGAGAAAAATAGTGTGAAAAGTTATTACAAAATAAAACTCTTCCTTTCACTCTACCATTTCAGTTGTCCCTGTCTGATAAATGTCACCATTAGATTCAAGATAAAACAAACCACGTTGTTCTTTTTTAATTTCATATTTGTCCTCATCATACCGATGTTTCATTTTGCTTATTATTTCTACTGATCTTCAGCTTTTTTTTTTCTTAGCACAAACTGGTGCTACTGGGAATAAGAAGCTGCAAATCAAAGTCCTGTGAATCAGTAGTGTTCTTGATTCCCTGCAGCATTCAAGGTCAGCAACAACTGTGGCCTGAAGCTCTGCTCCTTGAATCTTGACCTTCACTGAGTGATTCTCTAATGACTTGGGAGGGACATCATAATTAAATAAAATTCTTGCCTATCTTTATTAAAGGGCACCAGATTAAACTCTCTGCATGTTTGATGAGAAATGAAGTGATTGTTTTCCCCACTTCAAATGCTTCAACATGTCTTTTCATTAATGTTTTATAACTTGTGTACTGAATTCTGATGTTTTGGATAGGTTCTAAGAAAAAGAGGAAAAAAACCCCTCCTTACAATACTGTAAATCTTCTTTTGATGGAAATTCTTTCAAAGATAGTCTTATTTTACTTATGTACAGTTTGTGCACCCATTTGAAAAAAGTGGCTGTTTATCTGAGGAAATTAAATAAAAATCAGCCTGAAATCATACAGTATTTTAAGTAAACTCCAGTCAAAAGTACTTCAAGGTTTCAATACAATAGGCCATGTAATGTAATCAAAGTTAAAGTGAATTAAATGCTTTTATTCTTTGAATTGTTCTGTAAACCCATTGAGTTACAGATGAACTTTTGAAGAAGAGATGATAAAATATTTATTCTGTTACAAATGAAATGACAAACATTCTGCTGCTTGTTTTATTTTAGTAAGAAGATTTACGAAAGCAATTTAACTCCAGAACACATTGCTGCAGGCACTCATCAGACAGATCTCTTGCACAGCATATTATCAGTGGAGCAAGAGGTGAAATGTTAAGTAAGAAGCAGAAAATGCCAGTGGCCTTATCAAATTGGATAAGAGAGTGTACTTGTTTTGAGGGTGAAATTTGGTAAAAACTCCTAATCATGGTGGACTCTTGATAGTGAAAATCAGTCACTATCAGTCACTTTCAATTTATATGTCTTGTCCTTTGTATTCCCTATATTCCTTTCAACTTGTTTTTTATTGTCTGATTAATGCATGTCTGGGGCAAATCTGGCAAGATTCCTTTTGGAACCTTCTCATGATTAATTTGCTATCATATATAGCTTAATGTGTCCTTTTTAGCTTTGCATGTTGAAAATGCTGGGATGTGTTACAAATACCCAGACTCTTACAAGTTAGGATGTTTCAGGTTTATCCTTCTGTCATTTGGGTTATTAAAAACAAGAATAAGCTTTAAAAATTAATAGGAAATGGCTTCAGGATGGTTATCTGTAAAATACACAAGGCAATACAAACACTCCAACACTCGCATTTCTTTCTTATTGTAACTATTATTTACCTATAAACTCTGTTGGAGACCAAATTCCAAGAGACTGCCTTGGAACTGTTGCTTTACTCCTCTGTCCCACAGGCAAACTAGTTTGCCGTGTGTCATAATTTCTAGCTTTTATGTCCCGAGTCCTGCCTGAGTGCATCATAAAAGAAAGCAACCTGCCCTAAGAACAGTGCAAAAGCTGTTTCCAGCTTGGCAAGAGAGGATGTTTGAGTGATGTGCATTCATTGTTTCTTGTACTTTCTGATCGTAGCTAGAATTGGCACAGTTCAGTGGCTTGAATTTCTTCTGTCTCTTGTGCCAGGTTTTATCATCCTTTGAACAAATGCCTGTCAGTGTATTCTGCCTTTCAGTCTTCACAGCTCTTTTAACTCATTTGCTTCATCACAATGTATTGACATTAACAGAGATGCTATATTTGCCTGCCAGTTAACTTTCACTACTACTTCTGGCAAAATTTGGTTTTCTTATTAATTATGTTACTTCTCACAGTCAACCTTGATCTGCATGTTCTTTCATCATATTTCTGGTTGTTGTATTTAACCACTGTCTTTTATTTTGCCTTTAATTCTGGGCTACATAATTTGGGAATATGACTCCTGAGGCTGTCCAAAGCTATGTTTTGTAACTGAAGTCATTCCTCACATTAAGGTGCATAAAGGCTTTGAGCTAACTTCACTCTTCTGAAAGTCTGCTAACATAGGTCCCAGTTCCTTAAGAAGACTGAGTCCATCATAAAGTCATTTAATAGACATAGTCTGCACAAACGTGATGCAGTAAAATGAAAAAAACTTGGAATTTTTGAGATCTGGGAAAGATTATTCCTATTTTAATACACTCATTTCTGACATCTTGATTCCTGTACTTAGCCATGAAGACCTTGTAAACCCTGGTGTAACCTCAGCTGAAAATGAGTAAAATGGAGAAAAAAACCTACTCTCTAACTCAAAAAAGAGAATTCAAAGGCATATACATTAGCGATTATTAGACATCAGTGATAGAGTAGTAGGAACAACACCCGCTCCAAAAGAGAATCAGATGACACAACCCAATATATATTTGCTATTCAAACCTCTATTTTTGCTGTTGATTTTCTGTCTTCAATAATAATTAAAGAAACAAAACTAATTGTCCAAAGTTTCCTACAATAATGTCTCATTTCTTTGTTAGATGTTGCATTCCTTTCCCAAGACATACCATACTTAAAATACTCTTTTGTACTTAAAAACACTTTACATAACAAAAAAAGGGGAGGGGGAAGGTAAAAATAAATTTTAGCAAAAATGAGCTGCAGAAATTTCATTCAGCTGAATTTCATTCAGCTTTACAGCTGAACACAGATATTCACTGTTTCATAGTCCACCACAATAGACAAATTTGTTCAAGTTCAAATTTGTGTTAATTTGCTGTGTGTGTCACACATAGATATATTAATGTCACTGATCAATGAGAAACCAGCTAAAGGTTGTGAAACACAATGCTTTTACTCTGCAATATTGAACCAAACCTGCCTGGAGAAAAGAGATGAATAATTTTTACATCAAGCTTAAATAAAGAAATGTGGAGCTCCTTCAGGTTGCCTGTGGCTGCAGCTTTATCACCTTCACAAAGTCACTGTAAACACATGCTCTCACTCTCTGACCTTTAATGGCTAAAATAAGCATGAAAGTAAGGTAAGTAGTCTTGACTTAAGATTTCACCTAGTTTGAAAAATACTACGTGCTAAGAGTAATCTTTTATCATAGAATAGGATACTGCAATTTTGTAATTGGCAGTCTGAAAAGAATTACATTGGTGAGATGGCAATAATTCTAAAACCTCTGTTTTCCAGGAACACTAATGTAAATATGCCATAGCAGTTTCTCTTTACAGCTGTATAGATATGGTAAACTTAAGTTTAAATCCTGCAGTAAGACTATACTTTATGATGTTGGAAATCATTTGATTAATCTTCCAAATTTATAACAGAATTTATTTTTCCTTATTTCATTCAAGAACATAGAAGGTACGATTTTCTATCAGTGAATGCAAAATACTGAGAAAAAAATTCAATGTCTAAGGTTTTATTAATAATCAACAGTGTTTTATAAGAAACAAAGAATTGTATCTTTTTCATTCGTAGTCCAAGTCAAGTATTGCAGCAGTAAGCAAATGTGCCTTTCAAAAGGAACCCTTATAAACTAGTGTCATCTCTTACCTGTTTGAAAACAAACATAGTATTTAACTCCGAATCCAAATAATATCACAAAGCCAAACTTACTGGCCTATTTTCAGATTAGTTGAATATAAAAATTCTCAAGTACATCAAAAACATTACCTCGTCAGGGTATCTGTATTAGTGTTTCTAAAATTGCCTTTTTTTTCCTGAAAGTGATAGAAGAGTTGTCTTTTCCCCTGCTTAGACTGAAGTGAACTATGTAGTAGTGTTACTGAGGCATTAAAGTTGCAAATGGTTGGCATTGCATAATTGTGATTCCTATATCCTAGTGCGTAATTTATGTTGTCTTTTGAAACTTAATGATGGAAAAGACCTTGGGGAATTGTTTTAATGTAACAATTAACCTTCCTTTCACTATAAGTTTACCTCTGTCTCTATGAAATATTTGCAATCTTCTATTCTGCCTCAAATATTTGTGAGATATTTCTTTTGTATATTCCAAGAAAAAGACTCAACAAAAACTGCCAGGAATAAAATTGCAGAAAACACTTTAAAAACCTTTTATTTTTCATCCTTATCTGTATATTTTTAAATAAATAAATAAAATTAAAAAATAAATAAAAAGAGTAGATTGGGGTTCACTAGGATTTACTGCAGTGATTTGTAATATTGCTAATCAGATATTAAAAGCAAAAATCATGATGAACTTTCAGATTTCAGATTTCACAGAACAGCATAAATTACTTAATTGAGTGAACACGTACAAAAGCAGTGTGCCAAAGATCTTATCTACATGTTTGTTTTGTCTTTCTCAGTGAAATGACTTAGCTATACTTATGAGAGTATCTTTATTTAGACCAGGTCCAAACCATGCAAAGTTATGGAGGTAAATAATTGAATGCTCAACAGGAAGAAAATAAAATCACTAACAATTTTATGAAGTTCTTAAAATTACTTAAGTAAATTTGATAGATATACAGTAAATGACTGCAGATTCCTGAACACAATCTTTAGAATTCAGTTGCATAAGCATTTCATAAGGTAAATAGCTTTGCAGCACAGAAGGTTGTTCTCTACTCTCTGTTCTCTTTGTAGTGGCTCTTTTTGTTGACTTACCAATAATGATGAGGCAGTTGTCAGTCACTACTGAAGGTAGGGCTGATGTCCCACATTCAGATATATAATGAACTGAGAGAGTAAGTTCCAAAATCAGCAAATTTTTAGCCAAAGACAGTATGCATAAGTACAGATTTCTTTACATCTTTAAAATACTGGGGGGGAAATTTTTAACTTCCAGTAAGTGGATAATACTGATTAATATTAGTATAGGCAGCCCTATACTAATTCATTTTTCTTGTCCTTTAGTTATGATCCTTTTATGTCTTTGTTCTGGGTCTGCGTGGCAGGGCTTTGGTAGCAGGGAAGGGGCTACAGGTGTGGTGCCTGTGAGAAGCTGAGAGAAGCTCACCCTGATCCAAGCCCAAACCATGATGAAGCAGATATGGACTCGCAGCTGTGGAGGACCCCATGCCAGAGGAGGTGGCTGCACCTGACGAAGGCCGTGACTGTGGGAAGCCCATGCTGGAGCAGTCTGTTCCTGAAGGACTGCACCCCACGGGAGGGACTCATGTCAGAGTAATTCATGAAGGACTTTCTTCTGTGGGAGGGACCCCGATCTGGAACCAGGAAAGACTGAGGGGGGTCCTCCCCCCTGAGGAGGAAGGAATGACAGAAAAAACGTGATGAACTGATTGCAAATCCCATTCCCAGTCTCTCTGCGCCATTATGGGGGAGGAGGTAGAGAAATAGGGAACAAAGTAGTTTGGGCCTGGGAAGAAAGGAGGGGATGGAAGAAGGTGTTTTGAAGATCTGGTTTTGTTTCTCTTTGTCCAGCTCTAATTTGATTGGTGACAAATTAAATTTATTTTTTCCCCAAGTTGAGTCTGTTTTGCCTGTGAACAAGACTGGTGAGTGAACTCTCCCCGTCCTTGTCTCGACCCAGGAGCTTTTCATTTTCTCCTTCCTGTCACACAGTGGGGGGAGGAGAGAGTGAAAGGCCTCATGGTACTTAGTTGCCAGCTGGGCCTAAACCACAACAGACATTTTCCAAGTGCTTTTTTGTATAAAATCCTGTTTGTTCAAAGCTTTTTATAAAAAATAAGAATATAATTTAAATAATAACATAAAAGGAATCAAGTTCATAACTTTTCAAAATGAAACTGCACAAAGCTGAAATTCAGCAAGGTATTTTAGAGTGCTTATGAACTATTCATAAATGTCACAAAACAACTGAAAGTTCCCCAGCAGTTTTCTACTCTGGCTAAGACTGAATTTTTTATAATACTAATCCAGAGAAGTTTAACAGCAGGCAGACACTTTTCTCTGCCATCTTATACAATCAAAAATGTACAGTTGTGATTCACAACCCACAGCCCACAGATGCCCAAACTAACACTGAATCTACACAACAATCTTCCCAGCAAACTGACAGTGACAGACCTCCCAACACCACATAACACTCTTCAATGTGTTTAACTCTCATGAGTAACTATTATAAGTAGTATGAAAAATTTGAAACTGAGAATTCATTCACCAAGTTTCTCCTAACAGTAATATTAGTTTTGAAAAATAAGAAACCATTTCAGTGCCTGGGCTCTTGTATTTCTTTCCAGTTTAGGTAGAACATAAGTTATCTAGACAGGACCTTGTTCTGTTTCCTAAGGACTTTTGAAGACAGGAAAATTACCACTCTAACAAGATGAACCACTCTCAAAAATGCTACCTCCAGTTTGCTTTTCTACCAACATATCCTCAAGATTTTTTCATTTTTATTATTGTTTATGGAGTCTCAAATTCCCCTCAAGAGAATTTATAATTTATTTCCTCACAAGGGAACATTTTTGAGAGTTTAGTTCTTGTGTTAATAGTTTATCCAAAACCGGGATGGTGTATCTTTTTAAAACACCATTTCTACTTTGCTCCTCTCTGCTGAGAAATATGTTATCACCTTGTAGGCAAACAGTTTAATTTGAATTGTTACAGATCTTTTTAGCATATGCAGTCTTTAAAGCAAAAAGTAATTAATTTTTCAGTATTTTTTTGATTGTCTTGTAGTTGTACTTTGACATAGGGTGTGAGACACATGACATGTACTCCTCAGCAAATATTTGCTTGGATTCACAACATGGGTTAGAATTGCACACAGTTTATAAAAAACAAGAATTCATATGTTATGCATACATTATTTTCAAATTATTCCAGCCAAATAGCCTGAAAGACTAACTAACAAAGGAAACTAACAATTTCATTGTTATTGCTCTGTGGGCTTTGCTGTTGCTGTTGTTATTTATGTGTTAGTTTATTAACACTAGTAGAGCAGCAGAAGTGATACACTGGATTTATAACTGAGCAGTAACAGTGTACAAATATCACAAGAGTGGATGATTAAGTATATTGTCTTTGTTAGATTGATTTCCCAACAGAATGGGCACAAACTTGAGTGCAATATCTACTGTCCATGTTTATACAGTGTTTAGAGAGAAATTTACCACCTTAGCCTGTTATCATTAGATATTGAACACAGAAAAATATGTGATACATTGATCAATAGGGTAAGGCCAAAGTTCACATATAAAATGTTGTAAATGTAGTACACCATATGCCAAAGTATCATGTGTATAACTAATTCATCAGCTTTTTCTTTTTTTTATTTCTCCCAAGCAAAGCTAAGCCTGCAGACAAGCAAAAGACAGATGTTTGAGCTGACTTTCACCCTATGAAATCTAATGGTCCAGGTTAATAACTTGGTGTATGTTTGTGAAAGAAAATTGAAGCCATTCTTTCACTTGGTTTCAATACAGACTGCAAAAGGGAAGATATTATAAACAATGAACAATCCAGTCCCCCAATGTATTGCAATTCCAACTCAGAATTTCAACGTGACCTTAAATAAAGCCCACTATTCACTGGTTGTAGAAAACTGTAATGATGTGGGTAAGAAGACATCAAAGAGAGTTAAGCCTGCTTTGGTAATAATGAAAGGGAAGTATTGATACAACTTTTCAAAAGCCACATTCTTCAACAGACCTGGCTAAGAACTGACAGCAGCTGGAATTTAATCTGTTTCTCCTTTAGTGAAACAATACTTACAGGATGGGAAGTGTCAAGTGGAAGGGGAATGTTCTCATTTTCTGAGAACTGCAAAGCTGGCTTTGGCAATTCTTGCAATCCCTGTTCCCCCTTTGATCAGCATCAATCATTTTATCTTATTGGAGGTGACACTGTTTCCCAGACGCTAGAGGTTTGAACTCTTCTGCCTCCTAAAAATAGATCTACCCTTACAATTTGTCATTCTTTTAATCGACTCTTCACCAAGTGAATCTGTCTAGTTGAATACAGAGGCCAAATCTCATTTTAAGTAAAATGCATGTGCATGTGTACACACACACACATAAAAGTCCATCTGACCTAGCAGGAAAGCAAGCAAACAATCAAAAAGCCACTACCAACAAACCTCTGCTAATCACAGTATATAAGAATTGATGTAGGTCTGACTTGGAATTATAAGCTTTATTTATGTTTAGGGTATTTTGCCTTTGAAATGGCAAGTTTAACTCAAGCTTACATAGCATAATTTAGGTTCATGTGAAAAGTGAGGTTAAATCAAACTGTGGCCATGGAAAACATTTACTTCCCTCTTTATTGAATCTAGATGCATCTCCATTGGCATTTGACATGGATGTTTATTCTGCACTGGTTTGAAATATGTGGAGAGTTGGCACACAGTTATTTATGTTTCCATTAGTGTTAATGAGAGTGCTTTGTGTAAATCTCCATGCACCCACATGAAATATATTTCTGTGCATGTCTTCTGCAGAAAAGGAAAGAGACACTAAATATTTTAGAGAATTTTAGTCAACCCAAAGGGAATTGTAGTTTTTACAAAAGCCTTTTCCATATTAAAGGGGAAAAAAAAACACAAAGCAAAACAGAAACTCATCTGAATAATGCTATAAAAAAATTGTTACATTGTTTTGTTTAGATTTATAACTACAAAGGGAAGTGTTCTAACCTTGAGCTCTAGATACCTTTTTATATAGCTCAAAAAGCAAATTTTTGTTTGTTCTTTGATTATTGGTTTTATAAGACACCAATCCTAGAGCAAAACAAAAAGAAAATGATTGTACACACGTTTGCCAGTATGTTTGCTTAACAAGTCACTCATCTCTGTTTAGTGTAAGCTATTGTTCCATAACTATGGATAGTTTGAGAATGTTTCTTGTTAATTTTTTGATTAACCAAATTGTTTCTTTTTCCACATCTTTCTAAATTTGTGACATTTTTGTTTCTATTTTGAATGAGAGATTGCCTGCTTGTCTATCCATTAACCTATTGTGTCTTATCTTAAATGGCACACTTGCTTTTTTTCTTATTATCTTAATGGTTGAAAGGCTATTCCTTCACTCTTCCATACTCGCCCTTTTTTATAATATTTTGTGATAACTTGGCAAAATTTTCACTCTTTACACTAAGGATAGTCCTGTTGTCCACAGGATTGGAGGAAAAAAAAAAAAGGCAGCAGGGGCATAAGGGGAAGGAGACAATGACAGGTTTAGGCCTAAATGGCAGAGATTTGGAGGGCAAAGAGCTTCGGGGTGATGTGTGTGGAGGAGGCCAGGAAATCCCTGAGCTGGTCCCAGATAGTGCCCGCCCAGTCTGAGATGTGTGAAGAGACCATTGACCAGCCCTACGTGAACCCTGCTTGGTGCACCAGCACAGAGGTGTTTAAGAAAGAAGCAACACCCATGAAGACTGGGCACACATGAGGAGGTGAAAGAGGAGAAATGGGAAAAGGAAGAGGAGATACATGAAAGGGGAGACTGCTGTGGACACAAATGGAAACACACTCTTGGAAGGAGGCACTCCAGGCCAGAAGAGGAATAACAGAGACCACTGAACAGATCAGTCAACTTCCCTGTTCATTTCCACTGTCTATCCATAAGGTGCTGTTACTTCCTTCTCATAACCTTCTTTCAAGATTTTAATTTATCTCCACTATTCTCATGAGGTTCTTCATTCTCAGCTAATATTCCTCTCCCCCATGAATTCTCTTTTACTGTCCTCCCAGTAGCTACAATGTATCTTTACCTTTCAGTTTTTAAATGTAAATGCCTCGAGTAACATCAAGAGGACAAAAATGTACATAGTCTGATTTATGAAGCTTACATTATGGAAAGTTTTTCTGTGTAAATTATATGATTAATTCTCAGAAGAATTACTGCATTGCATTTTGCAACATTACATTAGTATAGTCTTCTGCTCTCTGAAAAAATAAAACTTAGTCATCTTAGGCACCTTTCATTACTGGTTAATGTCATTTCTTTAAGAGTTAGTGAAAATCATAAAAAAGCAACTCTGCACAGTTGTTACATTTCTAGAATGAAGAAGAAGTCACTGTGCCCACTTGGTTATTTTATGTGTGTTGTCATAAAGGTGGCCAGGTGTGGAACAAATCAATAGAATGACACTATACTGAAAAACATCCTGGATTGGAAAACTGAACATCTTCTAAGCCTGTGGATCATTTCATATATCCTGAGGAAATCTTGCTATTTGCAAGTCAAAATCATTAATTGTGTAGCTTTAGTCCCTTTTTTTTATCTTACTTTTTCAACGTTAACACTGACAAAGGGTAGGTATACAAGAAGAGAGAGGGAAAAAACCCTCAACAGATTATTGAAATTATGTTTGTGAGAACTTTTTAAATTCACTTCCTATGACTCTGCAGAAAATATCTCGTAAAACCATTATAGTTAGAAATATCAATTCTTTGCAAATTGGAATTCAGAATGGAGGATTTCATATCAGTTATGAGAGCATCTGATAGCCATGACAACTGCAGAATGTTTTTATAAACACTTGGCCAATATTTCACAGTTTACATAATTCCTATTATAATAGGATAAAAATTGCATTTGACTAATTGTATAATTTAAAAAATTCCTTCTTTATGACAGAAATTAATAAAAATGACTGAAATGGAAATGAGTTGTTATAATTCTAATAAACTGTTACCAACACATTTATTTCAACAGCACATCACCTCTCCTAGAAATAAATATTCTACATATTGTGACTTTTTTTCCCTGTCCTTCTTGAACTGTGGGGCCCAGAACTGGACACAATACTCCAGATGTGGCCTCACCAAAGCAGAATAGAGGGGGAGGAGAACCTCTCTCAACCTACTAACCACACCCCTTCTAATACACCCCAGGATGCCATTGGCCTTCTTGGCCACAAGGGCACATTGCTGGCTCATGGCCACTCTTTAATATATCAACTAATCAATTAAGTTCAATTTCCAAGTTCAAACTGAGAAAGAAATTCTATTTAAATTTATGAGTATTTAATACTAGTTTCACCAGTAAAGCATTTTTATATGAGTACAAATACCTAAGTGATCTATAAACTGTATGTTGTATATTTGCTTTCCATTGAAATCCTAAGACACATTTTGTACATGAGTGGTTGAAAAAGATTTTAAAACTTCATGCATTTCGAGCCTATCTGGCATTCACATAACTAACACACTAACTGATATTTTATTCATTACACTACTTAGAAGGAAGTATTGAAACTGTTGGAAGCTATTGAGCTGGTATTACCTGAAGTCTTTCTGACCTGTTCTTAATACTGTGTAGATATCACTTCCTGATCAAATGTTCAGGTTTACTGGGATAAAATGGAAACACTGGTCATTCAGTCAGATTTCAGCAGCCAAATTCATGTTTTGCTTTTTTTTTTTTTTTTCCCCCAGTGAGTACCTGGCTGTTTGGCTTATGTAAAGGTGGAATAATCTTCTTCATCCTGCTCTCAAACCTGACTCTGACAGTCTGTTTCCCAACGTTATGGGTAACCTTGTTATTAGAAGTTACAGTTCTCTGTCACGTTACTTTAAAAGGCTTAGGAGATTTAGAATGTTTCTTTGCCTTGTCTTGCTTTAAGAGTTTTTCATGATACATGCTTAAATTTTTGTTCAGTTTTTACATATTTCAGAGAAAAGGTCTAAAAGCTGCTAGACAAGAGGGCTAACCTTCATACCCAAAGTTTTTCAGGAAATCTATACCTCATTTAATGAATAATCACAATGAAATCAGATTACTTTATTATATTTATAAGAAAAATTCTATGCTTCTGAATGCATACAGAATGGGATGACAATTTTTACTAGGGTCAGTTCAATGGTCTTTTGCAGATGATTTTCATTTATATATAATGATTGGAGAACACATGTGCCAGCTGGGCCATGATCTGGTGGGTAAGAAGGGATAGAATAGGACAGAATCCATTAAATTAACATACTCTATGATTATGCTAAGGTCAACAATATGGCATAGGGCATAAGTAAGGGGAAAGCACTATTCCAGATATTTGTCTTGTATCAAACTCCAGTATCTTTGGAAACAGAAAAAAAAGCTTCCTGACTTTTTAATGAATTTGTCCTTAAGCTTTTACATGAACTACGAGGTAGACTGGTATAGGCTAACTGTAAATTTAGCCCATTGAAATCCCTGTATTTAGATCCTTAAACGATATGCGTAATTGAACCAGCTCCCTGTCATCAAACACACTATTTCCAGGACTGAAGCTTTTCTTTAATCCTAACATACTTTATCTTATGCCTTAGCCTCCCCATGTTGATTCAGGAGGTGAGGAGAGCTATGGGACACTAAAAGGAAGCTCTGAATGTGATATGATTCAAAACTCTGGAACATCCTGGAACAAAGGAAGAAAAACAGGTGGGAGAAATGTTTGTATGTAAAAATACACCAATATACACACATATACATATTAGTTGAAATTTAGACCTTTAAAAAGGAAAGGTACCTTGGTTGTGAATTCCAATGATCTAAAGAGCATTGCTGTTCTTTCAAACTTACAAGAATGCCTGAATTCATTTTGACTTTTGTTGTACAACAAAGACTTACATCGAAGATAAAGTAAAAGGTACATCTCTCTAACTTCTAGTTTAATATCTCATGTTTTTAATTTTCTCCTTATCAAATAAAACTACAGTCTCTTCAGGTTTTATTTTTTAAAATAGCATAAAGTCAGGACTGGTGTCATGAACAAGTTACCTGAAGATATATGTCATTCAGTCAAAATATATATATACACATATATATAGGTATATACATATATATGTATATGGTATATATATGTATATATGTACCTATATATATATGTATATGTACCTATATATATATGTATATATATACACCTATATATGTATATAGGTATATACATAGGTATACATACCTAGATATTTTCTACCCAAAGTTATTACTGAAAGGACAGAAACAAAGAAGTCTTTCAGAAGTAGAATGAAGTAAATAATCACATTTAACTAAAGCTTTTATCCAATATTATTAAGCTCCAATTACTTCTGTTTTGAGTAAATATGTTGAAAGATGGAGAAGTGCTATTCAGAGTGTGTATAATCTATGTGTCTGTCTCCTGCTATGTACAAACATATTGCATGTTTTTCTAAATTCCTTTGTGCTATTATAAATAATTTTGTTATTTTTAGCTAAAGGAAAAAAGTAAAGGCCAAGAATAATAGAGTACTGAGCTTGTGATATTAAAAACTAGTGGGTAGTGCAGCTCCTCGGCATGTTACAGTATTTGCTCTTAACATTTTGTCAAAAAATCCTAATCTGTTTTTATCAGATTTCTCAAATGATAATGTTCTTAATTTCTTGTAGATGTGCTAATAGGTTGCACATCAGTTCTCAGTTGTCTGTGATTTGTGACAGCCACCTGTTTGGTGTTGGTTTTGGCCTGTTACATTTTCGTCCCTTTTAGTCAAGTAGATGCTGGCAAGAACAATTTCCACATGGGGAAGTGAAAAGTTAATAAGACAATTCAATCTATACATGTTTTGATGTTCATATATCTATGCCCTAGAGCATAGATATATGCTTTTGATGCAATACATATCAAGCTGAAGAATAATGTTTAATTGTTTAGTATATATTTTTTCAAGTGTCTCGATTTTTATTTTGACACATTTTAGGAATCAGAATTAAACAGAAAAAATCAGTCACAGACCATATATGTACAAATATCATGCAAGTACTATGAATTAAACAGGGTTTTTTGCAGCCCAGTTCTGCACAGGAAAGGTACTGATTTTTTCTACAAAACCAAAAATTTGGAATGTATGTATCCAGTTTTTAAAAGCAGCGATGACTAGCTATCAGGTTCTAGGATGCAGAAATGCTTGTGTTCATGTTGCTTCAAACTAAAGACTTCTGCAACTGACAGTCAATATCTACCCTTCAGAAGTTACTCTGAGTTTTCCTTTCTTCATATGTTATCCATAAACATTAATGCTTTCATTTTTAAAAAAAAAATTCACTGTCCATGACTTTGAGACGTTTTTGTGGGAATTTCTTCCCTGTCAAAAATCGTAAAAAACATTTAGAACAGATTTCTAACTGCATCTTTAATCCAGATGGCCTTTCTGATTTTTGCTTGTATTTCTATTATATTCGTATTGCTGGTATTCCATGTATTTGAAAAGTGGTAAAGTGCTAGCTGAATGCCTAGTTTTATAGTCAGTATGGATTTAGTGAAGCAGTGGCAGTTATTGGAGTAGAAAAGTCATTCAATTGTAAACAAAGAATCAAATTATACATATTTTAGCTTAAGTAAAGAAGAACTGTAGATGAATAATAAAAAACATTGTAAAATAAGCAAAAAGCAGAGACTGTTACTTATTATCTATTTACCTTCAAAACAGAACAAAGCAGCCTGTAGGTAGCTGTGTGGGAGATACATCAGAAAACAGAGCAAGAAATGGAAATTTTCATGGTCACATTTCTAGCTGTATCTTCATTCTCCTCTGGCCCTCTCCATTTACACCAAGCCTATACGCAGAAGCAGCAATCAAGTATACATGATGTCTGTGGCTTAGGTGGCCTAATGCTCTGTTTGATCTCTTTTGCATATCTCCAGAGTACATATAGAGTATATGTCCTTGCAGTGTGGATGAACTCCTACTCTGCACATAGGTTTCCAGGTGAAGGGAATCTTTGTGAAGATGCAGAGCAGCTCAGCAACAAGTGGAATGGAGTAGGACTCCACAGCGGGATTCGGGGTGTTGCTGTAGGACAGCACGTGTCCTCAGCATGTAGGACAGGCCTAGTATTAAGATTCAAGCATTCAGGTAAGATTAATGAATTTGCTTATGTTTAGCCATCGCCATAACCCACAGTTACCTGTAACTCAACTTTGCCTACTCAAAAGAATTAAAAAGACACTTCAGATTTTCAAAATCACTGAACATGGAATTTCTTTTGGTGCGTTGCAGGTCTAATTAAGTTATTCCATTCAAATACATTACATATCCTTTACTATGTGACTAGGTTCTTAGTGCAGTTCATGGTCACTGTTCAAGTCCCAGTGACAACATAAACACAATTTTTCTCTAGGATTTTTTGCCTGTTTCGTACAGGGACTTTGTCCTTACCTTGTTTTCCTGATTAAGGTGGATTTTTCTGATTTCTTCTTTTGGACATGACAGCAAGAGGAATGCAAAATTGTTCCCTTTTAAACATTGCTACATGTAGTATCTAGAGTAAAGAGATCAGTGGAAAGAGTAGATATGACAGGAGAAACATTAACAGTGAAGTCAGTGTAGCTTTTTAATGTACACTATCTTGGATTGCTTGTATTTACTGATACCATCTTTTGCTAGAAAACTTTGTACATTTTCAAAATATCTAGCTGAATGACTATATTTTCTCAGCAATAAGGTATTTTATAAGTTTCTCCTATAAAGTTTTTCTGTTCTTACTGAGAAACCTAAACAGATTTTTGTTACACTCCAGCGACACATTGTCTGTCATCCAATAACAAGGAATTTACTAAAAGCTTCAACCTGAGACCGAGTATGGATTTACAGCAATATTTATTTCATATAAACTTGTGCATGATTTTTGGCTTTGAAAGTACCCTATGCATAACATATATGCTCACATCTTTTCCCCCAATTTGACTTGGACTAGAGTGAAACATATCAGTGTCTATCCCTCATCATTTGGTTAATCTCAAATAGTCAGTTTAGAGCTGAATTTTCTATGTCTACCATTACTTCCACTACCTAAATCTTAAAAGCAACACAGTAATTTGCATGACTTTTCCACTGGATCAGATGACAGATTGATTCAGATATTCTCATCAGCTAACTTTTCTATCCCTAGCTCTGAAACATATCTGAGAAAAAGTTCAGACAAAATCTTTTAGTTTTTCTAAGGGATTTCTAAATCTTCCACCTACCAGACAGATGATATGGGTTAGACACATGCAGTAACTGGGATAGAATCCTCACAGAACAGATGCATCAGCTTTTCCATAATGATAGCATCACTTCTGTGGCACATGACAATATTCAGATGAAACACATACCTATAAATAGACAAAAAAATATTGTTTGGAACAACCAGCTCTGGCTAGATACGACTTCTTGGAAGTTTCTTCATTTCTTCACCTGTTAAGTAGTAAATTTATATATTCTTTTCATAAAATTATTGAGATGGGATGATCCTATGAAACATTTATCCAACAGAAGTGTTTCCTCTTCATGTAAAAACAAGTATTCTCAAATTAATATCCAGCAGATGTGACATTTGAATTCTTCCCTGTTCTTGAAGGTTGTGAGTGTGACTGAATGGTCAGTCTTTGATAGAAAAGTGTTTTCATTTGTATCTCAGCCATTTGAACTAGATATAATATCACAGATCTCTAGAAATTTTTCTGCACTTTTTTTTCTGCACTTTTGAACATCTAGAAGCCCAGTCTAGTTTTGCTAGCTTCCTTGCCTGGCATTTTAACAAATAATCTTAAGAAGTCTTAAAAAGTTATTATGACAACTTATCAATATATTAAGGATATATATATATAGTATCAAAATAGTCTGCAGTTTTTCAGGTTTCAAAAATTATGGGTATGTGGAAAGTGTGACATTACAGTCAAAAACTTTCCATAAGGATACATAGAGAAGAGTGTGTATACTCTTGGAAAGAAAGATTCAAAGTGAACTCACAGTTATAGTTCTGAGTCAGAGTTGTGCAGTCCATAACATTGTTAGGAACAATCCTAGAAGATTCAGTCACAAGATAACACAGCACAGGCAACAGAAAATAAGCAACCACTAATAGAGAGAAATAGGTTCAATGAAACAATTTTCACTTATATTAATAATATTCCATATTTATTTTATCTTTGGGGTTTTTTCCATTTTTTTTCTCCAAACCCATCTAGTCCCTTCTTTCAAAAAGTGTTTACTCTGATCTCTTTCTTTAAACAACACACCATCCTTTTTGAGTGTTTCCTTGTTTTTTTTGCCTTCTTTTGACTTTCTTTTTCTGTTCACTTTTCTTTATTTCTCTGCTAAATCTTTAGCCAACCACCTTACAAGCCACCCAACTGTGCATATTCCTCACTTTGAATTCATTGTAGCTGGAATACTTCCCAGAACCAGTGGGTGTATAGATGTGTTTATAGAAAGGAAAGGAGAGAATGAGCTCAGTATGTTTTAGAAGAAATGCCAGTTCTTTTTTCAATATTTCAGTGTCCTGCATCAGAGACAATAAGAATTAGTTTTCTGTAAGAAAAGGGAAGCCATAGGGTTACTGAGATCTCCAACATGAATGCGAAGTGTGTAACTGATCTTCCTTTCATTTTTCATTTTCCTTTCATTTTTAGCTAATAATTGCTTTGCACACCACAGCAACTTGTGCTCAGCTTACTGTGGATATGAGATTGTTCATAACTTCTTGCTTGGCTGTTTGTTTCCTGAAACATACTCATGTAATTTTTATCATTTTATGTTTTAAAATCGTGAACTCACCAATAAAAATCAAAATCTGCTTGTAGGTGTTTAAAAAGAAAAAAATAAATATATCTGTGGATTTTGTCTATCACTCAACTGTGTAATAACAATTTTCTTAAGAGTTTGTCCTGCTCAAGCTTGAACTTCTGTTCTCCCACACATTTGGTCTGCCTGTGCAAATAACAATTACAGTAGGGAAGGGACACTGTCTCCTTTCGGTGACATTATCCAGGGGATAAGGCCAGCCATCAAATACACTCATTTATCCAAATAATGGAGACATTTGCAATTCTCCTTGTAAATTATGATAAAGTAGATGCTGATAGAGCAGCATGGGAAGGGACCTCTTCTCGCTTATGGGATATTTTAAAGGTAGTATCAAGTTTGATAAGTAATTCCAATTCCTGCTAGTGAGTTCCATGTTTAAATAATAATTCTTATTTCTTAAAGCAGACTCTTTGCTTTATGCTAGTAGCTGGTAAACAATTAACATTAAGATAAAAATATTTAATGAGTTTTTTGCATTTACTGGGAAAATTGCAAAACAGAAAATACTACCTAAAATCTAGCCATTGAGTTGTGTGTGTTTCTGCATACATAGCTGTTTGATTTTCCTTTGCTACTGTTTCTGTGTTAATGTGTGTAACTGGTTTTGTCTACGTTTTTTCATGTGAAATTTATTGCACTATAACATCACTGTAAGAGATAACTACAGAATTCAAACATTTGTAGCAAGCTTTTTTTTTCCCAAGCATCACATTATTGCAAAGAGACAGTAGGTATGATATGAATTAAGTAAGATAAGCAGTCTGAACTCATGAAAACAAGAAACACAATCACAGAAATAATGTTTGTTTTAAGTAAATGAAGTTCTTGTTAAACAGTCTTGGCTGTTAGCACAGTAATGTCTTCCATTTATTACTCTTGAAAACCCAGGCTGGGGGGAAGGCCATTAAAAGTTATGCAAATTCAACTCCATAAAATCACCATCTAAGTAAACAGACATAGTAAAAGAAAGGTTCACCTGACAAATATTAACCTAAGATTGGATTACATGCACTTCGCAATTAACCAATGTAACACACAATTTACACACTAAGTCATTAATGAGAAGTGTTTAACTGTGATACTTTCTTAATTATTATTCCATACACACACACACATTTAGAGGAAAATATTTTGAATTTGTATAACGAGTTGAAAAAACAGGGGTTTTAGTTTGGTTTTCTTTCCGTTTTTAAGATGAGTTCAAGTTCGGATTCAGCTGTAACTAAAGCCTTTCTGGATTCAAGAAACATTCAATAACTGGTGGAGTTCATCCTTACCATTTCTGACTTGTTCACACTAACAGAAAGAAATCCATTTGGGGCACTGGTAACAGCTGGTATTTTGTCAAGAACATTTCTGTAACTAGCACTTTTATGAGAAATTTAGATTCACTTGTTTGTAACATTTAATATGAGAAAGTGGTGATAACTGATAGCAAACACCAGAATTCATATATTTGGAAAATGCTCTATTACCATAATGCTGAAGCTGAAATAAAGGCATGGGCATCTAAGGGATTGGAATGTATCTGAAGTGCATGCTACAACAATTTAACAATAATAGTATTTTTACTAGGTAAGAGCATCAGAAATCACAAACTGAATAATATGAAATAAGTAAAAAAGGAAATCACAGGACTGATAGAACCAGAAAAGAAGGGTTCATGTTAACATTAAAATTAATATGTCTTATTTATTCACTGGTTATACTTCTTTGATAAAAACATAACTATTAAGAATTATCAATATTAACACTTACATGAACTTATGCAGTAGGACTAGAATGAATGCTTACAGCAATGGTTTTATATTATGTTTTACTGACAGTATTACAATTTTCTAAAATTCTTCAGTTTCATTAATATCACATAATTCAAGATTATCTCCTTCGTATTGAATCCTTGCAGTGAGAAAACTTGAGAAAACTAATTCAACACTCCCTAGTTGCTGGCATGGAGAAGATAACTAGAACTAATTTGTACAGCTCATATCTTGATATTTTTGAATTTTTCAGTGCTTCAGTATAGTTTTTATCTCTCTTCAACAACAACCCTTGCAAATGAATATATAAATAGTCCATTTTTCTTTGGCTGGGTGTCAGAAAGAGATGAGTACTATTTTGAACAATTTTTCGAGCTGAGAATATTTAAAATCAGCTTGTTTTCTATATCAGTAAGAATCAGAATAATTTTGTTCTGTACTATATCACAGTTGACTGTTTTTTGTGTGACATTTCACATTGACATCCTCTCTTCGGTTTGTTAATTTCTGAGAATAGCAACTAAAGTTAATATCTCACAGGCTTACTTCCTAAAGTATTTTCCACAATTTCAACACTTTCCGCTCAAATTCTGTCAACCCTGATGCTGATTTTGCATTTTCCAGATGACACTTCAGCCTGCTAGAAGATTTCTGTAGAAGATCTCTGATACTAAACATTTTGAAATTGCCAATTTGTGAGACTTCAGAGCAGCTGTTAGTTCCTGTCATCTGTCAGAACATATATCAATTTATATTTGTTCACCTGAAGATCTTGCCACGGTCTTGGAAAACTTCCTGCAGTTCTAAAATCTGTCCCAGTAGGCTGTAAATTCAATGTAATCTACTAGATCAATCTATTATAAGTTCCTACTATTTATTTCTATGTACTCTTCACACATATCTAATAATTTTACCACAAAGCAAGCAACTATTGTTTCACCACATTATTGGCTACTAGCTTCAAAGTCATCAAAAAGAACTGAACTTAATTCAGAAGGAATATCTCCTGTCTCTTTCAGTTTTTTCATTATGCCATTTTCTTTTCTACCTTACAGGTCTTTCTCAATTTCCGCTTTCTCTCTATGGTAAATCAGATGGTCCTTTGGTGGCCTTTAGCCTGAGCAGCAAATCACACTATTTTCATGAGGACTCTTCTATTGCTTATTTAACAGCTGAATGTGATGCATATCATCTTTTAAAATGCAACAAATGTTTCAAACACTTAGACATATGTTATTCCCTTTGCAATAATCTTCAGAATAATTTACCATAAGCAATGAACTAGATATTTATTTTGAGTATCAATGTATCATGCTGGTCACGATTTCACCCTTGGAAAATGAGTCTGTTTCTTCAGAATCCATTCCGTATCACATTGTGTACACTGGCTGCAGTTTTAGCAATGCAGAGCCTGATTCAGATGCAGATTCCGATACTTAAATTTATGTATTTGTAACATTGGTATCCCTATATCATATAGGACTTGATCCAGTTGCCCACAAATTTCTAGAACTAACTCAGCTGTCCTACTCTAGCCATCAGCTATTACTCCAGAAAGTGTCCTGTAAAAATCACAAATATCACTGTGCTCCTATGCTTAAAATGTTGAAAGCTGTAGTGATTTTCTGAGGTTTTATACATCAATTTAACTGTTTTATGTACTTATTTATCAGTCTTTATTACAGGCCATATTTTCTGAAATTCTGTCTCTACTGTTAAGGTGAGTGATCTCCCACTACACATTACAAAGTTCTACTTGAAGTTCTGCAACTCTGATTACCTATAGTTTGAGATAACTCTTTTAACAAACACTAAAAAAGTGAAAAGAAATTTCTGCTCAGGTAGATGAGTTTTTTCTTCGCCATTCATCTTTTTGTTTTTTCTCTCTTTGAATGTATGCAAGCTTTGAGGGAGTAATTCCTCTATGTACCTACCTGTCCAGGTGAAATGACAGCCTTTGCTTACTACTGTAGTACCTTCACGTGACAAGATAACTGATTTCTGTGGACTCAAGTTTGAAATGTCTCCTTGTGAAGTACAATTAACAATTAACTTCTCAGTTTTGCAATACAACAATGATTTGTAAGGAGAAATGAGATTCACGAAGATTTAAAATGTACAAATCACTTTACTATGCCACACATTATTGTTAAAACAGACACTGGTCTATTGACACAGTCTGAACTACATACTAGTCTTTTGAAAAACATTTGTCAGCCTAGCCTTTGTTATAGGTAATATGAATCACTGAGACTCTATTAAATGTACAGGATGGGTCCTCTTTTGGGATCCAGAAAGTCCTGCTCATTCTCAGCTTGGTTGTTGTAGTCTTAGTCATATTTCTACATATATAAATTACATATAATGGTATTAACTTCACATTTTCTTTGTAAAAACATAGGCATCAATAATTGTTTTTAGATAGCATATGACTTCCTACCCATCAGATCAAGAAGCTGAGAAATAGCAACACAAAAAATGGCAGTAGAATTGACTAATAGGTTTGTCTATATTGACTCCTTACAGTAAGAAATTGACTACCAACAACAGTTGTATCTGAGATAATGTCTGGTGTCAGAGTTGCTTCACAGATGCCTAGTTGCCAAAGATGCATGACACACAAGCCTTAATGTGTCTCAGTATGCCACACCTTCAATCACTCTTCCTGCAGATTAAATTAGTAATGAATTATTGTGAATAATGAATTATATAAGGTCTTCTTATTTGCTTAGTCATCAACCACACTGATAGGTAAGGAATATAAAGGTAATCAATAATTAACACAAATTATCTTCATTCTGGACTGACCAAGTAAAAATACCTATAATGCTTTTAAATACCAAGTATTTCTTGTGACAGGAAATAAATACTCCAAGATATAAGTTACTCTCGTTTGTACCCTAGTCTCAACTTCTTAAGGACAGGAAAAACAAGCTACAAGAGCTTCAAATTAACTTCTCTGTCATGTAGATCTATACAAAGTCTCAACATTGAGACGCTGTTCCCTCTAAAGCTGCAAGCTGTCTCCAGATAGTCTCCATCACAAGTCATTATTTTATTTAATGTGCAGTAGTCTCTACTTATCTATATGTATGTTGATCATCCATTAATATTTTACTAGTTAAAACCCATCTTGAGCAGAGCACAAGATGCTACAGAAAATACCTTAAATAATAAAACAATGACCCAAAGATAACCAATGATAAACATAGGCTCCAAAAATCTCTTTAAAAGGATTTTTTTTACCGTACCATGAAAGTTTTTAGCTCGTATTTGAAATCTGGAAGTTGATTTGTTTTTAAAATCAATGCCAATTTAGATTCAATAAATTCTTCAAAATAGTACCTGAACTTCAGTGAAAGAAAGAAGAAGGAGGAGAACAATCATAATAATAATGAGGGCTAGAAGACAGTGGTTCAGATCTATGTCAGAGCAAGTGCTTCGTATAGCAGATTAGAATTGTGAAGGTGGTATAAGAATTTGAATAGGGTGAAGATTACGGATCAGCAGGAGGATAATTTGGGCAGCTATAGCACTATTGCATTGGTCAAAGCCTCAATATTGAAACTAGCTGCAGACCCCTTATGCTTCTCACTACTCATTTAAACTAATTTCATAGGTTTTCTTTGTTTGTTTTAAATAATGAAGCATTACCAAGCTTAAGTATTAATAAATCATGACCTGAGCATCATAAGGGCTTTTTAAAATGCTGTATTTGAGGTAGTTGTCTTGTTTTATGCTAACCCTTTAAGAGCCAGATTTTTAAATGTTCTCAGCAACAATATGGAGTAGAAATACAATTATTTTTAATGAAAGCAAGGTCTGGTGTAGTCACATGACTCTAATGACTCTAGGAACTGAGCTATTAGAAAAACAGCACATACCATGAAACTAGCAAAAATATTGTGAGAGTTGGCATAGTAATTTGTTTATTTTATTTCCAAAACCATTAATAAAAATGACTGTTAATCAAAATAAATGACAAGTCTGTCTGCATGGTCTCATTGGCCCCACAGGTCATTCAGGCAGAGCTATTTGATATTCAGTTAAAGGAATCCTCTGGGAAAATATTGTTTTAGAACTGCTTTAGAGCCTTTAACTTTAGAATAATGGATATTGCTTTGGACCTCATCAGTATAAGTTAAATGAAATTTATTCTGTCTTCTTAACCCTCTCTTGTAATTTCCACTATTGTGAAATATTGTGAATTTCCATTATGAGTGCATTTAGTGAAATCCATGTCCCATGTTCAATTCTAGGGCTCTTCCTAACTTAATATTCTGAAGGTGTCAGGATCAGAAAGGAAAAAGAAACTGGGAAAACGAACAAATTATTCAATGGTATACCTGATTCTGGTCTGATATTCAACAGTTGTGATTATGAACCTTTTATCTTTACCAAAAACTATCTGTTTAGCCTTAGTTAAAAAACAAGTCCTAAATCTGCTTTAACAGCTCAACAGTAATGCTTTGCTACCAAGAATTCTTGGTCCATTACTGAAAAAAAGATACTAGAAAACCTCAGGACTTGATAGCAATATGTTCTACAGAAAGAGAAAGAAATAAGATTCACCAAGAGTATATAATTAGGCCATTACATTGTATTCTGGTGCCAGAATCTTTAGAATAAAAAATATTACTCTTTTTAGTTTTATGGTAGTTCCTAGTGTGTGTGTTTACTGCTGTAAAGGAAGCAAATAGTACCAACTGTCAATAACTAGAATGGACTGGACAGACCCAAATTGCATAGATTTTTGAAGATGTCCCAGTGTTGCTCCTAAAAAATGAATGCTCAGCCTCATGTGCAATGATAAGCCCATTGAAAAAAGTATTAAAAGCAGATTAAACTATGATTACGTTTCTGGTCTGAGGACTCCTCTAGTTTGAGAGTGGTGCTCCTCGATTATGTCTAAAACCTTAGCTTTCTACTTATGCCCTAACCCTATGCTACACACTTTTAGAAAACATGCTACTAAAGCTATACGCACATAGTCATTATCTCCTGTGCCCTATAGAATATATCAGGTACTGTTAGCATCAATATCCTAGTTCTTAGGATTTCTCAGGTTGCCTGAGTACAGGCAACAGGAAGGAGAGACTTGAAAATGTACAGCAACTAAACATGACATGCTTTAAAGAACAAAAATAGAATTCTGAATGATGCACAATAATTTCTGGAGCACAGATGTCAGATGGTTTCCTTGTGAAGTTCCTTCCTGTGCAGACAGCTAGTACCGGCTTTATAAAACATGTAAAACCTCTCCAAGTCCTCAGAATACAGTTAAATAAATTTAGATGTTGCCTAATCTCTGTGCCAGACTTTTGTGTGGGAAAGAGTTCCACCACAGGAGGAAAGTAATGCCTGATGCTTACTTACAGCCCCATGCTACACAAGGACACCAGAATGACATTCTATTAATCTGGGTATGAGCTGACAAATGACTGACTGTAAAAGTTTTCTTCTTGATAAAACCATGTAGAAGGGAAAAAATGAAAGAAAAGTTATCTATCTCTGTTGCAACATAGATATTCAGTAAAAGAAACCAAATGAACGGTGAATCAAAAAAACCCGCATTTGTTTAAGAATGAAGACATGATTAAAACCACAGGCAAAACTGCACAAGCAGGAAGGACTTTTATTTATTTATTTATTTATAATTATGATTTATAATTAGCTATTAGCTATTTCTTCAAGCAAAAATCCTAACATGTATCTTAACAGATATTTTAACACCCAGCTTTCCTACCCGCCTGCAGTTTTACAGGAAGCTCAAGTTATACACCAAATGTAATTCACTTATTTTATTTCAAAGACAGTTTTCCCTTCTTCTTTCTATTCCTCATCCACTAGAAATAATTACAACTTCTTTGCCTTTATTGAATTTAACATTAAATTATTGAAAGTTTATTGCACTTCTTTAGACCTATCCCACTGCAACTTGCCTGTTTTATTTCCTACTTTATACTATTTCACAATTATCTAGTGTCATGTCTGTCACGTTAATAAAAGGGGGGAGAGGAGAAAGGGAAAACCTCTGCGAGATGGCTCGGGGAAAGCCCTCCCGTTGAGTCAAGGTTTAGATATAACTTTGTCTGTCCAGCGTTCTATACCAAGAACTTGCACCGGAACAGATTCACAAAGTCATAAGAAGCCAAGTTTGTCTGTCCCAGAGCCCCACTCAGAGCTTTCACCGAAACAGATGCACAAAGCTGTAAGATGCAAACTTTGTCTGTCCAGAGTCCCACTAAGGACTTGCACCGAAACAGATTCACAAAGTCATAAGCAGATGACTTTGTCCGTATCAGAGTCCTAAGGACTTGCACCGAAACAGATACACAAAGTTGCAAAAATAGGGTTTATTAAGGCGACAGATACAAACAGGTTCAGAATTGCCATTGATAAATGCACTGACTGCAAAAACACTATTAATGATATTGCTAGCACCAATAGTAAATACTACAACCCAGAGATACTTCTACTCCAAAGGTGAAAGACACAAATGCTTACCCAGATAGACGTTTCTGCCTGGAATAGAGGAAGAGAACACAGTCCGTCGGCTGGTTTGTTGGTTCTTCTTGTTCTCGTCTATAAATGTGTGAGTGTGGTTGTAAGTGTGTGATGTGAGAGTGCTTGAATGTGTGTGAAGGTGAGATGTGAGTTCCAATGATCCTGTTTCCAGGCTCTTATCCCCAAAGCTACAAGGTTCCCACCCACAGGTGACATGTAGTATGATTTGGGTGGAGAGACGAGTGCTATAGTCATATATGTATAGCATGTACACCAAAATCTTCATTAGCATAGATGGGGGTGTCAACTTCTTGTAGGTAAATGAGGAAAAGGTTACCCTCTGGGCAATCATGGCTCCTCCAGACAAAGGACTGTTATCAGTAAACGAAGTCAAGGACTGTTATCAGTTTTATCTTGCCGGCCCATCAGGAGTCTTTGCCTTCACAAAGGCCTCTGTTAATAGGGCATCCCGAGATAGACAGAAAGGTTTATCCCTTCCCGGAGTACACAAGATTTAGCAAGGTTGTTTGTGGATTCTTTGTATAGAGCCGTCTAGGAATTTTCTCAAACTCCACACATTTAACTATTTAACTTTGAAAGTTTTATAATCCAAATAATGACTTGAAATTTCAAGTCTTAACATTCTTGTTCTGAAAGTATATAATTACATTGTAACTTTTTTTCAGAAAAAAAATAAAAAAATTACATGGTGAAGGTCTCTTATTTAACTCTCATATCTTCTTCAAAACATTAATGTAACCATTATGAAGTGGAGGTGTGAGGTGGAATCTATGCTGTCGCAATTGATTTATGACATATAACTTTGTCTTTTTATCCCTTTTCTGGCTTTCATTAGAAGAATAACAAGTAAATGTTGATGGCAGTTAAAAATTCTCTCAGAATTTTGTGAAGGAAAAAGGAACCAGGCAGAGACAGTATCAACACTCATGGCTCAAACATGCATGAAACACGATTTATTCAATGTAAATGGATGACTTACAAACTGTACACAGAAACTGCTGAAATTTTTGGAGAATTTTGTCCTGCATATTTTTTTTGTATTCCAAGAAACGTTCTTACTCCTTTTGACAATTTTTATTCCCATTTTTTTTCCATATATTGTATTCAGCATTTTTCAAGATTTCAGTTCTACACATTCAAATTAAGTTTTCTTCTTGCACTTGATCCAGCAAGGAAATAAATTTCATGGCAACAGACACTGACATTTTAAATACATGGTGTGTCACACAAAATGTAGTGCTCTGGGAGAAATCAAAGCTACTTATTCAAGGACAGACATCTTCCCCTAGGAGAATTAATAAGAATCCTGATCAATAGAAGTATTTTATTTGCTTTCAGATTTTATGCAGTTAAACCTTTGTCATAGATCCCTTTAAATCCCCATACAATTCAGTACTTCAAATATTTTATAACAAGTTTCCTATCCATTTTAAAATTAAATATGGTTAGATCAGGTATCAAGGATCCACAAAGATTCAAACGTATCTTTTATCAAGTCACAGTTAAGACTGGAAAGACAGAGCAGAGATTCAGGGACCAATGCTGAAGAGCAGTGAAACATGTTTCAACTACATAGTAGACTAGAACAGTCTAGTTGTCTCAGGCTTAGGTCAACAATACCTACTAACCAAGGTAAATTCAAATTCTATTAATTTCTAAGTCTTATTCCTCTTTCTATAGACCTCATCAAAACTTCACTGCTCAGAAGAACTGTACATGAATAAATCCTCTTTGCTGTACTTTTATAAGGACATCTATACTTTGTTATGGTTTTGAGTGCTGCCTCTGAGCCAAAACTCAAGAAATATTATTATTTTAGAAACAAGAACACAGAACTAGGAGTTACATGAAAGTGTAGTTTATAGTTATTTATAAGCAGAAGTCAGCATAATGAAAATGTTGTCCACTAATACTCCACTTGTTTCTGGCTTCAAAAGTGGATAAAATACACGATCTATAACGAAATTTGCCTACAGTCTTAGCTGGAATCAGCAAGAACATATAGGGCAAATAACAACCAGCACCTCCTACTTTGACTTAGTAGTCCTTCACTGTTTACATACTTAGATATGAAATCATTAAACATGTATTTTGAACTCCAATGTGTCTAAATACTGATTGTAGCTGAAGAAGCCCTGAAAAACAACCTAATGTTTGAGTTGTTGAATTTGTGTTGGAAGTGTTCTGAATATAAGCCAAGAGCTTTATCGAAGTCAAGATTCTCAAAAATAGTAAAATTTAAACAAAGATATATTTGTATCAATGGGAAAAAATCATTGTTCTGATTGTTTACACCAAAAATCTGATTTTAAAGTAGACTTCATAGAAGTGGTACATACATTATGAAATAGTTTAAACAGCTTAAACAGTGCATTTTAAACTCTCATCAACAAAGCAGCAGATCAAAATGGTTTGCAGATGTATTTATGTACAGGTTATTATAGATTTATGGAACCAGAATAAGTCACAAGACTGGTATTTAATTGTATTTTGACACCTATAGCACTGAGGTACAGATAGATACTTTTGTAAAAATAATGAGATATGCTGATGGAAAGTATGATGTAAGTATATATGATAGTTCAGTTGATGGGTTTTATAAATGTTTTAGTCATGCAAACATAATACTGAAAGAATCATTATGCAGAAAGAAAATAAATCTCTAATTATAGACAAATCTGAAGTATAATCTGGTAGCATAGCCCTTTGAGTAGAAGGTATTTCAAAACTAAAGTAAACCTTATATGGCCCAGTTACAGAGGAAAAGATGAACCTCTCAGCCCTTGTATACAGACTTGAGAGCACATATTAAAAGTTATTGAAAATTTACATAAGTGCCTGGACAATAATAGATGTATGAGATTTGAATATGTGAGCATTTTACTTTCTACTTAGCATCTATCAACCTGTGGCTGCATTTCTGTAACATTCAGAAAGTAGGATCTAAAAAGTAGACCATGTTGTACATTATTTCTTTAAACTTATGAAATAATAGTTCAATTAGTAGCATTATGTCTTCACATTGAATCCTAGCATAAAAGTTACTATTTGGTGACTTAAATTAGTTGTCAAGGTTTATTTTATTTTGCATTTGGAAGATGCATAAGGATAATTTCTATATTTAGTATTTAATATCTTGAATGGCTTGAATTGGTTAAGTCTGGCTACCAGGAAAAAAAGGGGAAAGGTGAAATGTAAAAAATTGCCATCTTTCACAGTTTTAAAATGTTGGCTCTGTAGTCTGGCATAATTAATTCAACAGTCTGCTGGGCTGATTCCAGGCACTTTGACAACTGTTCTCTCACTGCCACCAGTAAATCAGTAGGACTGTGCTTTTCCCAAGGGGCACTGTATACAGAATGAGAATTTTCTTGTCGCTTCGTCTGCTGTTGGTGAAGTGGTGATGGGCGGTAATGCTCAGTGGGTAGGAGCTGTCAGGTCATTTGCTCTATTATAGCTGGACCATTCACACAATTATAGTTAGATGTGATAACATTTACACCCTTTCATCATCGGCGTTTATTGTATCCCAACTGTTGTCATTGTCTCTAAGGTAATAGACAACAGCTGTGAAGTTATTTTTTTGCTACAAAACAAGAAAAGAGAGTGTTTTTAGGCATTTGTAAGTTGTTGGGAGAGTTAGAGCTGCTTGATATTCATCAGGGTTTTACACAAGTTCATAGGATTTAACAAAATTATTTTAGTTTTGGCGGGGTTTTTTTGCCAGCTTTAGATTTAAATTAATCTGAGTACTACTAGCTTTCATCAGTTGTTTTTTGTTTTGGTTTTTTGTTTGTTTTGTTTTGTTTTGGGTTTTTTTTTCACTCAAAGTCATATAAACACTGACATTTGTGATCATTTCACTGGAAAACTCTTTTAGAATTTAAATTTAGTTTTCTTGGAAATGTAACAGTAGCCACAGAAGTCCATAGGTTCTGGCCTTACCTTGCACTAGGAAAATAATCTTCCGTATTTAGCGTGATGGGAGTTAGGATTAATACTTTTATTGTCCAAGGTTTTATTACACTGAAGTAAACAAATTCTTTAGCAGGCATGGATCAAGTAGAAGATCAAGATTGCCTACCTAGGAAGAAACTTGGCAGAAAAATTACAGGGAATCCAGATTGTACTGGAAGTAGTACTACTGAACTTTATAAAAGCCTTTGCCCAGCTACTTGTGGCAGAACTCAAGACATTGAAGAGCTTTCTAATCAGAGAATCACAAATCCTGAAAACCGGTTTGGAAGATCCACAAATCCTTTGATCCATGCAGGAGTGTAATTTTCATTTAAGAAAACAATCACTAGGTGAAACCATTATCTATTTTTGTTGCAAGTTTCTATTTTAAAAGATCTGCATTTGAGCAACTAACAGTGGGCTAACTGGAAGCTAACTGTTTTTTGTGCACTGACAATCAGGTCAGTGTTAAGATTGTGAGAGAAATAGCAAAAAGCAGGGCAAAGAAACAAAAAGAAATTAGAGTTTCCCTAAATGTCACTGTTAGTTACCAGTGAATGTTAGGGATGTCAGCTGTTCATTTGGTTTGTACAAGACTCCATTCACCACTTGGAACAACATAAATAATAGTACAAATCACCAGTTAAAGAATGGTACTCCACCTACACCTTCTGACAAAGAATTCTGAAGAAAAAAACAGAATTAATGTCACTTGAGAAAAAGAGATTTAAACTACATGCAATTTCTCTTACTATTTTTTGTTTAATTGTTATTTATTAGTCCCCAATAATAAAAATTATCCCAAAAATATTTAATCAGGGAAGCAAAATACCAGTTGTGCCATAACAGCCAATGTAATCAAATCTTTAAATTTTCCATTCATGTTTATTATATTTTGAGCTCCATTTATTAGAATGACAAGTTACAAAAATAATATAAATTTTGCTGTTTATTTTCTTCTGGTGAATGGGAATGAACTCTAAATAATTAATCCATTTATACTGTTTTTCCTAAAGGGTATGCATTAACAACTCTTGCTTTTACAGTTCATGGTATTTACTAATTTTTAGAAGAATTTTTAATATATTGAAATTAAGTTTTCTCTGTTAATATGAAAAAAAGAAAAAAAATCAAGCATGAACATGGAGATAGTTAACCTTCTATGGATATTTGCACATAACTCCATTCACTGTTCTCATTAGTTTTTTTAGGCATTGTTCACTAATTCTACTCTACCTGAAAATATTTTTCTAGAATCTAGAAAATACTGTCATATCAGTAAATAATCTGGCAAAAAATTACAATTCAAGCTGAAAATGCTCTCTATATTTATGTATAATTTCTTCTGAATACAAGTGTGCGGACATGTCACTCTTCTATTTATGCTTCTCTGCTGGATTTGACCAAAACACTTGTTTCTTGTGACCTTTGCTCAAGTGTATTTATTCTGGCAAAAAAACATTTTTTTTTCTTAAAAACATGCCCTAGAACCAAAGACCAATATCAATGACAACACAGCTTATGAAGTGACAAGTTTAGAATTATTCAAGTCATTGTGTCTTGGATTTGTTTTATGAGGAAACAGAAACCACTCCAGTGAGGTTCAGAAAGCCCAAGGTGCACATCTACTAAGCTCCAGGAAGATTCACCTTGATAATGTTGAGGTGTTTTCTTCCAGTTTTATGCATGTAAAGAGAGTAAAAGAAAGGTCATTCTGCTTCCTATAATATTCTCAGAAATCTCAGCTAATGTCTACTACTCCTCTGGGGTACCAGTTTTGAAACATCCCCTTTTTCTTATCTAATCAGAACTAGAGTTTTTGACATACTGGAGAAGTTTTGATGCAGATGTAGGAAAAAAAAACAAACACAGGGAAGTTTCACTACTTCTGTTGTAAATAGTTATGACTTTGGATCAAGAATGGATTAAAACAGGTCAAGAAGTTCTAATTACAGCCAAATAATACTAATAATAAAAAAAAAGCCAGATAGGTCTATGTAGCCTGGTACCTACAAATTATTGCTACAATAGAGAGGAATTATAAACATCCAAAGTGAATCTATAGAGTGAAATAATTGGTACTGAGAATCCAAAATCCATGTTTTACTCACTATCTCAGGGTTTTTTCTCCAGAGCAGCTCCAATCAGGTCCTACAGAGTGCATGCCCATTTGTTCCTGAAGTAGAATAGGTGAACTTTTGGAATGCATTTTTCAGTTGAGTTTTATCCTGAAAGAATCTAATTTAAGAGCACCGGGACCTCCCCATGATGTAAAGAAACACAGTAAGTAGAGATGTTCAGGTGGTTTGCTACCTAAGCATATACCTGATCTAAACTAAATCACTACAGCCATGCTACCTGAACCAGAAGGTCAGATCCAAATCAGCAAGGGTTAGATACTAAAGTTTGATCAGCAGTGTCTGAGGATGTCATGAAGGAGCTGTAAACTGTAAAGAAGAATAGAAGGGCTTGATTAGCAGTCAAATTGATTCCAAAGTAAAGGAACGGTTGTTCCCTATAAATATTCAGTACTTAAGCCCTTGTGGAAGTACTTAACCATGTGAAAGACCTATTGTTGATTTAAATTCAAAGACCAAAATGCCCTGGTGATTACCCTAGCAATCTGAATTTATGTGAGGAGTGGGAGAGGAAGTGAGGAAGAGCTTTGTTCTTCCTTGAAGCTCTCCCATTCTTCATAGATTTCATCTCCCAGAATCACTCTGAAAAGTCAGGGTTACACATTTTCAGAAGGGTGTATATCTCAAATATTTGAGGATATGCACAGATTCAACGCCTCAAGTCCACTTCCAAACATATGCATAAGGCAGTAGAAAATGAAAGATGGAAGATCAACATACTGATTACTTCACATTCCCATAAAACTTTACTAGAGTGAAACAGAGTAGGTTATTTAGCTAACCTTACTCACTCTACAAAAAGATCTAAAAGTTTTTGATTATTTCATAATTTTAGGCAACTTATTATGACCTTATGACTGTGTAAAGTATGAGCAGGTGAATGATTTGCTCAGCCTGTCATCAGAGCTCTGAGAGGAAGTAGAAAAGTTAACCAGCAACAAGGAGCCTGAGAAAGAAATAGACTGGTAGATCCATACTCTTCCCTCCCTGATGCAGAATATCCACCAGCCACTGGAAAAAAAAAAGATCAAGGGGCTCCTGTATCTTTCCACCACCAGGCAGAGGGTAGTAACTTTAATGAAAACAGCGAATGGAGGCAAGTCCATGCTCAGGGCTGTAGGTGAACTCCCTGCTTGCCCACCTTGCCTCCCAAGGTGCCTCTATACAACAGGTCTAAGGGTCTCAATGAGGAAGACAAGTCAATGGATGATGGTCAATCTACACCAAAGATGTTACCACAGCCAGAAAGGCCTACCTCCTGTGTCATGACCACCTTGACCAGGAAAAAGAGACAGGTTATAGTGATAGGCGACTCCCTTCAGAGGGGAACAGAGGGTCTAATATGCTGGATGGACCCTCCTCTTGCGGAGGTCTGCTGCCTCCCTGGGACCCAGGTTAAGGACATCACTAGGAAACTTCCTAGTTTAGCGTGGCCCTCAGACTACTATGCATTACTGCTCTTCCATGTGGGTGGGTGATAGAGCCGCAACATGTAGTCCAATGGAGATCAGTAGAGAATTTAGAGCCTTCAGATGGTTGGTAAGCAGCAACACTGAAAGAAACAGATGTATCCAGTCCATTAATACATGGCTCCATGGACAGTGTCACCGCCACAGCTTTGAGGTTTTTTTCATAACGGGATGGCCTAAACAGCACCAAGCTTGCTGGAGTTTGATGGTATCCACCTTTCTCAAAGGGAGAAGAGGGTCTTTGCTCAGCAGCTTGTGAGGCTTATTGACAGACCTTTAAAGTAGATGTGAAGGGGGAGGGGCATAATACATGGCTTCCCTGTGACAAACCATGGGATGACAAGTCAAGATTAGAGGGACAGGATACTAGCAAAGGCCCTCAGCCTGTTAATCAGAGATGTGCTGGACACACCGCAGCACACTTGAAGTCTTATGGAGGGCTCCTGAGCTAGTAAGACCCAACAGGGAAGCACTGGTGAAATACCTCAAAGGAATTCCAGTCACTTCAGCCAGTAAGTTCATCGGGGACCCAACTGAAATGCCTCTATGCAAACACACAGAGCATGGGGAATAAACAGTAGGAGTTAGAGATGTGCATATGCCTGTAGGGCTATGATCTTATTGGCATCACAGAGACCTGGTGGGATGACTCCTATGACTGGAGTGTTGGAATGGAAGGTTACAGTCTTTTCAGGAAGGACAGTCAGGGGAGACAAGGAAGGGTTGTAACCCTCTATGTTGACCTGCTGGAATGCATGGAGCTCCAGCTGAGGATGGATAAGGAGCTGACTGAGAGCTTATGGGTCATGATCGAAGGGAGGGCAGGTGCAGCAGACATTACAGTGAGTGTCTGCTACAGGCCACCCAACCAGGAAGACTGAGAGGATGAGGCCATTTATAAACAGATAGAAGTAGCCTCACGTTCACAAGCCCCAGTCTTTGTGGGGGATTTCAACCACTCCAATATCTGTTGGAGGGACAACACAGCAAGATATAAGCAATCCAGGAGGTTCCTAGAATGCATTGATGATAACTTCCTTCTCCAAGTGACAGAGAAGTCGACAAGGAGACCTTGTTCTCACCAACAAGTAGGGGCTGGTGTGGAACACAAAGCTCTAGGGCAGCTTTGCCTGCAATGACCATGAGATGGTGGAGTTCAAGACCCTCAGGGCAGTGAGGAGGGCACACAGCAAACTCACTACCCTGGATTTCAGGAAAGTGGACTTTGGCCTCTTCAGGAACCTGCTCGATAGAGTACCATGGGATACAGCCTTGGAGGGCAAAGAAGCCCAAGAAAGCTGGTTAAAATTCAGGGATCACCTCCTCCAAGCTCAGGAGCACTGCGTCCTGATCTACAAAATCCATGGCAGCTTTTATACGGCACTACTGGAAACTTGTATTTATGCCTTTTTATTTCCCCCTACTCCCACCGATGTAGGATATTTTTGCCATTTCAAGCCCTTTTAATGTGATAATATAGCAACATTTTTCCAATATAGATAACCATTTTAATTACAGATAACCACCAGGTGTTTCTCACTACCTCTCCCTTAACCACCAACATCACTTTTTAAAAAAAGGTTATGACTTACCTTTACTGGCTCATTTTTAGCCAGTTACTTTTCTAAAATCTGTTCCTGTGTTCTTGTTACCATGGGGAATGTTAGAATGCAGTCTAATATAAACCACAACAAACTCAGCTACTGCCTTCTCTGCCCAAAAGGTGGTGTTAATTTTGAATAGTTTGGAAATCTTTAAAGTATGTTACAATGTGCGATTCTAAATGAAAAAACAAAACAAACAAACAAAAAACCCCAAAAAACCCTAGTAACACAATAGATTGAAATAAAGAAAAAGGTATCTATTTTTTAACTGCAAACTTTTATCATTCTCAGACATGTCTGTATTTAAATATAGATTCAATTTTCATTTAGCTTGATGGGTCTATCAGCACTTTTATTACAAACCCAGTGAATTTGTCCTGAGATAATTTTAATTTGTTATCATCCCAACACACATGGAATATGTTTAGATATTATGGAACAATTTAAGTATTCTAAAAAATCCTAAGGAGGAGGGACCACTGTGAAATTTCTACTAAAATGAACTTGTTTGATATAATCTGCTAATGATTTTCATGAACTTCTCTCTTTCAGATATTCAGTATGTTTTCAGACAAAAATCTGAACCTTCTGGAGATTTTAGCTAGTAATATGGAAATTAAATTCTAGATATTTAGTTCAGAACAGTATTTTCTAATAAAGGATTAAATGTTATGTTGTCATTGACTTATTTTAATTCTCAGAATATTTCAGAGCCGAGAATACATTGACTTTCACAGAATCATCGAATGTTAGGAGTTGGAAGGGATCTCAAAAGATCATCTAGTCCAACCCCCTTGCCAGAGCAGGACCTCAGTGACCTCAGTTATGAATGAGTCTAGTCTATTTACTTTCAGCTCTTCAGGACTCAGCAGAACCCTATTTTCACTCCCTCACTTCTGAAACAAGATTTACAAGGGAGAACTAGATCATGCTCACATCTCAGAAGATTACCTTAAGATCAGGAGTCATAGACCAAGAGTGGACATAGCAGATAATTGCTGTTGTTTTCTTTTGTTCGAAGTTCCATGTCAAGCTGACTGGTATGCAGGTGATTTAAGTGTACAGGATATACAGGGTGATCTTAGCTGTCAAGATACAGCTAAAACTGAATATCGAGCACAGCAGATCTATAACATCATCCTGAGAAAATGCAGCATGGTTGATATTGTAGCTGCAGGGAATTACACCTGAACTGCTCGAAGACAAAGTTTAGTATTTTCCTCTCCTTTGACCTTAGTCTGAATTTCAGAGCTGATGTGATTTTCAGCGTTGGCAGTAAGATAGAGATGGTGGCATCATTGAAATTTATCTCTTGACTTAACTCTTCAAAGAGGTCAAGGAATTGAATGATGGTTTCTGCCAGGGTCCAGTGGCATTCTGTGAGAAAAATTGATATTTAAGCCCTCAAAGAAGACTCTTGTCAGAGGCTCTTAATTCTCCTGCAGACGTTGTAGTATCAACAGCTCACAGCAGCTTGGGTTAAAGCTGGTTAATGGTGTTGTGCCATTCTGTTTAGACACAATTATTTTAGCAGAATGTTAATAATAAAAATCATGGGCGTCTGGACCCACACTCCTTAAACATACTGACATTATGTAATGCTAATAATATTACTTTCCAGGCTAATGCTATTATGTCAGAGCATATCTAATATGTGCAATTGGAAGTTTGCTATTTGTTTATCACTTGCTTTAAACCCTAAAGAAAAACTAAAAACATCTACAAGATTCATTCAGGTTCATCACAGAAGAAACTACATGTGCATCCTTTACCAAATCAAAGGAAGAAATTTTCTGAGCTGTTAGAACTTACATATGAAGACATTATGTAAACTAGTCATGGAAAATGTTACATCCATTCAGAAAAGACTTTCACATTACTTCCAAAAAATGCTAACTATTTAAAATCTTCATAATGGAAATTCACCAGGTCCATAATATGCTCTCTCTTAGCTCCTAGGATACGTGATAAACTCCCTCTTTAGCCATGGACTCTTTTTCATTTATCCTCTCTGTGAGTCTTCCAGGGACAATTGCCAATATGAGAAGTATACTTTGTTTTCCTTGGTATCACTAGCATCTGCCTCCACTACACAGATACAGAAATTGCTTGGCCTCAGCAGAGGATGCTAGCAGAAGCTGGATGACTATGTAGCTCTTATAGGTTCAGATCACAGCAACCTGCTCCTCTCAGTGTCAGTAACCATCAGGCTTGAGCTTGTATACACCTTTTAAGAAGAACCACCCCAAAATTAATTTGACCATGCATGAAGCAATTGTATCACAAAGTTGTTAAAATATGTCCAAAAAGACTTTATAGTCTGACAAACTCAGATTTGAAATGGAAGCACTGGACTGAGGACTAAGATAAAAGTTATTTTTCTCACTGAGTTGTCAGTAAAACACACAGCATTAGAGTTCCAATAGCATCTTTAAATGACATTAAAATTCTGCTTCGACTGTTCTGGTAGTATAGCCTTCTAGGCCACAAAGGCTGTAGGAGTTTGTATCTTTGAATGTAAGTTCCAGTGAACAAAGTAAAAGAAAGAAACCTTTTATAATCAAAAGGGACATGGGGAATGAAGGAAAGTGGTTTCTTTCATTTTCTATGTACCATATAACAGTTTTCTGAAATTAGACTTTGGCAACCATACGTCTATATAATAATATCCGTATCATATCCGCAACAGCATTGTGCTTTTTCTAATGTCTTTTGTGCTGTTTCTTAAGTTTGCATTTGAGTGGTCACTGAAAATACAGAACAGCTGGTCATGTCTAATACTCTTAAAGATGCAAACATGCTTATTTATGTTGTGACCTCTTGGTAATTTAGGAAGATACTAGCTACAAAGAAAAAAGTGATCTGAAACAAGGTATTTTGGAAACAATCCAGAAAATAACATTTTCTAACATTTGCATAAGGTTGCAAAGCTTGCTATCAGACAGATAGACAGATTAACTATTACTTTTGAAAGTAAATAGCTTTCAACTGACTTTAAATGCTTAGAGTTAATTACATGTACATTATACAATTGAACTATGTTACACAGCTTCTTGTTATTCATCATAAGCAGAAGTGTTTTAACTATGCAAAAGTGTTTTAACTATGCAAATTAAATGTAGTTAAATACAATCAATTTAAAATGTAAGAGTCAGTGTTGCTTTTTCATAACAACTGCCCTTTCTTATGTTTTTAAAATAGAAATTATATAAAACATGCATTTTCATAACACTTCACAAAATTGCTTAGTAACATTCTAAAACTTGTAAGCAAATCAAAAGGAGGAATATGGTAGAAAAATTATATTATGATTTTAATCTAATAAAGACTACATGAGATTTGGTACTAATTCTGTTAACTCTCCTTTAAGAGAAGAATTGTCTTTTATTCAAAAAAAGATAAGTTATTGGTGTATAAACTCTAGGTTTATGCTTGTTCATAAATTTGTAAGAAAAATTAACATTTTTCCAAATTCCATAATTTACAATATATAACTACAGAAAATATAGAGTATGTATAATGTTGACTTTATGATAATTGTATAGTTTAAACATAGATGTTACTGTCATCCCACATTTTTTCAGTGTTTTTACTGAAAGAGCAAATGAAATTGCTTTTTAACAATGCTCCTTGTCAGCCACGTCAATAGTGAGATCAAGTGCACCCTCAGCATGCTTGCCAATGACACCAAGCTGTGTGGTGTGGTCGACATGCTGAAGGAATGGGATGTCATCCAGAGGGACCTTGACATGCTTGAGAATTTGGCCCATGAAAACTGCATGAAGTTCAGCAAGGCCAAGAACAAGGTCCTGCACACAGATTCGGGCAATTTCATGCACAAATACAGGCTGAGCAGAGAATGGATTGAGAACAGCCCTGAGGAGAAAGACTTGAGGGTGTTGGCTGATGAAAAGTTCAGCATGAGCTGGCCATGTGCACTTGCAGCCTGGAAGGTTGGATGGTGCTTTGAGCAACCTGGTCTAGTGGAAGGTGTACCTGCCCATGGCAGGGGGGTTGGAACTAAATGATCTTTAATGTCCCTTCCACCCTAAACAATTCTATGATTTTATGAGATCTGGTATTCTCCCCTTTCCCAAACAAACAGAATCCTCAACCCAGCAGCAATGAGAACTCAACATCAAAGCCATAAATCAGATTCTAGGAATGGGGAGTTAGGCATTCATACAGTTAAATGCAGGTTTGTAGGAAAATATTTTCACTTTATTTGAATGGAATTGCAGTTCTTCATTATCTGAGAATATAATAGTGTTTTCATTTTAGCAGGATGTTCATTGTTTTCCTCTGTCTAATGTAGAGAACATTTATTAAACTATGTTCTTTAAGACTTCAATTTATGGAAATAATCAAATAAGTTTGGTTGTTTTATTGGGTTTTTTTTTAATGTCTTTTCCTTTTTCCCATTGTTATCTGCCATGTCTCTGTTTATTTTCTCATATTTTCCATTTCTTCTAATCCCCCTTCAAATTAATTTCTTAATTCTTCAGCCTGTCTCATGAAGGTGAAAAATCAACAGCATGGCTGTTTTATTAGATAAAATTACTCAAATCCATTGTTTATATTTTAAACAATAGATTGACCTTATTGTTAGTATATTTTACACTTCTTATTAAGTTATCTCACAAAAAGGACTTCCCTTAACCAGGCAGTCATAAAACACTGTGGTCTGTCTCCACAGTGACGCCTACACGGTGGTCTCTATTTCACTGGCTGACTTCATGTCACTGTCTCATTGCTTCGGCTGTGCTTATTGCTTTACTCTAGTAGTTATTTATTTAACCACTTTGGATTCTTGCTCTCAACCATTGATTCCTCAGATAATAACAAAACAGTAAGTTTAAATCCACACAAGTAAGCATATTTTTGAAGGCTAGAATGGGATTTCTTTGGCCAAAAGCACGTCTTAAGATCTGGGGTACTTCCTGTAACAATTTGGCTAGAATATGGCAAAAGACAGCCAAGATTTTTCATATGGGTTATTACAATTAGATGCTAATTACATTCCACTAATTGCATTTGAGTAGGCACCCAAGGATGATTCATGTTTAATGATTCTGCAAGAATCCTCCCTGTGACACATTTTTCCAGATTCTTTAAAACCATTGTCATTTTCATTAATATGCATAACTATGCTGAACACAAGCCTTTATAATTAATCACTAGTCTGGCGTCTTCAGAAAGTTGGCAAAAACTCTCTCAATTTATCCTTGCTGTTTAGAAAAACATAGATATATGTGATCTCTAATAATAAAGCAACACATGCTAGGAGCAAAATTAGTCCATCCACACATCAGAAAGAACAGATCTGCACTGTGTGAGGCAAAATCTAAAATTCAGCTGACAAGTCGAACAGGTAAAAGAATTTCTGTCTGGATTATAAAAATTTGAAGTCTTTCCACTCAGTTAAAAACGTATATGTTCATATGTCATTTCTGTTTATTGTTTTACACTTTAAAATTTCTCTATTGACACCTATCCTTTCAACACATCTCTTTAGCAAGAACAATGTACTTCTTGAAGTGTATATTGAGGTAAAATCTCATTAACTTCATTTAGATTTTCTAGTGAGAAGTTACTCATTACACACTTATGGCACACTGCAGGAAACCTGGGAGGCATCCTGCCTTTCATGGGATGCCCCCTGAAGCTTCCAAGAGAGCTCGGGCAGCCATTGATTGTGTATGCTGCTGTTGGTCACCTCTGCCATCCAGGGACCAGTTGTGACAGATGATATTTTGAATTGCAGATTGTTTAGGGAATGCAAGCTGCTCTCTCTCTAAAGCACATGCCATAATTATTTCAGTTTTTCAAGTTCATGTTTATATTTTTTGTTCTCTTGCTCTCTCATCTCTCTCTTTCTCTTGTTGAAATTATTCTCACATTCCTCTCTATAGGGTAGGACAATTTTAACAGCCAATTAATTTGTTTTTCAACCTGCCCACTACACCCCAAAGAGCACATACGGAGCAGAATGAGTAATTTTTTTGTAAAGTAAAAGAGATGGATGTGAAAACTGTCAGATTAAGAAGAGAATTGACCTCGGGTTCCTTTCCTAACCAAGTAGTCTGACTGATGGGAACAGAAGAACTGTTGCCTCTGTTTCTTTGCTTCATTGTAAAGAAGCAGGTGAATTTTACATCAGTTCTGAAATATGAATTTTAAAGAATCTGCATGGCCTTCTCTTGTTAACATAACTTGAGCAGCAACAGATGAGAGAGAGCCCAAAAATTGCATGTGTGCACAACACCCAAACCTGTCCATTCTGCCCTTCTGATAAGGTGGTGGAGGTTTCTTAGAGTGGCTATCAATGAGGGAAAATCTGTGGAAACCTTGATGAAAATCTTAATTAAAAAAATAAACCAAACAAAAAAAGGCAACCAACCAAACAAAAAATATCTCCAACCCCCAAATCTTTATATAAACTCTTATATTATTATTTTAATCATTTGGTTGCCTTTTGAAAGTTTGAGAACTGTGAGGCATTAGACAAAGATACTGTAAAATATATAACATCAGTTAAAAGCCATTAAAGGGGAAACAGAGAAAATTATTGCTGAAAAGGAAGAACTCTTCCTATGAGATGTTTATATAGGTGATTCCATTGTCACTGATGAAATTCTACAGTTGTGGCTGCAAAAATTAGTGTATGAGATCAGAACTAGATATTGTTATTTCAGATCTCTCCAGTCTACTAAAGGTACCAAGGACTGCAAGCTAAGGAGGACATTTTGACATTTGACACTGACTCAATATGGTTTAAAATAATCTGTAATACTGTATATGAATCTGTAAAAAATATCATTTGCAAGAATAGAAATAGGTAGCCATTTTTTTGATATACAGCTCTTTACTTTCAGAAAATGTTAAATTCAACTCTACATTAGCAGCACAGTAAACAACATACACTCCCATCACTTTAAAAAGATGATGATATATATGCATATAAAATTCAAGCACAACAGGTTTTTATCAAAATTCAGTAAATATAAATAATACATTTTTAAAAGATGTTTTGTTTTGTTTCCTTTCCCTCTCTGCCTTACTCCCTACTTTAAGGTGGATAAAACTATTACATTTATTCTAACAGATTTTAATTTGCCTCAAGGCTTTCAGTGACAAAGGATTGTTACAGTATTCTGACTGTGTTCAAGTCAGATTAATATCTTGGCATCTCTGGGAAAAGGACCAAAAATATAAATTGTAATCAATTAACATTTATTACAGACAGCTTGTGGCTGCATAAATTTCCACTACATATTAGACAAGTTAATATTTTTTCATCTTTTTACTCCTTTATCATAATCTTGACAAAATCAGCTTCAAATCTCATTTTATATAAAAATATGGTACTAAATTTATCATAATCTAAATATTATATTAACTATTTCAAATAAACAATAGTGTGCAAGATGGAGGTGTGGGGGGGAAGTGAGTGTATTAGACTTCTCACATCTTATGGGATCTCTCAATCTCTTGTAGATAGGAATATTCCCAAGTATGAACCTTCATCACATCCCAAGTATGTGATGCAGTCTTAGTCATAGATGAATAAGCCTGTTTTCTTTTATGTCCATTCTCAGTTAATTATTCATTGACCCAAGTATTGCATTTGTTTGGCTGACATTTGGAGTGCAAATACCTTTTTAGACTGATTAATCAAATTGTTGATCAAATACAAATATAAATGACTAGCCGGTAACATATAATTGTAACTGAGTGAAATGAGGATCTTAATACCACACTATAAGCTCAATTAAGATCTGATTCTGAATGCCTAAATTGAAGACATTTCTTTGACCACAATATTTACTGAACTTTCAGAACTGAGTTTTGATTTCTTTCAGATATAACATCATACAAATTAAAAGAAAAGAAGGGAAAAATAGAAAATTTGTTGTTTAAAACAAAAATCCTGCAAAGTCTACAAAGCACATAAAATGCTTTTAAGTATCAGAAAAAAATGAGCATATCCTTGCTGGGAATAAGCACTTCATTCCTTTGGTTAAAATTCTGTAGGAAGGTCATATGCTTGCTTTAAAACAAAGTTCACATATAATTTTTTTGTTCAATTTGCTATCAAACATGCAATAGGCTTTAAAGGTGTTTTGCACTCAAGAAATCACCAAATAAGTTTGTTTTGTTGCTTGGTGGTTTGTTGGGGGTTTTTTGTTGTTGTTGTTGTTATTGGGTTTTTTTATTAATTCATTACAAGTTTATCTTATTTTGGAGAGCTTAGTTTGCCAAAGAAATGAAGAAACAAACTGGATGAAATCCCATTCTTGTATAACATGCTGAAGATCAATTGACTTTAACTGAGGTACAGCAACTTATACAAGTGGAAGACATGACTCTTTCTGATTTATTTTGGCAAAGAGAAGCCTCTGGTTTTTGGCGCTAAAGATGTACTGCAGTCACCAGTTACTAAATCTCTAGCAGTATTGGGAAGGTACTCTGAATATACACTTGTGGCTGACAGCCCAAATAATTCAAAACTGACTTCATTAGAAATTTCTGATTTTCTAAACTTCATATATGTAAAAGGTTAACAGTAACATTTAGAGATGGATCTATATTGATACAGTTCAGTACTGAATTCTTTCTCATTTTTTATTTTAAAATGTGGTCCAAAAAGATAAGCGTATTAAGAAATTTAAATAAATACAGTACTCTGTTTTTAGTTCTAATTCCATATATCTTATTTTGCCAGAGAAAAAAAATATTTTTGTTTTCATCTTTTTACTGGAAAATAAAAAGGAAATGTAAGAAACTTTCTGTTTACTTTTCATACGCATCTTAGAAAACTTACCATGTTCATTTTGGCTGCAGAGATGTGGTAGAGACTCACATACTGCTTTTGGAGTGTTGAGATTTGAAGTGCCTCAGGATTAGATATCCTTTTATGCATGTCTCAAACCTCTTGAGAGTCCATAACAGTCAGGAATAGTTCAGGCCATCCCCTGTGGATTTTTAATGTAGTTTGAATAGGAGACAAGTCACAGCCAGAAAGTCTTCTGGAAGCCTTCCTAGCACACTCTATGTGATTAGTTGCTTCTACCAGTTAATAATTGAGTCCGTTTTCCAAGAATGAAACAGAGGAAAATAAGTTCTCATTAGACTCTAGTTTTATCTGAGGTGAGGTGCTTTTGCCTACTACCTCTTACAAGAGTTTTTCACTCAATTTAAAATGTAGCAACAGTAAATCAGAAGCTCTTATGGATTTCACATACGAAATTAATATGACTGAAGTTCTTTCTTGAAATGTCAAGGTCTTTTTTTATTAGAAGATGGTCAGAAAATATTTAGATAAATGAAAGATTTTTTTTTCCTAGAATATGAATTAGAAGCCTCTATCACAGTTTATAACTACACACACAAAATGTACAAACATTAAATAGTAAATAATGCTAGTCTCATACTAACTAAACCTCTCACTCTGGTTATTTATTTTGTATCTTCATTTCTAGCTTTCGTCTTTCTGTTCAATGTACTGGGATGTAAGACTGCTACAGAACGTAAGCTGTCTTGCTATCAATCAGGAACATCTTGGGAAACATAAATGGTCATTCCAACCAAGTAAAATGTCAAAGATTACTGCATAATTTGCACTGGAATCAAAGTGAATGGAGGTCAAATCTGTCAGTATTATTCTTTGACATGACATTGACTACAGAAATTATTATGCTTTGAGTACATGAAGATTGCCTGAACTTGAATATGCTAGAGACATCTTTCTTTCCAAATCAGTGTGTCACCTTCTATTTATAAAAAAAAGACCTGTAAACATTCCTTTTCATTTTAACTTGCATTAGTTGAATTCAATGTAGTATTCTATGTCATAAAAAGACTGTATTAAAATGCCAGGAAAATATTAAAATTTTAGATTCAAACTGAGGACAACATGTTCAAAACTGAGATGCTGTATGTGGCTTAAGGAGTTATTTAGATATGAACAGCTGGTATGGAAACAGTACAAAACAACAGTTAAGGTTTTTGAAGTGTTTCAGATTAAAGACTATTTATTTCTTCTAGTGTGAAGAAAATTTGCACTTTGGAAAATGTTGGCAAAGCTCATGGAGGTTTTTGCTTAAAGCATTGACCATTTTTAGCAGGAATATTCTAAATATTTTTTCCTTTCCTAAATGTGTGTTTCATTTACTTGAAAGGAGATAGATAGATTGATAGCAATAGAAATTGCCCAGTATTGACTAAGGATGTTGTAAGAATGGTGTTCTTTGATGAACAGAAGTGACTACTGTCTCCTTACATTTACTCCTGCCGATACAGTACATATACTTGCCTGTAAGATTTTCACAAGATGGAATAATCTCTTTGGCACCAGTTAAAGGTAGAAATATGTGTAAGTGATTACAATGTATCTACGTAGTTTATTTTATTTTTTTCATAGTTCTAATAGGTTTGTAATGAAAAATTTAACCTTGATAAGGAAAAATCTAACTCACATGTTCCATTCTTCTAGATAAATAAGCCCTCAGCTAGAAACCATATGAAACTAATAAATTAAATACTCCAAAAAAGAACATACAAATATTTATGATCTGTTTATTTGGGGGATTTGTTTGGGTTTTCTGGTTGTTTTTTGGGAGGGGGTTGTATGTTTAAATGCAGTGGAATGTGAAGGAAAACCAGAAAATAATGAAGTACAGATATTTTCTAAATGAGAACGTAGTACAAAGAAAAAGAAAATAAAATTGACTTTATTGTTGATGGGTAAGAATAACTAATTCATTAACTACATTCTGCTCTCTACTGACAATTCTCTTATCTCCAAAATAGATATTGTTTGAGTAGGCGTATCTGTTTCATAGATGGAGAGAGCATACACTACATACAAGTTTGTAATATCATAGAAGCTTCCCAAAACCTTTCAAAGAATGTTTTATCTTTTTGTCACATTTAAAATAACCCTGTTATAAAAATAAAAGTGCTGAAAGTTAAAATTACTTGACTGTATATTTTTAACTGTCCCTGAACCTAAGGCAAAGGCATATGTATCTGATTTCCCTAACCTGCTTCCTCAGAAGAAACTTATGTTTGACAGCACAATTCTTCAGTCAATAACTTTGTCATTGTTGTTTCATAATCTCCTTTGATACTTAATTTCTATTTCCAGAATACAATCTTTTAAAGCTATCATGAGGAGCCAAAAGAAAATAAAAAGCTTGGAGTTTTAGGGGTCTATTTAAAAAAAACAAAAACAATAGATTTTTTTAAAAATTCTCAATAATAAGTGATTGAATGAGTAGAAACACAACCCTAAAAAGAATGTCCTTATGAATAAATTTCTACAATGTCTTAAATTTACATAAATCGATCAATTTCAACTGTTCAGGTTTACACTAATGAAGAATTTGTTCCATTTGTATTTATATAATTCTTAGTTCTTTGTCTAGTGAACTATTCATCTTTCAAGTTTGTTTCTGATTAAAGGTTCTCAGATGTTTGTGCACGCAGGTGGCAATTTTGGAATTGACTATGCAAGGTAGATTGGTTCCAGCTCTGGATAACCGGTGTCTATTCTGTGAACATATGATGTCCACGTGCTAGATGGGCATTTGTTTTTGAGCTAAATAGTATCCATCTCTAAATTTCAACTTGTCTTCTTTTCTGTGCTTCTGATGTATTTTTCAAGATCTATTTTAATGATCTGCAGTGTTGTTTCTGTTGGCTGATTGAATGCAAACAATTTCATGGGTCAAAGTGAACATAAACAACGAAAGGTAATTAAAACCAGAGTTTTAACCCCGGTCTCATAACAACTTTATTGATAAAATGCAACAAAGATAATATAATATTCTTGGAAAAGTACAATGGTTAGTTAATTTATGACTATAATCAAAAGAAGGTTTGCCATTGACTTTCAGAGCAGCAATGTTTAGTCTGTATTCCTATTTATTGTTTATGATTATTTTGTGTTTTCCGTTAAGAGAAGTTTTGGATATCAGTCACATAAGGATGTTAGGTATAAAAAAGAACTATTGTGTATACATTAATTTCTCAATTATTTACAGATATAAAACCTAATGTGCAGTAAGTAAGGACACTTCAAAAAATGTTGTGCATATTAACTCATTGAGTCAAGGAACCTTTAAAAAATCTACTGTGCATAGGATGTGACACCTGTACTTAGAAAACTATAGGCGCATCTTCAGTGAGATGAGAAGTGCCTTAACTTAGTTGAAAAAGAAACAGTACTGTCTCTTGAAGTGCTGAAAGTTGAATTGCCTGTGAATGAGAGACACAATAAGTGGATAGAAACTAACACAGGGATTGGTCATAATGGTTGGTATGATTATCTTTGCTTGTTTCTCTCTCTCTTTCTCTCTCTCTCTCTATATATAAAAGAGGACAGGAATTGATCTTTAGGGAGGTAAGACCAAGTGGTGCTGACAGGTCCACATTGCATAAGGCTAACCTCTTTTATATACATTTTACTGGCAACAAGCAAAAGGATGTAGTATTTAAACTACCAGGTGAACAATATATGTCAGATGATAAAACTCACTGTCTGGCCTACTTTGATATTAATGTTGTGCATATCCTTTGATAAATACAACCTGAAATGTGAAATGAGACAGAGGAAAGACCTTGAGTACAGACACCAGGAAGTTGTGTGCAACAAGGCAGCTGAATGAATGCAGAGGAATGTTCCTTTCAGATAAGAACTTTATATAAGTAGACTAGGCGAGATTTTATTTTATTTACTTATGTATGCCTTTCATAAATATATGAAGCTTCTTTGTGTATTTGGGATATTTATAATAAAAATATTTCCCTGCATTTTACCTTTTCATAGCTGAGACAGGTAACATCAAGGCAGTCCCTAATCAAAGAGTTGTCATTCCTAATGATCACAATAGGACTACTTAAAAGGTAATCTATTCCCTAGAACAATGCACAAAGACACCCGAAGACTGGAAAGTATACCAGAGAATTGATTTTGTAGGCAGAAAAGGTTTCCTGTAGTTAGGGACAGCTAGGAAAGCTTCTTTGGATCTTGGGGGAAGGGGAGATGGCATGTCTAGATCATAGCATAATAGAATAATTTGAGTTGGAAGAGACCTTAAAGATCATCTAGTTCCAACCATCCTGCCATGGGCAGGTACACCTCCCACTAGACCAGGTTGCTTAAAGCACCATCCAACCTGGCCTTAAGCACTTCTAGGGAGGGGGCACCCACAACTTCTCTGGGCAACCTGTTCCAGTGTCTCACCACTGCCACAGTAAAGAACATCCTCCTAATATTCAATCTTCCCTTAGTTTGAACTTGTTTCCCCTTGTTCTGTCACTACATGCCCTTGTAAAGGGTCCATCTCCAGCTTTCCTGCCCATTCCTTGCCCATTCAGGTACTGGAAGGCTGCTATGAGGTCTCCCCAGAGCCTTCTCTTCTCCAAGTTGAACAACCCCAATTCTCTCATCCTGTCTTCATAGGAGAGGTGCTCTAGCCCTCTAATCATCTTCATGGCCCTCCTCTGGACTTGCTTCAAGACCTCCATGTTCTTCTCAATTTGAGGACTCCAGATCTGGGCACAGTGAGATCTCAGAGGTCTAGAGTTTATTAGTAAGAATTTGTTACTTCTGTCAGTACTCGGAAGGGCATTAGAATTTTCCAAAAACCAGACAGGGCATTGCCTCACCAGATGTACTTTCAGGCTAGCTACCCTGGAGTTGTTGAAATGTGGGGCACACAAGAAAGTTGTGTAGCAGCTGTAGGAGGAAAAATGGCAATAACATCAATAAGATTATACTGCATGATGTAGTAAAGAAGAGGGTGTTTTTATGACTAAATATGTGAGTGAGTTACATGTTTTATAACTCTTAATTACTCAATAAATTACCATATGCTCTATTTATACAGAAAGGAAGTAGAAGAAAAAATAGTTAGATATCCAAAACTAAGCAGTCAAGATTGCATAAAAAACACATTCAGTATTTTGACTATAGTCTGGCCAGAAAATGTCAGGGCATGGAAATATCTGGGAATAATGATATAGTTAAAAAATCAAAACAGGCAGTCTGTTAGGTGAGGGTGCAATTAAGGATATACGTGTGCTTGTGTGTTAGCAATATCCAGGCACAATTTTTTAACTTGGATTTGACCTCATTGGAATTATTATCTTTTTCAAATTATTATACTGACACAGGCTAGTGTTGAAATTAAAGGCCTGACAACCTTGCCATTATAAATGGTTATATTTAGGAGTTTATAACTCAGCTGTAAAAATTTCCTTCAGACTCTAAGTTGGCAGTGAAGACTATAAACCAGAGCTGGTTTTTCCTCCCTCAAAACTGATAAAGAGTATGTGTGTACTAAATCTGGGGATACTAGAGCAAACAAAATACACACATTAAATACTTTTTGATCCTTTTTATGTCTTGTGTAAAACTCAAGAACACTTTATCACTGTTTTATTTACTGTTTTTTTTCTCTTCATTTGAGTTTAATGCCAGTAAGAGATGCCAAATTGCCATACCTGAAAGGTGACAAATTCCATTTATTTGCAAAGCAATTCCTTTATAGGCAGTGGCAATTTGAATATCTCTACAAATGTGTCATCTTCCAGTAACTTCAGGGATCATTAATTTTTAGTGATACAGAAGCAGACTAAAAGCAGATTATTTGTAGCAGCAGTAATAACAATATTATTACTGCAGATTATATCAAATTAACATAGCAAGATAGTGTCCAACCTGAAATATTTAGATGACTGCAATTTAGAGCTTGAATATTTTGACTCCTCTCTTACTTTTGATACCACATCCTATTATCCTTTTGTTGTTGTTGTTTTCTGTTTGTTATTTGTGTCTGTTTTGGTTGGAAGATACTTTCAAAAAACTGTTATGGTAAGACATCTTTTTGCTTATTTCCAGCTATTCATGTTCATAGTTATATCCTTTCTTTTGGAATAACCCTTAGATAACAGGAATCATAGAATCATAGAATATTCCAGGTTTGAATGGGAGCGTGAAAGGTCATCTGGTCCAACATTTTATGAGAAAGGGAGCCTAGATGAGTTTATCTAGCATACTGTATAATCCTATCTTTAAAAACTCCAGTCGTGGAGATTCTATCATGTCCCTGGAGAGGTTGTTTCAGTAAAGGATTCTTCTTAGTGTAAAAAAATTCTTTCCTATGTCAAAATAAAACCTTTCCTGGTGAAACTTGTATCCATTGTCTCTTGTCTTCTCTATGTAGTTCCTTGTGAAGAGAGAGACTCTGTCCTCTTTGTAGCCACCTTTTAAATACTGGAATGCTGTGAGGAGGTCCCATTCTGTTCCATTCCCCCAAGGCTTCTTTTTTCCAGAGAAAACCAACCTAAATCCTTCAGTCTTCCCTTGTAGATTTGGTTCTACAACCATTTGGTCACCTTTGTGGCCCTCCTTTGAACCTTCTATAGTCTGTCCACATCTTTCTTGAACTGTGAGGACCAGAACTGGACACAGTACTCCAAGTACAGACTGACAGGATCTGGGTAGAATGAGATGATCACATCTTTATTTCTGCTAGTAATGCCCATCATCTGATTTGCCATTGTTGCTGTAGCAATGCACTGCTGACTCCTGTTCAGCTGGTTTTCTACCAGGACCCCCAGGTTCCTCTCAGCAAGTCTGCTTCTCAGCCACACAGATCCTAGCCTGTACTGGGCTCTTAGATTATCTTTCCTGAGGTGTAGGATTTAACACTTGTCTTCATTAAACTTTATACTGTTCATACTGTTCGAGTACAAACAGTTGATACAAATTCTGGAACTGATGAAGAGGGTTCTGTAGTAAAAGATAAATCTGGACATACATATGTTTGTTCTTCCTGAATTTGCTACCCATCTTAATTATTCTGAGAACTCACTATCTTGAAGTGCTAGTGAAAACACTTTCTGTTTTTCTAAAGAGTTATCAAAATTACTGCTTGGTCAAAAATTTGTTTGGTCAAAATCTTTTGCAAAAATAGAAATTTCTATTTTAGTTTCACTGTGTTGATTATATTTCACTGTCCTAGTGCCTAATCTATGGATGGCATATTTAAAAAATCAATTTATCCAGGCTTGGCAAGACAGATTGTACTCTTTCTTTAAAAAAAAAATCTGAAATTTGGTCTACCTCTTCTTATGTAAAAGTGGATAACTTTAATAATGTACTTAATTTGTAACATGTTTTGACTCTTTCTAACTTGATATTTTTTTCATCCTTAGTTACACTTCAATAGTAACAGTGACCTGATTTTGTGTACCATTGACAACTAAAATTTGATTTTGAAAGTGGAATATCAAAATATGTTCAAGTGCACCATTGTAAATATTAGGTTGGAAAAACCATCAGTACCAGGCTTTCCAAGAATATATAACTATTTTATAATCTGATTTACAGTACAATGAGTGTGATTTGGTAAGGAGTATGTTTACTCACAACCATTTCATTTGATAGCTTAACTAAATGCAGATCACATGCCAATTTTGGAACTGCTTGTTGAGATGACTCTAAATATCAGAAAAAATTATTTTTTTATATTTTTTTTTTAAATATTAGATTTATTCAGAAGCTATACCTTAAACCAGAATTTACAGACATACCCTTCTCTTCACACACACTGTTTCCTCTCAAGGAAGAGTGAGGACTTCTTTCATAGACTCCTTAAAACACCCGAAAAAGCACCCACAGCCTGACAGAGAACTAACAGTTAGCACCAAAGGCACTGTGTAATACTTGCATTAGTAAAGTAAATATCGAGTATCTCTATTAAAAGACTGATTTGAAATTCCCAGGTATCCTTTCAGTGGCTACAGCTCCATACACCATCGAAGTCTGCAGTCAGATTTCTCACACACTGACTGTCAGAAATCTGGGGTACCCATCTTGAGTGAATTGCAAGGATCCTGCAATGAAGAGCCAAGGTATCACAATCCTGCTTTCCAGCCAGCAGTTCAATCCTCACTTTTCAACTTGAGAGACATACCAGGACATACTGAGGCAGGAAAATCACATCTCATCATGGAGGGCAAAGCTAAAAATAGGAATTCAGGAACAAAGTCAGCCTTGAGCTTCATCTGTCTCCTCATTCACTGTCTTGAGTACCTGGTCATCTGCTTTGCCTTTCCCTCTGAGGACCAAAAGTGAGCATAAAGGAATGACTACCTGTGCCATAAGCCTGGAAATCTCCTCAGTCCTGCTCACTGAACAAGCTATAAATATAGCCACAGCTGTTTTTCTGGGACCTTTCTTTTCCACTTCAGGCAGTAAATTTGTTATTGACTGTAATTATATTATACTGCTCTAGGCTGTTTATTTTTATTTCTTCTTCTTCTTCTTCTTCTTCTTCTTCTTCTTCTTCTTCTTCTTCTTCTTCTTCTCCTCCTCCTCCTTCTTCTTCTCCTTCTTCTCCTTCTTCTTCTCCTTCTTCTTCTCCTTCTATTTCTTCTCCTCCTCCTTCTTCTTCTTATTCTTCTGCTGTTGTTGTCCATTGTTCAGGTGCTAAGGGTGACCTGACTTTAAAAACTCCATGTAATTACTTTATCACTTTTACTCTCTGATCTGTCCAAAAATGATCAGAATTGTTGTTTCTGAAAATAAACACTGATTACAGCAATTTGTACTGGAATAATATGAAAGTTTGTGAAACTGTAAATTCTCACCTGCGTTGCATTTAAAGGACAGGTAAATGGAACAAAAAACCTCAGCAAGTCTGGATTTGCCTTAAAATTCCCCAGAACTCAGAAACTCAGTTTAATTTGTTCTTACAATAAGAGTTATTTACATTTTTCATTTTGCAAAACAGTTGTGCTTTTGTAGCATGACATTTCTGAGTGTTTGATTTCAGTTATTCTAATGTCTTTCATATTCCTATTGTCTTTTGCTTTCTTTTTTTTTTGTTTAAATTTGGACACTTTTTTCTTTTTATAAGGATGTTCTTAATTTATATGTATTTATATGTATAATAATTTATTTATATGTCATAATAATTAATTTTATGTAATATATAATAATTAATTTATATGTATAAATTATATGTACAAAGTTTTCATTCCAGACAGAATGTAAGGAAATTTTTGTATCTGAAGTACAGCTGAATTGGATACAGTTTTAAAGAAGTAGTAAAGTAGACTTAATGTTTTGGCTTGAAGCATTGTAATTGTATTTTATTTATTTATTGACTCGGCAGTGTTTCTTTTCAGCATCTGGTTGCTACTCCCAACTCCTTGTTACATCTCTCTTTGTGGATTTATCATGTCACTATTTCCCACAATTGCCTGATTCCCTTTGCACTGCATGTTTATCCAGAGCTTGAACTCTGAGCTTTCACCTGGTGAAATCAAACAACTGCTGCTGTTTTGTCCACATCAGGGCACATCCTACAACAGTTCTAATCTGGGAGTTAACGGGCTCATAGCATGACCATATTCTCAGTGTAGACCTACCACACAGTGAACACTGGCTGAGGCTACATTATTGAAAAATAAATGCTTTATACTCTTTGTGAAATGACGCAGAAAACAATCCCCAAAACCTCACCAACATCCTCCTCCACAAAAAAACCCCTAAACAACACCACCACCCCACTGTCCCCCACCATTCATTCCCTAATCTAGTTGTTTTAAATGGGGGACTTTTAAAAAAATCTTTGTAGGCTATATCTATCTTTCCTTCTCCAAGACACCTCAGGAGGAAAACAAACATCGGAAAAGCTTGGGTAATAGCAGAATTAAACAAATTTTTGTGCTTCACAGATCGAACAAGACAAACGCCTTCTGTCATAACTACATCCTTGCCATATATGTTGGGTTTATGTGGCAAGGTTTTGGTAGTGAGGGGGCTGCAGGTGTAGTGAGAAGACACCAAAAGCTGTCCCCATGTCAGAAAGAGCCAGTTTCAACCAGTTCCAAGATGGACACACCACAGGCCAAAGCCAGGCCATTCAGCCTCATTGGTAGCTTCTCTGTAATAATATATTTCAAAAAAGGCAAAAAATGCTGCATAGCAGCTGGGAGGGAGGAATGAGAAAGTATGAAAGAAACATCCCTGTAGATACCAAGGTCAGTGAAGAGGGAGAGGGAGGAGGTCCTCCAGATGCTGGAGCAAAGACTCCTCTGCAGCCCATGGTGAAGACCATGGTGAGGCAGGCTATGCCCCTGCAGCCCATGGACGTCCATGATTGAGCAGATATCCATTTGCAGCCCATACAGGACCCCACACTGGAGCAGGTGGATGTACCCAGAGGAGGCTGTGACCCCATGGAAAACCCACGCTGGAGCAGGCTCCTGGCAGGACCTGTGACCCCTGTGGAGAGGATCCTGTGCTAGAGCAGGTTTTCTGGCAGGACTTGCGACCCTGTGAGGCACCCACACTGAAACAGTTTGTGAAGAACTGCAGCCCGTAGGAAGGACCCACACTGGAGAAATTATTCAAGAGAATAATTCATGAGAGGGACCCCACTTTGGAGCAGAGGAAGATTGGGAGGAGGAAGGAGCAGAAGAGTCAAAACATTATTAACTGACCATAACCCCTACTTGCCATTCCCCTGAGCAACTCAGGGGTAAGAAGTAGAAGAGGTGAGAGTGAAGTTGAGCCTGGGAAGAAGGGAGTGGTAAGGGGAAGGTGGTCTTAGATCTGTTCTTATTTTTCACTGTTCCCATCTGCTATTAATTGGCAATAAATTAAATTAATTTCCCCAAGTCAAGTCTGTTTTGCCCATGATAGTAATTGGTAAGTGATCTCCTGGTCCTTATCTCAATCCATGAGCTTTTAATCATACTTTCTCCTCGTGTCTTGTTGAAGAGGGAATGTACTTGATGCATAGATAAATGACATTGACAATATGCTTCCTAGAAACTTGAAATAGAAATAATTTCCCCTCTATTTTTTGACCTTATATCTGTGGTGATTTGTTAACATATTTATAGATGAGAAGTTGATGGCTCTTATTTATAGAAGCAAAGCACTATATTTGATATAGAAACAAGAAAAATAAAAATTAGACAGTTGTATGTTATCAGAAAAAATAGGCAAATCCAAAATTTTATTTTTTTTAAGTAGAAACTTCAAAGTGTAAGCATACTAGTTACACAAAATGAAAATGTAAACACAACAAAACAATTTTTTTTTTCTGCATCCTAATCTCCACCCAAGGATTCAGTTGTTCAGTTATGACTGAACTTATGTTTATCCAAAAAAAGTTTTGTAAAGTGAAATACTAATAATGACCTTAAATAGCAGGAAAACTTACTTATTAAAATAAGTAACATAATAAAAATGTCAGGTAAATTCTTTTTCTGACAGAACAAATCTACTTGCTTAATAAAGGAAGTATTTCTGTTCATATGAAAACAAATTATTTGTAAATTAATGTATCCCTATGGATATTTTATTGATTTAATTAGAATGTAGACTTCTTCTGCAATACCTCATATTGGAAGATCAAACACAGACAATATAAATACTATTTATAAATTAAAATAGGAGTACTGAAAATAGTATATATATTTCATGCATTTACATGTGAAAGTATTGGTAAATTGTATAGATTTATTATCAAAACAGTCACATCAGTAATAATTTCACAGTAACTGTTGAAGGCTAAAGAAAAATCTGGTTCTTGTTTATTCACACATGCTACAAAAAACATTCTGGCAAACTTGTTTTATTGAATTTTATAAAAATTAGAAAAAAACCCACATAAAATAGATTTTACCACATAAGGTAAAAAAAATACTATTCAGATAGTTTGGTAGTTTTATAGGAAATAATGGATTAGGATCATTTGCAGTGTGATTCATCACTGAAGTTCAAGTGCCCAGTGATCTATGAAATATTCAGATTTTGTGTAGCCTAGGAATGCTATGCTAAGTAACCCTAGTTATCGAAGGTACTGGAAGCAGGTTAGCTGAACCATCTGCAAAGCATAAAATACATATGGAAAATCAAACACTTAAACCATGTTTCACAGCAGCCAGCAAGCTGGTTGGACAGACTATAATGTCAATAACTTTTCTTCTCCCTCTGTAGCCCATACCAGATCAGTTACTAGATTAAACAAAAAAAAATTAGGATTTTTGGCCACCAGAATAATAGTAAGAGATTCCTATAGACAGTCTTGAGCTCAAATACTTTCTTCAAACTGAAGTATAAAGATGTTTCAGAAAAGAAAACAAGCAAGCAAACACCCCTTTAACCCTGTTGGTGAAATAAAATGGCCCGTAAACATATCCAATCAGACAAAAAAAAAGAAGAAAACAAAAAAAACCACAACAATTTTTTCTGAGGCCAGACATTTAGTTATATGGGATACCTGCAAGTATCACAATTGTAATATAATATACCTGACCTGTAAAATCAAAAACTTAGAAAGTGTGTGGTTTTTTAACCACTATGCAGTCCCATAGTAAGTAAACTGAGCTTGCTAAGGTACCAAAAGCAGATCATATGTTAGTTAAGCAACACACAGGACAAATGGGTGCAGACCTAAAGTTTTCTTCATTTTGCTGTAACGTCATTGATGCTTAACTCTGTAAAATGACTCCAAGATTAGGCATCACCCAAGCCTGCTAAGTACCACTTACACATTAAACCCATAGTGTTGAGAATCCACAACATCCCACTGAGGGATGTTAAGCACCAAAAAAGTCAGATTAAGGCCTTAGATGTGTCAGCATGCACGAGATCTTGAATTTTGTTTACATAATGTCAAGTATGCATACATATATACCTTTAAAATGGGTACAGCTCTTTCTGGCAATTCTAGAACATGTTTGCATGAGTAGGGGAGATCAAAACAAAACACTGGGTGGATCCATTGATTCCAAATGGTGCCTACAGAATTACTACAATATTACAGAATGTTGTCATTGTCACCTTCCCCTACATTCAGGCATTCCTTTAGCTGACTCTTTCACCATCTCCTGGTTTGAACTCAGAGGAATATGCCATTCTCCTCATGACCGTGCTTGAAGGAAGGCAGAGTGCTACAAGGGATAGAAGTGGTTCTAACAGGGGTATTTTCTGTCTGGTCCAATGTCATAAACTGCAAAAGAAAATGCAACTGTCATTAGGCACAGAACGTACTCATATTATGTGATAAGATATAGAATAAGCCATTTAAGTCTGGCCTTTGTCCATTACTGGCCTGACTTAACAAAATTTTCAGTAGCTTCTTTTGAAAGGTTTTAATACCTTGTCACTCATTACTCAGGGCAATGACTCTGAGCCATAATCAAGACTTCAAAGGAATGATAACATCTCCAAGAAGGAAAAAAACACAAAAATGGCAGCATAGCATACACTCATTGACAAAATTTCTTTGAACTTTCCTTCATGATTTTGAACTCTCATGTGTTTTAAAAGAAAAATATTATTTAACTCTGAAAGAATTCCCTGTAAATAGGCAAAATAAACTTTCTTCATGTGAGCAATTTTGGAAAACTAGGTGAATGAAAAAAATTATAATCTGAGATATTGATATATATGTACATGTTCATACTTTACTGAACATATTGGAAATACAACAATTCTAACAATCATAAAGAGATGACATGGTACTTGTTTAGGTTTTTTTAAGTACCCAAAATATTACTTATTGATTGATTGATTAAATAATCTGAGTTTGTTTGACAAGCTCTAGGACCACTATAAATATAAGGATCTAAATTTTTCAAAGTTCTGTGCCTACTTAGCCATACAGAACATCCTATTGATTTGAATGAATGTTGTGTGAGTGGTTGAGAAGAGGACATCAGCAAAAAACGCTACATGGTCTTATGAGCCAACTTTTAGAGGCCACAAGACTAATGGTGCTCAAAGCATGTGCTATAATCCTAGGAAAAACTCCTTTAAGTTTTTTTTGTTGGTGGTGGTTTTGCTTTTTCTCTTTTAACCTGTGTTGTTTTTCATCTCCTTTTTTTCCCTACCTTTTGGAAATATCTGTTAAATGTCCAAAATTTCCTCAAACCACTTTGTTATGAAATTTATCTAAGATTGCTAACTAAGAAATTCATAAGTATTATAGGTATAAAAAATTATAAAGTCTATGTATATACCTATGCTTCTGTGGGAGATTTCACAGGTCTAAATGTATTTGAGTTATGGGATTTCTGTTTCTTCCTTGAAATCTTCGAAAAATATTGTAAATATCTGAGAAGTCTATTATTCTATCACATTTATAATGGCACACTTAATGCTAATATATAGAGTGAAATACTAGGAAGTCATAGGACTTCAAAAGTTTTATTCAGAAACATTAAAAAGATTGATGTTAAAGCTTGAAGCATGAATTCAGAATCTGCAGAGATAACATACTTTGCTACATCATAACTATGCTATGATTTGAAACACTTTCAGTTTATTCTTAGTTCTGTCACACATTTGCAGTACTTTGAACTGTGTAAGAAGACAGATACCTTAATTCAGACTCCTATCTTTTACAAAGAAGCAAGATACAGTGTACTGTTGTATGAATTCTTTGCCTTATTATTCATAGAGATGGATTAAATTATACTGCCATAAGTGAGGATCAGAAATATTTCTCTTTTTAATGGCTTCCAATTTAAAATGACTGAGAAAATATAATTCTGTCTAAATGTTGAACACACGGCTGCCTGGAGAGAGTCATGTTTGTTGCTATCTGTCTTCTTTCCAGGGTAAAACTGAACAATACATCTTCCATGAAGATTTCCGTGTGTAAAAGTAAGGTATACAAAGAAGTGAGAAAGATTGTTCCCACAAGAAAAGGCACTGTGTAACTGTAGTTCAGTGTTAAAAAGATGACATTACAAAGGAAGACATTCCTTCACAGAGCTGATCCCATAAGAACTACAAAGCCTCATGTAGAAGCTCATGTGAAACAGTAATTGGCAAATAATTTCTTAGGGTTTTAATAACTCTTCTTTGTCATATATGCATGTTTATGTATACCCTTTTGAGTAGGAATAACAGGAAAGAACTAACAAATTAAGGAATTCATCATTTAAATACAGAGAAGTGCTGAGAGAGACTAAATGTGTAGATAGAACTCTGATCTCTTTTCCTTTCTATATACATTAATCTGACTAATTTGGTATCTTTCTATTCATGAACAATAAGGACAATTAAGTGTGTCTGTCAACAAATTAAGGTTGCAGAGCCTTAAGAAAGTTGTGCTTATCAAATACCAGTCATCAGAAATACCAGTCTTCCCTGACCAGGTTCTTTTAGATATTCTACATGTGAAGAGTGTAATGTTAATATCAAATTTACTTATTTGAAGATATTTGATGTTACACAGGATTTCTGATTTAGCAAAGTGATACAAAATATACTGAAAACACAATAAAAGTGTAAGTTACCCTTAACAAAATAAAACAACTGTGATACACGGTTCAGTCACAGTGTGATTCCCACTACTGGTCTCTATAATATGTTCACTACCATGATGATGGGCATCCCCAATTGCCAGGAACTAATGTGTGTGTTAAAGCCAGCTCAAGCCTGTTGCTCTCTTTGAATATTCTTTTGTTAGCTGCTTAGTTGTCATCCTCTGTATTGGGTTGAGCCACATGTTCACTCTGCCGTTTCTGTCTTGTCTGACTCAGGGAGTCATTCAAATTCTGAATAAACAAGAAACACTTACACCACCAGTAGGTTTGCTAAACGGACGCAGCTGTCTATCTAAAACAAAGGCTAACCTCTAGTTCTCTTTGTGTTGAGATGAAGTCAGCTTCTTTGCAACAGCTTTGATCAGCCACACTCAGAGTTATTCTCCGAGCTTCATGGTCACATCACCCTTGCCCATCTCCACTGAGCCTTCTTCCATTGTAGAGGTTTATTGGTCAGTCACAGACCAGAAGTTAGAGAATACTGCTATTTCTAGTGCTCCCCTCCTATAGTTTTCACTACATTTTCAGAAGGCACTGGATTTAGACTTTTTCCATTGTTCTACAAACCAAGTAATTTACCTTTTGCCTGTAAATGGCAAAAATTAACTAGTATAATGACAAAAAAGAACTGCAATTTTGTCTGTAAATGTTCATATTCCAGGTAAATGGAATCATATTTAAGATAGTCCACCATCTTACTCCAAACATCCGAAATAGTGTCAACTACTTGCTATTTATGATAAAGAGATCAGTTAGAATAACTGTCTGAAATGTAGCTGTCTATGTTTTAAGTGACTACATGTGGCCTCATAACTAACAAAAGCCTACAGCCAAAACACAGCTTCCAATAATGAGAGGAAAAGTAATAAAAGATGTGGTTCTTTACTCTTTTCAATAATTTCTTCTATACTCTAAAAAGAGTTTTAAACTTACATACTATGTAACAAATATGCCATTTTTAATATGGAAACAATAGATCCCATTTATTAAAGATTCCAGTCATTTCACCCACTAGATCTGGATGAAAAAGCAGGGAACCACCACACTAGTAACATTTGTAACTACCACTAAGTGCTGGAAAAATATTTCATTGAGAAGTACTAAGTCAGGACCAATTAACAGATTTTGGATTATAAAGAAAATACAAGGCATGGTCTAGTCCATATAGTGCAGACATCTGATTTTTAGATGTATTGTGTCATTTAGTCAGAGTATAAAGTACAAGTATTTGAAGGCATCTGAAGGAGTATCTCCATTCTCCAAGCTGTATGGAAAATTGGAGGAACATAAGGACTACTCACACAACATCGATATATTAAGGCTAGAAATTATTTAAAAAACAAAATTAGTTGATTTTGGCAAACAGATTGGTTTTTATTTTTGCCTGAAACATTATTTTTACCAACTTGTTATTAAAATAAATCAATATAGTTTATCTTAAAGGTAGAAGATAAAAAAAAAAACAAAACCAAAACAATAAATAACCCACAATAAATGTTCTTATTTTGCTGATCGTCAGAAAGAAACCAAACTAAAAAACTTCTGATAGATTCTATTAAGCATGTTTCTGCTTATATCCTATCTGACCTTTCAATTAAGCCTGACCATGTTGTCTATTCAAGCTTTGAACAAGGATTTGGAAAGGCTTAGCTATTTTCCCAAATGACATAGCAGATTGCTTCAAAATCAATTAAGTTACCTTTAGAAATTGTAATGTAAATCTTCTGCAAAATTGTATTTTTTGAGTTCTATATTCATGATATAAAAAAGTTATTATGGGGAATAGAGTTTTAATGCTCATTTTTTCACTTTACATACACTTTCTCTGAATTTTCTGGTTCCTGTATAGGCCAGAATGTCTCATGGCATTCTAAAGTTAAAGAAAGGCAACCTTTTTGTTACCCTTAAATTCTCCTGGAGTCTTACATTTTCACAGCATGGGTTAGAATTTAATTAGGAGATATATTTATCATTTCGCCTCTAATTTTCCCTTGCACAAAACACCATCACTTCTTGTAATATTTTTGTTTGCCTTATTAGGACCATATTTCCTGTTCTTGTGGATATATTTGAATATGGCTTGATAAATGGAGAAAAAAAGGAGTCATATCAAGACCTGAATTATTCCCTCTTAATATCATGTGTTTAATAGGTCCATGAGGTAAAAGATTACCTGCTCTTACATTGCTCTTTAATCAGAGAAAGAGACACGTTCAAAGGTCATTTCAGCCTCTGGGACTTGATCTACCGTCTGTGTAACCTACAGTGCTAGGGTTCCACTACCTGTGATCTTTGTCTATGCATCCTGGTGCAGCCCTGCTGTGTGACCTTGGCTTAGCATTAATGAGAAAAAATGTTGAACTGTAAAAGACTATGCAAGCGAAGACCTTGCAAGATAGCGAAAGTAGAAACACAGGCAGAAGTGAATAAACAGTGGAGCTTGCTCACATCTTAGAAGAAACATTTTAGTTCCTGACCAATATAAGAAAACATTTGTGTCTGTTGCTGTTAAGTAAAGCATCTAGGATTATTTAGGACTTCAACAGTTTAAAATTACTAGATTGAAAGTTAAATGATTGTTCCTGTGGATTGTTCACTTTTTTTTCTTTTATTTTATTTTCTTTTTTTTAATTTTTGTCTGAATCTCTTTAGGTTACCTCTTATTCACTTAAATTGTGAGGTTGGGCTATCTGACATTTTACTGTAAATGGACATGTCAAAAGACACCAAAGACACATTATCTTTGAAGAGAGGCATAATTAGAATTCAAAATAATAAATTAGAGCAAATAAAAGGGTTCTTTGAAATAGAATCTATATATGCTGAGCTATCAGCACAACACAAAGCTGTGCCTGATGCATTTGCAAGAGAAATTTGTGTTTCAGATAAGTGCAGATTAACCCAAGAGGAGACATGCCCCAGTGAGTTATTGAAAAGCAGGCTAGGTGTCATCATCACAGCCTATTTACCCAAATGTTCTGTATTAATTTTCACAAAGACCACAGAAAAATTAGGGTTTGATGATGTTTACTTACACTGTGAGACTGACAAAGCACAGAGGTTTCAGCAAATGTGAGCTGCTAAAGGCAGATGTATCACATGTGAACACCATGTCCTGCACCACAGCACAGGGGAACTGTGGGAGGGAGGATTTCAGTGGCCATCCTTCAGATCAGAAGCAGGTCTGTTTTTCCCGTTTTCTATCATGTTGTTCTCTTTAATCTCCCTCAAATTATACATGCACAAGGACACACACAAACAAACTCACATCTAATGCATGTTTACTTGTCAAGAACTTGAACACAATTAGAGCTGCCATTAAGGCCAAAGAAAGGAGTACTGACATTTAAAATGCTGGTACCAGGATGCTAATAGTGGTTTGAGAAGCAGATAACTCTTCAGTTCTTTCAGCTTGCCTTATTATTATGACAATCACCAGGTTCATCCACCAGGCTCAGAGAGACCTGTCCTCAATTATCATTTCTGTGATTATAAAGTTTGTGCAAGAAGCAAATTCCTAATATCACATCTCCTGCACACCTTGGCATGGATGCAAGTAAATATATCAAAATACACGACGAAGGCCTTCAGAACAGGGTCGTGTATAAACAAGTGTTACTTTGTGTTAATGACTGCAGTGATGACAGAAAGTTACAGAGTAGTAAATGCAGTGCACTTGGTATATTTTACTTGGAATGGGATATTACTTGACACGACATTCCCCAAACCTCTGGCTTAGCCCTGGCACAGAGGCAAACACGTGGGCCAGATGTGAATCTTACCTTTTCAAAGACACATTACCTTCACAATTACCTTGTACGACTGTGACAAGAGAAAATAAAATTTTAACTGTGAACCCAGGCAGTAAATCTTGCAGTAGCCTGTTTTCTCTAGCAGCAACACCTCACCCAAGACTTAGAAAGAAAGGTTCTTAAAATGCTCCAAAAGTCACTAATCTTCCATAAGTCTCTGTTCTTTTTCCCTCTTGGAGTTTCAGAGCCTCTGCAACTACTTTGAAGGTTCCCAATTATTAACTTGCTCATTCAATCAAAGAATGGGAAGCACATTATAATTTTCACCAAATGATACTATAACACTCACCAAAATTATGTTTTAGTTTCAAACCGTGAAAGTCAAGTCCTTTGTGACCAATATTTTCTGAGGAAAACTTTAGAAATCAAGCTGAATAGTGAGGAAATTCAGAGCAGCTATGGTATGCTTAGTCTTTTAGTAAGCAGAAAAAAAGAATTAATTTACTTAGCAGTGTGTCAAATTGAATAGACATTACAGATTGTCTTAGGTGGAAGAGGAGCTTTTATCTGTAGGCAGATTGAAGATAAACAAAACCAATAAACTTCTAAATTGGAGTAGCTCAAATGGAGAGGAAGATGAATGTGAGAGTCATCCAAAACAATCAGTAGTCTTGCAGTTGGTGTGGTTGCTTAGTTGTAAGAAACATTCAAAATTTGGTATCTATGTTAAAAATCAGAAATAGGGTTAACCTGCATCCTCATTACTAGCAATATTTTCCAAACCTGTATGAAAACAAATGCTTAGCTCCATCAGACTTGTTCTCATTAAAATATTATGAAGGTCTTGTTCACTTTTGAAATGTCTGAAATTACAGCAATTAATTATATCATGAGACTGGAATGATCTTGCCATCATTGCTAGCTTTGAAGGGTAATATTAAAAATGTGTGATCTTCAGGAATATGGCATTTTTAATTCTCACTTCAGCCACCTACTGTGTCTCCTCAAGGCTTCATATAGTTCGTTTAACAATGTTTCAGACTGCTTTTTCCACACTTAGTAATTGACATGCATGTTTTCAATAGTGATCAGGGGATTGGGGGAGATGGTAAGAACAAGAGTCACCTTTCTTGCTCAATAGTTTTGTTAGAAGAAAAACAAACTTGCGCAGAATTAATGAAAAATGTACATAATTTCACAGATTATTTGTTAGCATCTGATTATAAGTAAAAAGAACTAGGGGGTTCCAGCTCCACATTCTTTTTGGAAATGTGACAATCTTGTCACTAGTTTATGTTTGACAGTGGTGTTCTGCATAAAAGAGAGGGTGGGTGTTTGTTTTTTTTTACTTTTACAAAGTATCCTTGTATTTTAATTTGCTGTCCATGTACCATGTACTGTCTTCTGATTCTACTATTTATTTCAATATTTTTAAATTATTTTATTCATGCAAATATCAGGGGAAACAAAAAGAAAAAGAAAAAAGAGAGGAGAGGTGAGGAGAGGAGAGGAGAGGAGAGGGGAAGGAGGGAAGGAGAATAAACTTCTCTAGAAGAGTTACTCATCTTTTATGTAGCTTTCATCTGAAGATATTCTAACACTAGTGACGAACAACAGCAGTTTTAAAGATTATATCTAAAGAAAATGGGATTGCAAACATGAGATTCAATATTCATGGGCAAATGAATTTCCAGGTTCAACTAAGATATTTTTGAGATCTTTCCTCCTGCTAGGGGCTTCAAAAGGAGTCATCATTCTATTTTTCAGCTGTAAAAATAATTTGTTCTTCTGTATTGTAATCTTTCATCAGCAAAAAACTATCAATGAATAATAAGTTTTACTACAGGGAGTAGTTTTACTTTTTTTTAATCATTTTTAATTCAGTAATAAATACCACCTAAATTTTGTGATAGACAGTGACATTGCGTAATTTTGAAATCTACTTTGTAATGTAATGTGTATTGCAGATCCTTGTTTCTATCAATGACACAATATTACAACACAGTTTAATAATGGAAAACAATACTCTGATTTATATTAAACTCTTAAGAACTGATGTGTATTTAGCAAAGTTGCTCTCAATCCACGTTTTCTCATCTAAGAACATGTTATTAGTGACAGAACTATTTCTTCAAAGCATTTTATCTGAAACAGTGAGGAAGGAAAAAACTTACCCCCTTTTAAGACACATACACAGAGACACATATTATTCTTATTTTAATCCACTTCTGTTACAGTTTTAATTTTGGTTTACTTTTATAGATATCACAGAGAGTAATATTTAGAGAATCTAGCTATCCTGAAAGCATGGAAGTAACACTTTGTATAATGTAGTAGTTTTGATAAACAGATATGTGTGTTCATACCAATAATCTTATTTTGTGTCACCATTCACCATTTTTTTCTATACATCTGCATTAATACCCAGATTCTTAAAATGTGTGTGTACATGAGCTGACTCCTGTAGTAGGGAGAGAGTGACACAGAACACACACAGCAATTGGAAGACTAAGAAAACAAATGTCTTAACAGATATAAAGCATACTGCCAGTAAATATGTGAGAAAAAAAATAGTGATCATATGGGGCAAGAACAATTTCATAAATGTTCCATATTTTTCAGATACAATGCATATTTTTGCTTTATATTTCTTTTTGAACCCTGTTTCAAGAGTATGAGAGTAAAGAATTTAAATGTGCTGGACTGATTCTATTCACCATGATCGTTCTTTAGTGTTCCTTGCAGAAAACTGAAGGATTTGTAACCTACTGAATCTACCTACCAGTGTTACCTCATTGCATTTGTTAAGCTCCTTGCATAACAGGAGCTATGCAATGTCAATTATTCAGAGAAAGAAAGCTTTTCTCCTGATGTTCCACAAAATAAGGTGACAGCCATAAATTGTTGACGCAGTAAACAACTTACATCAGCAATACATGGTGCTGTTTCAACATGTCACTAAATCCCCAGATGTGGCAACCAGGAAGATAATACGACATCCCCTTCCTAACTACTTCAGCACATTAAGATGTGAGCTCGGTGTCATTAAGACTGAGCTTCCAAAATGTCTTCTCAAAATGATTACTGGTTTGTTCACTTGTTTGTTAGAGGAGAGGGAATAGGGCTCTCAGTTCATGAAATAACAAGCTTTCAGGGACTTGTGTAGACTGCAGGCTCTGCAATCTCTTTGTCTCACTCTTAGGAGCTTGATTGTTCACTACCAGCTCTGATGTGTTGCAGCTCTGTTACCTAACACGTGCCCATGACACCCAGTCAGTCACCATATCTGCATCCCATAGGAGTTAACCAAGATCACCTTTGGATATCATGTGGTATCTCTTTGGCTTTGAAGACCCTGTTTCCCTCAGTGTTTTTTTCCTCTCCAATAAAAGATTCTCAAAATAGTGAAAAGTGACCATGTCAGTGACTATTGGAATGGTGTTTATTGTACTTTATTGTACTTTTTGTGGTCTGTAACTGTGCTTCATCTTTTTCTTTGCTCTCTTCAGTTACACTGTTTGCTCTTTGATGTGTTTCACATACATCATTCACATCTTTGTAGATGGTTAAATGATATTGAGGCATTGGTATAGGTAAAACACATTAAAATTTATTTTACAAGATAGGTCTGTATATATTCATACCATTAGATATTTGTGCTGTTAAAATTAAACTTACCTCATTAATTTCAGACCCAGACAAGACCAAAGAAAAGTCCCTAGATTAAAAGATGTTTCAAAAACTGGATATAAAGCACATCAACAGAAGGGAGTGGTTATTTTAAAAAAAATACTTATTGTGATATTATAAAATAATGTAAGACATTTTCTCCTACAATATCAATTTCTGCACATTTTTTTCAGATAAGGAAGGTGCATATTGGATTGTTTGGGGGTGGAGTGAGGACATGGGTTGAGGGTCTCACATAGATTTTTTTAACTGCAGGTATACCTAATGGACTTTAAGACTAACATGAGAATAAGAGGGGTCTTTGAGAGCCAGAGACTGTAAATATCTACTGAATACTAGAAGTACTAAATGACATGGATGTAGTCTATAAACTACTTCTTTTTTTTTCAGGTACATATTTTTCTCTTGCATAGGTAGGACAAACCCAGCAGTCTTCAAGATACAGCTAGTGATTGGTTCATTTCCAGCAGCTGTTTTGAACAGAATAGTTCTGAGTGAGCCATTTCAGCAACTAGAAATTGCAGCCATCTACTGGTAACTGCCAAAATGTCAGTCAGTCAGAAACTTTAGGATTTGGCATCTATTTATATTATCTCCCCAGACACATACAGGCTTGTGTAAGTAGCTGCTGAACACCACTTGAAGAAAGTGATATCTATAGTGTGACATCTGACCCCTTTGAACCTCTGTTATTTCACTAATGTATTTTTTACTTTGTTTTTGAATATGCATACCAATACCATTTAAAATTTTAAGGCATTTAACATGGTTTATAAAAACAAAAAGGGATTTAATAATATACCTCTCTTATA
>VZRW01003766.1:0-44607 GCA_013398125.1 Aegotheles bennettii | reverse complement strand
ATTAACTGATAAATCTTGCCCTGTGGTTGTAGAAAAACAAATGCACTTTCTGTTGGAAAAAGCAGCTGAGTGGTGGTGGTCTGATTTCTTGAAACTGTACAGAGTGTGCATAATAAGCACTGTTCTATTTATGCCCAAAATACTGACTTCTGCTACATTATTCAAATTTTTATATATTTTTGTTATATTAGACTTGGATGATTCTGAAGGTCTGAAGGTAGGAGAATTCTCATTGTTATGATCTCCAACAATTTCTCTCTGGTTGCTGGGTAACATTGCCTATTAACCATGCTAGGAATGCAGAAAGATTCTGTTGCTTTGGGAATACCATGTTTTTGTGTTTTAACAAGGAGTAGACTTCTTTGGAGGGACTTCTAGACAAGGGAAATCTCAAGGGGAGCATGAGAGACAGAGAAAATATTTGGACTAGGTACAGGATATGAGGGAGTTTTCCTTCCTTAAATCTTTTAATTGAATGACTGTTTTATCTCAACATTAGTCATGGCTGTCTGGGTTATTTCACTTCTTTGCAGGCAAGCTCCGTACCTTCTCTTCCTTTTCACCAGTCCCTGGATGGTAATTTATTCTGAAATTATATGTATGTACAGTTAAGATTTTAAAGCCCAAGAACTTCTGGTGTATAGATAAATATCCTAGTACTTAATATTGATTTTTTTTCTTGTCCTTATATCCTTTGATAAGAGGTAACAAGTACCTGTCTTAGCAGGTAAGGAAAGGTGATGAAAAAAAATAAATAATGGCAGTTGTATTGGCTCAGTGCTAAATAAGTATGTGCTACTGTGCCTTGCCAGTAAATTCTGATTTAAGTCATAGGTTACACTAACAGCTTAGTACCTTTGACTTTGGTGAAAAGTTCTGTGTAGTTCAGCTAACAAGCCAACTCTATCAAATGAAAGATGCTAAGTGAGGTTCAGGTCATGGACATGTGCCAGTTTCAAGTTTTCTTTTCAACTAGGTGCACAGCTAGTCTTTGTGTCTAACAGATCAGTGGAGTTCAATGGCTGTAACAGTTACATCACATCAAGAGGACACTGTGACATAAGTAAGGTGCCTGCTGTGGCAAAGATGTACTGTTAATTCTGCTTGTGTTAAGAACAGTATGATTCCACTCCCCTGAACACAATATCACTCACTCATGTGTGTAAACAAATTTCCAAGTAGAAAAATATAGTTTATATAGTTTTATATGAACAACATTTCCATTGCCTTCACTGACACGAGATCCTTGTCTGCATGTGCAGGAAGAAAGAACATTTACTTTTCCAACTTAAAAAATAATTCAGAGTTATCTTGTAAATTGTAGTATTTCTCTAAGAAAAAAAAAAAGGAAGTTGCTCAGATTTATTATTGTAAATGTAAGGGTTCGAGATGAAATAAAACTAAGATATAAAATATCTGGCTCATATTTTTCCCTTGAATGCTTGTTACACTTGAGCACTCTAATTTCATGTATATAGTTACACATCTTTCTTTGAAATTCTTATTTGTTTGTAAACATATTTTGTCAGAAATATAACTATTAAACTCTTGTTCTTGTCCTACTCAGCATTATCCCATTTTTGACACTTGTGTGTGTTGAAATAGCATTCAGTTAATTGCTTACAATGATACAGTACATTGTAACCACCCCTCTGTTGTCCAAAACAATAATTTTAAATGTCATATACCACTACAGTGTACTGAGTGCAGCAGAATTATGAAATCTCCTAGGACTGCCTAATGGAAGGGAAATCAAATATAATGAAATATTCAAAGTGTATGCTGCTTTATTTATATAGGTGTACAAATCAAGTAGACCGGTAGTTCCAAAACAGTATATGATCAATGCTTCAGTCCAGAAACATCATCAATTTCCAGTTCAATTTCTGAGAAAAGAAATAGATTTCCAGCACAGATTGAGTTTAAGAATCTGCTTATGTCACACAATGAAGTGCAGTGCAGGTATTGAATAAGTTGTCTAGAAACTAGGTAGTCCCCTCTGCTCAGTCTTTCCCTGGACTTTCTGTTGATGAATATGGGGACTGCGTTTCAAAACTTCTGTGGATATGTCTTTCAAGTGTTAATAGCATTTCTGAATGATTACTTGCAAAAAATATTATAGCAAACAAGCCATTCCAGCTTAATTTCAAATTTATTTTAAACAAGTGAAAAAATAGAAATCATGTCAACAGATAGGCTGATACAAAGCAAAGATGAACAGATTTATGATTCCTAAGTTGGGTTTCTCTCATTGCCTGCTACATAATTTCAGAATATGTAGACGTTTTTAGGTGACTGCATGTTTTCTTTCTTTGATTCCCTCACGAGACATGAGTTGTCCTGGTTATATACCTCATTAATTTTTCACAGTTATTATGGGTGCATGAAGTATTTTCTTTTTTAGAGAAATCATACAAACATGAATGTTTTCTCTTACAACCTTGCAGTTCAATTTCCCAGCAGAAGTACCAAGCTCTCAAACTGTGATGACATTTGCCACTATTTAGCCAAAGGCGATAACAAAATGGAAGAGGAAATCATAAGGACCTCATGTCCTACGTTGGGACCTGAGTTAGCTTCATTTAACACTGCTTCCTGCTGTGATGATGAGTAGTCTATTTAGAGATGACTCAGGGTTATTACATCAAGGCATTGCATTGCACAGCGTAGATTAGATATGACTAAGCTTGCCTGCCTAACTCTTCTTCTGGACTGCCTCATCTCTCTTGCAGAACAGCAAATTTCTGTAATTTGTGAAATTGCATATACCTGTGTTTCAAGTGTTTTAGTATCTGAATTTTCATGCTGTTTCACACTGTTATGTCACCTTAAACTCTGACAATGGTTAAAAAATGACTTAAAGTCAAATAAAAGTTTGAAAAGTACTACATGTGAAAGCAGGAAAGATGAAGCATGCCACAAATCAGAATGAAAAAAGTTAAAAGAAATATAAAAGAAAATTAGAAAACAATCTGCGTATATGAACCATGATCCAAAACCTATGCAGTGAGGACTTGCCATGGCTGGTACTAAATCAAAACTACACGTGGTTCTACTGGTGACAACTGTAAGTGCCATTAGACTCAATGTAAACATAGGCAGTGAACTTTACAGTATATTTCACTGTGAAATTCTCAGTGAATCAAAGAAACTTTTTTTGAACCTTAAAATGCTGACTGTATTTCTCTAAGAGATCAAAGTTGAACAGAGGCAACTAGTATAAGTGTCTACTCTGTGCAATGACAATTCTCTTCAACTACAATATTTTCAATTTATGAACATATAGAAAAAAACTATGTAACTATACAAACATTATTCTCAGCTGAGAAGACTCTCAGGAAGGGCTTCAATTTGCTTTTCGTGTCTGAATTTCTCTCCTTATATTTACATTAACTTTTCCCAGACATCATTCTTCTTCTTTAGGCTGCTTTCTGCTTCACTTTGTGGTCTCTATCCACTTTGTTATTTTAGCACTGTACCTAGTCCAGGATCTATCTGTGCAATGCTGAGTAATTGATCTCCCTTTAAATAACTTGTCAGTCCCCTGGTAGTGTTTACTGTACATTTTGAATTGAGAAATCAACTAGAAATTGTCTGCTTAAATGAACATGTGTGTGCATGTACTCTAAGCTCCATAAGACTTTCATAATTAAGAAAATACATGCCGTTTCCTATGCAACATCTTTATATTGTTATTGCAATAAAAAGGACAAGGGAAAAAACACTCAATTTTATTTCATTTTCTTCTATATTGTTTTGGTTCATTTTACCGTCTCTTTTACAATTTCATCTTATTTTTCACACTGCACACAAAGGAAATATATTTGGCAGTGTCCTTGAAAAGTTATCAACAATCAGACATAACTTAATAAGAGCCCTCAAATAGCACTTTAAACAAAACTTTTAGAATAATACAGAATTTTTCCAGGCAGATCTTGCTGACCCATCTGAGTTAGTAGCAAGTGAGTCTGAGATGCTTAGTCTGGTTAAAGTCTTTAAATGTGTTTTTGAATGAGTTTTGGTTTACTTTATCTTGTTTTCATTTTTGGGAGGTAAAATAGCACTAAACACTATTTTTGCTTTTGATTAACTCTCTTAGTGAAATGATATGTAAGAAGTAATAGTTTGGAATTCTCAGCTGCCATGCAGAGGAACATAACAAAAGAAAGAGAAGTTTCAACTAAGTTCCTAGTGAGTTAATTTTCTTCAGTGTTCTCAGAAAGCAAATGAGCAGAACAGCCTTTCTCTGAAATTTAATGATTAAACCCATTGCAATCCATGAAACAATAAATAAATAAAAAACGAAACTTCATACTAGCTAGAAGCTGTCTCTGTAATGATCTCTTGAAACAACTTTCTTATGTCCATACCTCCACATGCAAAAAATTTCATTTTAATCTATGACAACAAGAAGACTCCTATCCGTAACACATGTGGTAATGCAAAGTAGAAAGCTGAATCTATTTTTACAGATTTTTCCAGGATTACAGTCTGCATCTGTAAATGCCAGTCTGCATCTGCTGTAAATGTCTTTTCATTAGTCAGCCACCTGCTAGATAAAAAGTGTTGCACTAACAACACAACATCTGAGAATACGCTAGCAAAGTTTGAGACCAGAATCTGGAATTGAAGAAGATGGAGTCTGCCATGCAGTGAAGTTGTTATTTTGATATGTACACAAATTGAAGTAATTCTATACCCAAGTGTTCCTTGATGAACATTTATTACTATTCATTATCTTCTCTTGCCTGCCTACAGAATGAAGACTTTCAGGCCAATGTCATTGGATTTATGAGGACTCTTCAGTACCATGGATCACGATGTTCTGCCAGATCATCAGACGGCCCTGGCAGAAATAAAATGCCATTGGCTAAAGCAATTAGTCTCAGAGAGAACAGACTGAACCCAAAACCGAATAGTCTGTATTATCATGCAGACACTTGCCTAACAGGGAAGAGTGTCATCTATAACCTTTTATATACTAAATGCTGAACAATCATTGCTGATGAGCTGTGAAATAACCAATAGGGCATCAGAGTTTGTTATCATAGCATGGAGACCAGGGCAAAATAATTTTAGCTCAGTTACACAAACTTTGAAAAACAGTTTACATTTCAGAATTAATTACTTCTCACCAGCCAGCAAGTAAGAGTGGTTCAGAGATGGCAGGAACTTATAAATCCAAACTACTCAGTTTTATGAGTTTGTATATATTTGAATGAGAGTGAGGTTGCTACAACACACTTTGCGATGCCAGTGGATTGATTCCATATGCCACTGAAATCCCTGAATCTTGAAATGACACATTCATACTCTGGGTAGTAAAAGTAATTGAGAGAAACATTCAACCTAGCTGGAGCCAAGCTTATCTTCAGATAAGAATGCAAATACAGCCTGTGCAGGTTCCTTTTAAACCAGATTGGAAGATACTTTGAGCTAAAAAAATATGACCTAATGACATAAGTAAAAAGGTTTGCAGAAAATCTAGCAGTTGAAATTGGCACTGTGTGTCTGTTTAGGCCTGGAACCAAAAAAAGCACTGTCTGCTTTGAAGATTAAATTTAATCTGATGTCAACTACAGAACAGTAACATCAGTGTGCATGTTAAAACCACCATAAATGAAACATAATAGGTTAAAACCTCCATGTAGAGAGAGCACAGTTGTCTTCATTCAATTATATTATTCAAGAAGTCAGTGTGACATCTCACAGTCCTATTGCTACACTTAGGATATCTCTATTTTGATGTTCCAGTAAAGTTTTGTGTTCACATAATATTACAGTTTTTGCCTGGAGCTTCAGTACTGTTAGAACAATTTATTTATGACTTCTCAGTCTGTGCTCTGATCTGTTGAAAATAGTTTCTTGGATTTCTCATGAAATTTTCAATGGATTTATGATACTTGTACTCTTAGCTAGTATATCTTTCATACGAAGAGCACTGTTGCTTCTCAGATCCGTACAGTGGTTTGAAAATACTTACCTTTGCACACATGTTTTTTGACACTGTTCACGAAATAGAAATATTAGAACACAGACTGAAAAATCACTTTCTACATGCAATCATTCTCAATGGCTTATAATAGCTCTTGATATTTCTTGTCTTAGGAAAAAAAAATTAAATGAAAATAAGAGGAATGAAGAAGCATATTACAGGCTATCAAAATCTCTGTCTTACCTTTAAAATCTTTTCAGTTACTGAGCTGCCAAACTGAAAAGTTCATCAAAAATTGCCATGCAGTTATTATTCTACAAGGCCATAAAAAGCACAGAATATTTCTGTTATTTAAACAAGTAAGTTATGAAGGTCTTGCTGTTGTTGCAGTTCAATAGCAAAACTCTAAAAATGTCAGCAGCATCTCCATCTCCAGCATAAAGGCTGGTATCACAGCCCAGCAAGCATGATCAAGCCATCCAGATTGTAGGAGCAGAACGCCTGACAGAAGCAAAAGGTGTGCCATTCTACTATGAGTAGGTGCAGGTGACATCTACACCAATAGATTAGACAGTGTCAGGTAATTGGTCCTTGTGTCTAGTGTTATATAGTTAGAACAACCCTAGGACAAGTTTAGTCCTTCACATGTGCCATGATCCCAGACAATACCAGGGCTTAGCTCAAGAGTTATCACAGGCCAGATCCCACCTTCAAGCTGCAGTTCACAGCCATGGGCTCTGTTTTGGAGGGAGATTGAGCAATCCAGCAAGGTATGAAAAGGTCCATGCTTGCTGTACTTGAGGGCAGAGATCAGTCCTAGTATATTTAATGGTATAGACACAGACACAGTCTCTTTTCCTGTCTGGTTTCAGAAGCAGTTAACAAAACAGGCATTCCTAAAATGATGATTCAAATAGGGGAAGGAAGATCTTCAGGGCACAAAAAATGGAAAATAATTGGAACCTTTCTAGTCCCAGAAAGAACTGTAATCTGAATCATCATAAAAATTTAATTTGCCAAACATACTTTTTCTGGAGAGAAGAAACCAAGTGGTGTTGATGAAATTGAATGAAAGCTCTTTAGAAATTCAGAGTGCAGTTCTTCAGTGAAGTACGTACCTATAGTGGATTGCTTACAAATTGTGAGAATCTATAGAAATGGAGATCTAGGAACTTATCTAGGAAGTTTCACAGAAAATCTCTTTAGTTTAACAGGAGTCTAAAGTTGCTTTTCTTTTCAGGACAAATGACAAAAATTATGCAGGAAATGTTTAAAAGAAAGATACATAAAGACAGAAAATCCAAAAACACTGGGTGATTATTTCAAAATCCTAATGGTAATGCTAGTAAAAGCTAGTAAGAAAGGACTGAAAAACAGAGAACTGGTTTTATCTGTAGTGAAATGCCTTCAGCAGATTATTATAAAAGCAGTAAAGCCTGGTAGCCTGTTATACAGAAATTTGTGTTTCTCTGTACTGAATAAGCAACAGTGGTAAAAGAAAATGTCTAAATAATAAAACATACAGTAACCCTGCTCAAGTCAATTGATGCACATTTTACATATATTACCAGGAAATCTGATTAATATATGATTCCACCTGTAGCATTATCTAGTTTAATCAAAAAATGATATTACAGAGGCCAAATTTTTCTTATGCTACTCCACAACATCACAGCACTACATCTCTTTATATATAGAATAGATCTATGGTCATAATCTAGTTTAAACAGTCTAAATAAGTGTCTGCAGATGTACGATGAACCCTAACAATTGGAGGTTGAATAAACAGTGTATTTAATATTAATGGTTGGCTTTACAGGGAACAAATGTAGTAGTACAAATGAGATAAATGCAGTTTGCTCGATTTGGATATATTAGCACATCCTATAACAGAAATTATCATCTGTACTTCATCTATACTAATGTAAATATAAAATTTATTCAACTCCACTAAATAAGATTATAGAAAACAAAAATAAACTTGTCCTATATTGTCACTATGTGGAATGAACAGAATGTTTTCATACTAGGACCACCATGAATTTGAATCTTTACTGATAGATGGAAAGCTATAGTGAAAGTATTATTAAGAGCCAGAATATGCTTGTTCTCATGGTAGTTCAGGAAAATGAATCACATGTTCTAAGAAACTGGTGGTTGTGGTAGCTACATTCAATTACTGACTTGCTGTTTCCAGATCAATGGCCTTGAGGGAAAGTAAGGTTAATTAAGCCTTAATTCACTCAAGATAAATTGGCATTTTTGTCTCACAGCAGTAATTGTCTAAACAGAAAGCTTACTAGTAGTGGTGGGAGTTAATAAAATAAAATAAAAGTAATCTTTATTCTTTGCATCACTATTTAATTAAAGCCTTGTATTCTACACATTTAAAAACCTGTAGGTGTAGCAACAGTCATGATACTTGCTTACAATAGTAATCTACTAAATATTCTCAAACATTTAATGATTCTAAAATCACTCTAAATAGCCATCAAAATTAATATAAAACTTAGATGTAATTTCTATAATTTGAGATAACAAGAGCAAAAGAGTCTAGCTTTAACTTTACCCTTACAACTCCAGCATTTGTTTACAAATACAGTGTTTGTGGGATAAAAGAGAAAGTTGAATCATCACAGATAAAAGTGGAAAGAACTCTGAAGTCATCGTTGAGAGCAAACACTAGTGAAATATGTTTTGGTGCACTTTTTTTTGTGTTTAGTCAGAAAATTAGCTCCTTCACTTTCAAAAACTGAAGTCACTCTAACAAATTTTTGGGTAGTCGAACAAACAGAGCATTATAATAATCAATTGCTGTAAAAAAACCCAAACAAACCAAAAACTCAAAAAAACCCCCAACACACACACACAAAAGGCATGAATTAAGTACTTTACATCAATAGCATTTGAATAGTTACGTTAGCAATATTATTTTGCTTTTAAAAAAGATATTTTTTCTGCAGTATATATAAAGTGTCATGGATGTAATTTAAATTAAAACATCTGGTTCTCTCCATGCCTTGTCACTGGCATCTGAAAAGTGTGGGTGAAAAATTCTAGGAGTGTGATTTAACAGCACTTATATTTCTCATCATACAAATTTCAGGGCACAGGAAAATCAGCTCCATTTTTACAGTCTGAGAAGAGAGAAAGATGTCTCAATATCTCTGATAATTTGTACCTTGCACCATTTCAGTAGTCCAAATTTTATTATTGATCCTCTTCTGACCCATGATGTCATAAATATTACACAGGGTATTAAAATACCACAGAGGATATATGAATCTTTAAGGACTGAACTCCATTTAGTGGTCTTAATTGCAGCATCTGTTCGCTTGCTGTAATGACATCAAAATTCATTACAACATAGCATCATTACAATGCAAAAGAACATAGTAACATCATTTCCCTATAAAAAACTTACAGCAAAGTAGATTTCCAACAAAGATATAAAAGGAAAAATGATTAGTTTTTTGAAGAATACAAATTTGATAGCAGTAATCATTTTTTTCCCCTTTAATGAGCCTTTAATAGTATTTTTGTGTGTAGAAAAATGTTTGGGGATTTTGTTGCTTGTTTGTTTTTGGGGTTTTTGTTTGTTTGTTTTATTCTAAAACTATTCTTGCCAAAGTGTTTTTTACCAAGTGGAAGTATCTAATGATCTTTAATTTACCTGATTTGAACTTAGGATCTTGTCTAATTTGGTACTCTGAATTTCTAAAACCATGTGATGTTATTTTTTGTAACAATCCCTTCCATAAATCACACGTGCATTGGACATTAACCTTAATTGGCCTCTGCAAAAATTATTAGCTTATGATCCAAGTCTTTCCTATAATTGAGGAGCAAGCAAAGTCACATCTTGAATTTGCTAGAACTGTGACTTTCAGTTCTCAGTGGACAACAGCGGGAAAAAAGAAATATGCTGCAGGCAACATCATTCTTTATTTGCCTGTCAGCCTGGGCCATAGCAACAGTGACAGTTTCCTGAGGCTGAAAACAGTATCAGAGGATCTTGCAACAGTATGTTGTCAGTGAGCCACATGTTAAACATCAGAACAGTTAAGAAAACTTAATTTTTTTTCTTTTCTGTCCTTCCAAGATTGCTCTTTGTTTAGGAAAACCTGAGAAAAATATATGAAAATTGAAAATTTAACCATTACATATTTATTCAGGTGTTTCTTTCTCACAGTCTGAAGATGTTCACTGAAATGATTTTGAGACCAAACTCTTAGTCTTAGCTGCACAGCCACTTCCTCAGTAATTATGCTCTTTATTTATTGAAGTGAATAGAAAACTGAACCATGAAAATATTTGCCAACCTCTATCACAAAGTCTCAGGTTGACAACGCTTCTGCCATGTTCAAAATTGTAATCACATGCCTGCATATGTACATTAAAAGGGGTTTGGAGGGAAGTGGTTACTAACATAAAAAGGTAGAGGGGTAGTGCAAAAGAATTTGTATTTGAAATTGAGAACAAATGGGAAGCCAGAAAAGAGAGGTTTCAGCAGGTTTAAATTCTTCAAATGAGACTGGTGGTTTACATTTACCCCAAATCCATATTTTTCATAAGTTTTTTCATTAGGATCATAACTATTTATCCAGATGCATGCTAAAACTTCTTAGGAACAGCTAAATATTAGTGTTACTAGGCAATACTTGTCTTTATATTTATCCTCTGTTGTTTTTTTTTCCTGGATCTAGTTATGTTCCAAAAAGGATCTCCATATTAAAATCATGGTCCTCCTAAATTTCACTAGTACAGATTTTCATCCCCATTCCTGAAAATAAAAAGGAGAAAATTTATTTCTAGGTCATTTTCTACTGAGTGTCTCATATTCATCCTGAGACTAGCAAGCATTTCCTTTATTTAACTTTTGCTGAAGTGGAGGATACTGGACTGTTAGGATGGAAGAGAGCCAGGGATGACAGAGTGTCCCTGGCAGGTGGTAATAGCTTGTTGTCATATGGAGAAAATCTGAATACTATTCAGCCCCAGTGCAAACTGGTGATCTAAAATTAGGCATGAAAGTCATGGAAAATCCTAACATTGTAGATGAGATCCATATCCTTCATGACAGATAAATGTGACACTTTATAGCTTAAAGAATAAGAACTATATTTAACTATCCATTGTACCATCACTCCCAATTCAGGAGCAAAACCAAGAGTTCTGATCCTGACACTTGAACTGCTTTAAATGTGGGTGTCAACAACAAGACAAAAACAAAAACAAAAACAAAAGCAAAAGCAAAAGCAAAAGCAAAAGCAAAAGCATAACCACCCCCCTAAAAAAACAAAACAAAACAAAAACCAACAAATTAAAACTGAGGAGCCTTTGTCTATTCTCCCTTGGTTTCCTGGTCAAGATCTCACATGTCTCTCCTTACAATTAATTTTCAGTTGGGTTAAATCCCATCCACCAAGATTCCACTTTAAAAGTGCTAACATTAGTGAAAAATTTAAAATGTGAAGCTGGAAAACTGTGGAATCACTCCTTTGAGGTCCAGAATTGTTCTTAAGCCCTGAAAGAGTGCAGGCATTGCAATATCTCCAAGGCTGACCACAGATCTCCAGCCCAAATTTGGGCAATTCATGCAATCTCTGTGGTCCAGACATAGAAGGAGGAGGTCTGTGAATTACTCTGGGACAAAGGCATTTATGCCTCAGGGATACAATCCCATGGCAATTTAAACTGAAATAAGACAAGGTCATTGCAGTTGTGCCCTAATCTCTCCCATCCTCCCTTTTGCCTTAATCATGGTTTGACAATGAATTGAAGACTGTGACACATTCAGTGACTGAATTGGATGAAAAAATCTGTCTGTAAATTGAGTCTGCAAAAATGTGATTTGTTTTCTGTCTGTGTATCTCTCTTAACCAGCTCATTTAACGTCTGACATGCATCTGGTTGAGGCACAAGGACATAGTGCTGCCAGGTAGAGCTGGAGAAAGAATGTTGGTGTTGAAATCTTCAAAGAGATTGGTCAAAATGATGTAAGTTGAAATAAGTAACTGATGGAGATCACTTGACTGCTTAAAAGCAATTAATTTAAGACTGAGCAGTAATTAATTAAAGGTTAAACAATAAGATAAGGAAACAACTAGGCTTTTAAAAAGGAACTTTGAATTAAGTTAAGCAATCAGCTCAAGGAACCATGTGGGATTGTTCAGGTCAGCCAGAATAGTGTCCTTTGAGTAGATTTTGCTAATCATAATATGAAAACCACACCTCCAGAAGTTAAGATACCGACCTCTGTTTGAAGACCCCTACCCACTGAGTTTATGCAGTAGAATTAAAATGTACTGTATCTTTAAATTTAGATGAAGAAAGTTTTAACCAATAATATTACTTCATCCAACTCTGCAGCCCTCAGAATGAAAAAGACATGGACCTGTTGGAATGAGTACACAGAAGGGCCACAAAAATTATCAGAGGTCTGGAACACCTGTACTATTAGGAAAGGCTCAAAGAGTTGGGGCTGTTCAGCCTGGAGAAGAGAAGGCTCCGAGGAGACCTCATTGCACCTTTCAGTACCTAAAGGGGGGGCTATAAGAAGGATGTGGACAGGCTTTTTCGCAGAGCCTGTTGTAGTAGGATGAGGGGTAATGGTTTTAAACTGAAGGAGAGTAAATTTAGGTTAGATATAAGAAAGAAGTTTTTTACCATAAACATGGTAAAACACTGGAACAGGTTGCCCAGACGGGTGGTGAACACCCTGTCCCTGGAAAAGTTCAAGGCCAGATTGGATGGGGCCCTGAGCAAACTAGTCTAGTGGAGGATGTCCCTGCCCATGGCAGGGGGGTTGGACTAGATAACCTTTGAAGTCCCTTCGAGCTCAAGCTATTCTGTGATTCTGTGATAGGCAAGTTATCAGACAGCAAGTACGAGTAAAAGCTTGTAAGTGTTGCATATACTAATAGATTGTTGTGATTATTATATAGATTGTAATCTTTCAGTGTTAGGTGTGCTGGCTTTGTGGAATACCACCTACCTCTCCCTGAGCACAGAAAGGAATTAAACAACTAGTACCTTGATTTTGTGTGTTATTGGCATGCATACCAGATAAAAGATCCCACTAATTTTTGGGACAACAATATGTCTGCAGAAGGCGCAACTTAGACTGATTTATATAGGAATTTGGTTTTAATGTGCTGTATCTAAAATGGGATGATGCCTGTTTATCAAGATCATTGTAACAATTAGTTCAACATAAATCCTAGTGATGCATTTTGAGATGAAAAGCAACATATCTAGAAACCATTCTTTCCAATTTTATTTATAGAAGTTGTTACTTTATCATAAAACTCTGAGATGCTCTAAACTTTGTTCACATTTACAGCAATTTGTTTTAGGAAAAATAACAGACAACAAACCACTACAAAACAAAACAGAATAAATCACATTCTGAAGAAGACTGCACTGAAATGATCCCATTTTGAACTTTATCCCCTGATTTTAGTAGCTCTGTTACCTCCAGCATGCAGAGCAGTTTGAATTTCCCTGTGACTCAGTGGTGCCTTTTAACAGGTTTTTTTTTCAGGTTCTGTCTTCATTGAAAGCCTAATGGGTGAACAGCAGTTAGCATGGGACCTAAATATCACAAGTCCACAGGGGCAAATGACTTACTACAACTATAGTAAAAAGGTATTTAGAGAAAGAATGACAGGCTCTTGGTAAAGAATGTCAATAATGTTTATTACAGCCACATTATCTCCCTGAACTTTTTCTTTATTTGTTTTGCTTGCATTCTGGGATGTATAAAAAGGTTAAAGTAAAGATTGCAAGCTTTGGTCATTTAACATGTTATGTTAAATAAATAAATAAATGTTATGAGTCTAAGATATTCCTGAGAGCCCAGGAATAAATCATGCCTACATTTTTCAGTGTCTAGTATTTTTAATGTTTCCATTATTTTATGTGTGGCTTCAGGCACATTCAAGCAGTATGATTTTTGTGGCAGTGGAAATCCCTTCAATGTGTCTTCAGATGAGCTGTGGAAACCTAAGAAATTCGTAATTCTTAGTTACATGAAAAAATGAAAGACCTTTCTGTTACTACCTGTCTCAGAACAGTTTATTTCAGGAATGCTGGCAATACAGTACTGCTCTTAGTCAAGTCAAACTGCTAGTAGTGTAAAGAGTTAAACTGACTATCTCTTAAATCTAGAATGGTATGGAGAAAAGAAAAGTTTAATTCCTCAGTACCTGATGGGTGTCTTGTACAATTGCAGATTTCAAGTCAATCCAATCCTTTACATTTAAAGATATTCAGGAAAACTTAAAGTACTTAAAAGGCTTACGATTTACAGTTGTAAATGTATAATCTGTATGATTTTTTTCTAGAAGGAATTGGTCTTTCTATGAATGGTGTTTATTTACTTTCTATGATTTAAATCTTCCTCTGTACTGGAGTGTTTGATCCTCAACATTTAAAGATGTTTTGCCTTCCTGTATTCAAGCTAATGGACATGAGACGTACTGCATTACTTAACTTTTACATTTTGATTTTTAAATGATAAGTCCTGAGGAGAGGAGTTTACTTACAAAGTTTATGTTCTTCCCAGAATATTTTTTTTTGCTTTGTCATAATGTTAATATATTCATGTAGAAGTTCAAAATTTACATAGCACAGATGACTATTCCAATTGATAGAAATAATTACCTGTATTAGCAATACAAGGTGATTCAAAAATTGGACCCAATTTCAACTAAATGTCCATTTTAAATAGGTCCATCTTCCTGAAACACCCTGTATAATGTCTAGACACTGTTCCTTCAGCACCCAGAGAGATGGTTTAGAAGAAGCACAACTTGTTACAGCTGGAAATGAAATGGTAATAGGATTTAACAAGTTGTTCAACACTACCTTCTACTCAGAAAAACACTGAAAGGGAAGTTTGGTCATTACTGTCTATCAAATTACATGAAATAAATGACCAAAACAAGACGATTTTAAGATGGAGAAATTCTATCAGAGACGTTCTGTGTGGAAAGAAGTGTCTGAAAAGGAAAACAGCAAAATATTTTTTTCAAACTTCTAACATTTAATTGAGGTGAATTGAGCAGAGCAGTGAAATGGTACAATGTCTAAACTTCCAAATATTTCACATGATGTCTGAAACTTTTAATTAGTTTGTGAGGACAATGATGAAAGTAATTTCATGAAACAAATAAGAATTTTCAAAGAATAATATTTTCATGATATGATCTGTCATATACATCCAATGTTGGTGAGATCACAGTAGAGAAATGATAACAAAATTGCAAGAGAAATGAAAACTGCTATGAAAAGATACATTTAAATGTTCATGAAAATAAAAGTGCAACTGAATACAGTGAAGTATTTACTGCTCTTTTGCCCAGTTTTCGAATACTTATGTATGAACTTAATTGAATGATTTTATTTCAATTTACAATACTAAAGCTTAGAATTCACATATTGTATTTTAAAAACAACTGGAAACAGGAAATGTGTAGATGTTAGACAACAGCTACTGTGATTTCTTTTCTATCACAAGATGAGCAATAACATTTGGAATCTTGTTGGACTGTGTTAGAACAGAACATCACCTACAACACACACACACAATATTTTTTTATATATGTAAATAAATCTGACAATCATGAAGGAAAAAGAGAGCTGCCATATAAAAATCTCTATTATGCAATCTAAATATTGTTTCCAGCTTTTTTTTCTTAATGGCAGTCATTTTAAGGTAGACTGGGGTGGTGGTTGAAAATAGCATTCCAATGTTACAATGTGTTGTAATTAGAGTAATTCACTTATCTTGAAGATTTATCTTATATAAAGCCACACTGAAAGTAGAGAAATATGTTAAAATAACCCAGATATTCTGCTAAAGCAATTTCAGCCTTCAGAAGACTGTCAGCATACCTGGGATTGTTACACCTCTGCTTGATCATGATTCTCAGTTTGCAGATACTGCTTTAACAATGAGAGAGCAGAAAATAAATTGGCAGAGGAAGAAAAACAAAAAATGTAATTAAAAAACATTTTTTTAATATATGTGCTAAAAACATAGTGCCACTGAAACTTCAGAAGTGAAAAGGCTGTATCTAATTACTTTGAGTGGGTGAGCTGAAAAGTTGGGAAAAAATATTACAGAATGCACTTTGTATTCAAGCAAAATTGCTGATATTTATGTGCTTAATGACACTTTGAATTTTCTCTGTCAGTTTTTCTTACTATAAGTTTAACCATTTTTGTCTACATAAAAATGAAGTTGAGCTTGGTCTTTAAAGTTTGCTTAAACATATTTTTGATGTCTAAGGTGGACTCCGTAGGACTACAGAGAAATAGCATGGTAATAGCTGAGATTTGGAAATAAGATAATGAGTGCTTTGGTACCAAACAGAACAAATTTTGTAGAATGATGAGTGAAAAGAAGTGAAGGAAAGCAGGACGTATGAGAACTGCCCTTTCAACGCAGAAAACCTGTTATTGTACAAGCTGTCTTCAGAGTCTGTAGGATGCTTTTAAAATAGTCCATGAGTGACAAGTAACTCAAACCAAATATATTGTTACAGTCTACAAATTACCTTCAAGGTCTGCATTGGTGTAAGAAAAAAAAAAAGTGTTCTAAAGCTTAAAGTTATACATAAAAGTAATGCATTTTACAAACAACCAAATGTTGGTTCTTGTGCTTTTTTTGACATGTGATATTGAAGATTTAAGGAAAAAAATGCAGTAAATTTATTAAAATGCTGGGATTTTTACTATTTCCTCCTCCACTGGAAAACACTTTTAGTACTGCTAACATAGAGTATAATTGCTTTTGCATTAAACTGTCACAGTCCTGCTTTTCAGTTATACCAACTGTATACTGTAACTGTAATGGCAAGATGCATTTGCTGAAAATACTGGCAAATATGCTAAAATTTTAACCAGAAAGTGTTCATTTCTTCAGTGCTCCACTATTGCAAATCACTTTTAAAAAATAGTTAATATCTTCACGTCTTTTGAAGTATATTTCTGAACAAGCGTGTCATAATGGAGACCCACTACTCCAAGTGAATAGGTAATACAGACCTATGATTCTATCAGTAAATACATAACACAAAGGAGATGCCATGTTTCTTGTTCATATAACTCTGTTAGCTTTTAGAGGAAATGCTAGGAAATTGGACTGTTCAAATATGCCAGGACATGAGTTATACATAAAAGGCAATGATACAGTTGAAGACTAGGTAGATGACCAATATCTCAGGAAATTTCTAGATGCAATGGACTTAAATTGATAATATATATTCAGAAAATTAGGAGGAACTTTTTACTGCTCTGTCCTTTGACAGTGTGGGAAGAGGTTTTCTGTGCTTCTGTCTTTTAAGCACTTTCTTTGGGGACCTTTGGACTTTAATTGCCCAGGAGTATTATTCAAATACTAGTTGAAGTCCTATCTGTGAACTAACCAGCAAGCAAAAAACAAAATCAAATTGTCTTTGTGTGTTACTTCCTTCCCACAAACCCTCCAGCAAATACAATACAGGATGGATTCACATCTGGAGTAATTGGTAACTGATAAACAGACATAAATCACTTTTAAATCTGCATGGAAGACTATTCTGACCCTGTTGAGAAGAACTATGAATCTTGTAGCTATGCAATACCACCTTCCATACAATTTCTACAGTAGCTTTCAAACTGGGAGAGAGGTGGAAGCTGCCTTGTTTTGCTTATTATTGGTCTACACATACCTAAAGTACTTATGATTTCTCAGGTGTTTTTAAGTGCTAAACAATATGATTTATAGCTATAGATGATAGTAGAGTATGAAAGGAAGTAAGAAACACCAAATAAATTAATACCAGTGGAAGAGAGACATAAAAAAAGATTTAATTTCTCCTTACTTTTAAAAATTAAACTCATCTGTGGTGAAGAAGTAGGGAATGTCATTCAATACCAAAGGAAATTTTCCAAGAAAATGCTGGACAGTGAAAGCAAGGCTCGTTACATTAGCTGGAACTCTGCCTGAATTAGAATTTACCCTACATAACTAACATTATCACAGAGTTACAGGTAGATACTGTGATCTTTGAACACATAAAACGTCATTACTGATACTCATGTAGTAAGATTCAAATTAGAGTGTCAGCAACCATCAATTTTGTCACTGAAGTCTCACTAGCTGCCTGTATGAAACAAGGCAAAACAAAATAACGAAATTAAAAAAAATAAACTTTTTCCATTGTATATTTATTTTATAGTTATCATTTTCTACATTTTCAGAGAGACAACAGAGATGATAAAAATTGAATATTTTTTTAATAAGCTAATTTAGAACTCTTGTTTACTTTGTTCTTTATCTAACATAATACTCTCAGAATCCTTATAAGACTACAAAAAATATTTGTTGGCTTAAGGGAATGATAGTTGAGTACAAGTTGTAGATTCTTAATAAACTCTTAACTTTTTCCAAGACTTTTTAGGTCTTTGTATTTTTTTAGAAACAAAACAGAAAATATCTCATTGATCCTACAATGGTTCCTACTACAGTGTATGGATATGTCTCTAGTGACTTCGGTGGCACAAAGAGAGAGAGACTGGGGTGCGATTTTCTATGTTCCATTACAGCTCTAGGATCATACAACCACATCCCATATTTATCAGGAATGAGCTTCATGCCAATTGTCAGTACTGGGTAGAGGTCCCTGACTACACTTACAAGCCCTGATGGCCCTGTCCAGCCTCACCTGGGAGCCCTGCCCATGGCTCAGGAAGATTATTGCACCTCAGCCTAGGGTAACCAGTCAAAGTCCGAGCCATACCGTAGGCAGGTCACCACCCAGCTTCATCCACTACTATTCCTGACTTGGCTGGACAACTCAGCATGACCTGTATCTGATCCCTCTATGTACCTTTGCCTGCTGGTGGTGGGCCTGTGGAGGGACCCACTAGTGTCACTGTCACCATCCTGGCACTGCTGTCCTTGTGCAGGTGCTGCTGGACTGCACACTACCAGTCTAGGAGTTGCTGTCCTGCTTGAACAAGGGTCAGTTTTTCAACATACAGCTTGTCAGCCTTTGTGGAACTGGCCTGCTCTGGCTCCTCCCTGACATGAGGCACCTACTACATACCTATCTGATGTTAAGAAACAGATTTATTTTTTTTTTTTCCTAACTGTCCTAGGTCTTCTTGCCATTGCTAAAAAAATCCTGTACATGTGTAAAACTACTGAGGGATGTGCACCCCATTTGCCTGGAGTTTTGGTATGTGACTTGTGTTTGGTATTAGTGGGAGAGGAACAGCCTTGAGCACACCAGTAATCACTTCAGTGAATGCCACATGACTAACTATAAACACAAGGTAAAATCATCCCAAAGAGAAACTTTCTAATTTAACATAGGCAGACTTGTGAGATCACATCATGAAGACAGTCCAAAATTATAACTGATCACTCTTAGAAATCACAGCAGATAAGACAATGATTGACATGGGAGATGAAGAACTTGACAAGGTAAAATGTGTGGCTTTAGATGTGAACAGATGTAGAAGTGAGATGTGTTAAAGTCTACCATCCTGTTACTTAAACAAGACTATACCCTATGGCCCATGATGGGGCACCTCAAGATACTGCTTTTCTATCAGCATGCACTTTCAGGGACTTAAAAAAAAGAGTATATTTTGCTCAGTCAAAACCTGTACATTCAAAGTACGTTTTTACCAATGAAAATGCATACTGCTACAAAATTAATATCAAATTGTTCTCCTTACTCGAACCTTTGCAGCTCCATGCAAATTTTAAGAGGGTTCAGTTACGAGAAGAAAGGTTGAATTTTTAGTAAGTCTACCACTCTACTATGCACATTCCTGCACACGCTTACTTCATCGTAACAGGCTTTGCACCACAGTACCCAGCTTAATAAAACAGACCTTGAGATGAAACAATATACTTGTTATATGAATAATTCTGCAGATATGTACACAGCCACCTGACTATATGATCTATGAACACACATCATATAATTCCAAAAGTTGATCTGCCTTCAACCACCCACAGTAATTTTCTAAGGTGAGCTGCATTTTATACCTTTCTGTTTAACAAAGATCGCACACTAGCCAACATACTATCACAGTCATGAGACAAAATCAATCTGTGTCTGACCTCCCAAAGTCTGTCCTTTAGCTTATTATAAACAGCAATGAAAGATGTGAAGCTAGAGAGCAGTGTGAGATGGTCTATTCACACTGTGCTCTTTTATAAAGCATCCTCACCTGTTGTTGTGTGATTTTCCGTAGAGTGGTGATAGTGTTAGACACATGTTATGGTTTGAGGGGACAGGCAAATCTTATGGCTTTGCTGCAAGGACCCAAAGGGGGAGGGGTGGAGTTTAGGACCCTTTGTGAAAAGGGGTCTGGGGTATCGGTATTCCCTCCCATTTCCTGCCAAATTCTATAAAGCCAGGAGAATAGGAAATTCCTCCTCTCTTTCTTTTCTGCTTGCTTCTCATTGCCACGTGGAGACGGCCCCAAGGGAGCAAAGGCCTCGCCTTTGTTACCAGCTCGCCACATGCTCTGCGGGATCCGACTGCATCGGGTGCTGGGGGGGCTTTGGACTCCTTTTTCCCCATCGGCTTTTGCAGTAGAGGACTTTTCGGGAGCTTGTATCGGCGGTCATCAGGGTCGGGTTGTATATATTTGTATATATATTTCTTCTTTTCTCCCCTGTTACTCCCCCTCCCTGTTTTATTAAATCTGTTACAGCTTTAATCTCCAACTGTTTAAGCCTTTATTTCTTATTCCCCTTCTATTTTCCCCGAGGGAGATGGGGTGGAGGGGAGTAGTAAAAAGCAGTCTCTGTCTCTGAGTGGTGGCTTGCCCTGGCAAATTGAACCGAGACAACACATAGAAAAAACCCTGAACTATTTAGTCACTTAATAAAAGCCTATAAAATTCTAGGACATAGCAGTCTAGCAATGCAGACAAAACTTATAAAAAAATGGAAGGTAAAAAGAAGGAAAAACACAAAGCCAGTAATCTGAAGTGTCTTGCCAGTCCTTTAAGTAACATATAGAAAAAATATTAAAAATCTAATATTAAAAGGAAATTGATGTTTTTACTATGACATTTACAGGTATTTTTAATTTCGTAAGTCTGATTGTGAAAATAATCTCTGGAGAAAGTGAATCTTGATAAGAGAACTTGTAAGCTTCACAGCTTGGAAGATTGGTTTCAAGTGAATAAAATAGGGGACCTGTACCTGAAGGGGTGATATGTAAACATAGGTGAGCCCTTTGGTTTCTATGAAGTTATGGTTAGACAAGTATTACCTGGCAATCAATTACTGGGAGACACAGCCAAAGCTATGACAAGCCTAATTTTTAAAAGGAAATTCTCCCTGTATATTGGCTTTAATTCCACAAAAAGAGAAGGAAGTGTATGGCTCTCAACTAAAATGTTATGTCTAAGTCCTCTGTACCGTTTCCATTTTGGAAATAAAAGTATCCCAATGGGTAGTTAGCTTTTCATGTTCAGAGAACATTCATCCCACGGACAGAGTCACATCTACACATGACATTATAAAGCCCACTGTTTGCTAGTACATTGACAAGATTATATTTTATATCATTATCTTATTCTGAACGTCAGACATGAAATCTCAGAAAATGTTAGAAATCTCACAAACAGTAAAAGTGGTAAATGATTAAGTCTAAAAGTGTACCAACTGTACCTGCCTTATAAGTAAAAATAGACCTTTTCGCCTGTCCCAACTAAGCAACACAAATTAGAACAAAAACCTGACACTATTAGAAAGCTATCAACATCCTGTGACACTCAATTCATGGCAGTTTAATGTTACTGAAAGTCTAATATCAGTTCTTATCAGTATATCTCCAGACCATTATTTCAGTGCAGTTTCTTGCTGCATGTATGCTAAAATTTTGAAGCTGCTTGAAATGTTTCTAATGAAACACTTTTCAGTGATAATATTAAATATATTCAATAATTAAATAATTAAATGCTTTAATACAGTGTCAAACTTTTGTTTAGAAGAAGATGTTTACATTTACTATACTTCTTTAACTAAATGTGGGGGTTTATCAAAAAATGAAGTTGACTTTCTGAGACAATTTGAGGTTATCCAGACAAACCTATCCCAAGACAGTGAAAATCACGTTTTGTAATGAGGAACGTGGCATTGCAGTAAGCACAATCTCACTTGCTTATATGACAGTTAAACATTCTTAGTACTTAATGAAATTTTAAACCATTAAACATCTTTCCTTCTTAAAATCAATCAAAACAGAGAAATAATAAAAAAACCCCAACAACCCAGAAAGAAAGAAAGCATATTCACTTCAACTGAAACTGATAAATAGTCTATATGTAAACGAACACTGAAAAAAACAGAATTGTTATTTGGCATCTAGTGCATGACTACTGAGGATCATGAAAAGTTTATCCTTTAACAGCTGGTAATAACCTAAGAAAAAAGATTGAAGTCTGACACATAAAAAAAGAAATAATCTGTTTTTTTTTTTCTTTTATTCTTTCTGACATAAACATTGCCTCCTACGTGGAGAAAGGAAGATGCAGCTTTGGTGGAAAAGAATCAGGTCAGACAATAATTAAGCAAATAGGACATACATAAGTCCATAGGCCCTAATGAGATGTACCCACAAGTGCTGACAAAGCTAGCAGATATTGCAAGGCCACTATTTATAATCTTTGAGCTATTATGGTGATTGGAAGTGCCCATAGGCAGGAGGAAATAGAGTACATCACTCTTATGTTCAAGAAGAGCAAAAAGGAGGACCAAGGGAACTGCAGGCCAGTTAGCTGCATCTTGATCCTTGGGAACATGATGGAGCAACGAATCTTGGAAAATATCAGGAAAAACTTTTTCACTGTGAGAGTGACGGAGCACTGGAACAGGCTGCCCAGAGAGGTTGTGGAGTCTCCTTCACTGGAGACATTCAAAACCCGCCTGGATGCGTTCCTGTGTGATGTACTCTAGGTGACCCTGCTCTGGCAGGGGGGGTGGACTAGGTGATCTTTCGAGGTCCCTTCCAACCCCTTAGATTCTGTGATTCTGTGATTCTGTGAAAACATTTACAGGCTCAGGAAGGACAGAAAAATCATCAGGACTAGTCAACATGGATTGATAAACTTCTATGAAAAAATGACTGGCCTAGTAGATGTAGATAGAGCAGTGTATATTATCTGTCTGGACTTCAGTAAGATCTTTGACACTGTTTTACGTAAGATCCTCATAGATAATGTGTTTAAGTATGGGCTGAATGAGCAGACAGTGAGGTGGACTGAAAACAGGATGAACAATAGCGCCCAGATGTTGATGATCAGTAGTAGGAAGTCTAGTTGGAGATCACAAACCAGCAGTGTACTCCAGGGGCCAATACTGGGTCCAATTTTGTTCAACATATAGTCACAGAATCATAGAATTATAGAATGGTTTGAGTTGGAAGGGACCTTTCAACATCATCTAGTCCAACTCCCCTGTCATGGGCAGGGACATCCTTCATTAGATCAGGTTTCCCAAAGCCATGTGTAATCTGTCCTTGAACACTTCCAGTGGTTGGGTACCCACAATTTCTCTGGTCAATCTATTCCTGTGTCTCACTACCCTCATAATAAAAAATTTCCTCCTTATGTTCAACCTAAACCTACCATATTTGTACAGTGTTTTCACAAAGTATAACTAAAAAAAATTTCACTGAAAATAAAAAGCTGTTTTTACTTGTTTCAGTCTGACTGAAAAGCTTGTAAGAGTTACAGGTTTTGAAGTGAATTGTTTTTCATTAGTGTTAAAATAGTATTTTCCAAAGAAAACAAACAAAAAACACCACATGCTCATACATATTCTCACTTACATATTCATATACCTCACACAACATGTGAAAAATATAAATTATATGTATCATGACAGAATCCTACATAAAAACTTTTTATAGCTTTTTTCTTATATGAGGAAAGGAATAAAACTTTGAGAGATGATCCTGTTTGTGACTACATAGGAAAAACTTTAGAATTCTATTTTTTCTGTTTATAAAGCATTGTATATGAACTATTTACAGAGCCTGTACCTTATAATGCATTTTTCTCTTACAATAAAAAGAAGAAAATAAAAGCCAAAACAGATAAATTGAATAGTCTTACCTTGATAAGATATGATCAGCCAGACAGGGAAGAAGTGTGACCATATCTAATATGTAATCTCAGCCATCTTGACAGTTAGATACAATTTAAAAATAGGGGTACATAGTGACTTTGAACCAGCCTGATCAAAAAATTTTTGAAAGACCCTCATAGTGAAAAGTAAATGCTATACCTCCTATTATTGCTTCAGAAACAGATCCTGACTTCCCTTCTAATAAGCCTTGGCACAGCACCATGAAAGCAAGGGCCAGCTGTATTTTTGGTATAAAACTCCTGTGAAGCCAATAAGGGTACACCATAAAGATATTTGGCCAGAAGGTGAAAACCTGTCTTTTGTTAATGCTGAGAAAATACCACAAAAGTCAACTGGGTTACACAGATATTACTGCAGTTGACTAGTTTACCTTGTTCAGTTGATAGTATTAGAACAGTATTAGAAAAATAAAGAACAAGAAATCAAAAAGTTTATTAATATGATACACAAACCAAACTCCCAAATAATGTTTAATTTTCAGTTCAGACATCAGATGTGACCATTCCTCCAGTAAAAATAAACAGAAATCAACCTGTATTATTTCAGTATTATTTAATAATATTTATAAATCACTAAGCCTTAGTTTGCATATTTGCAGTGTAATAAAATGAGATCCTCAAAACAGATTTATATGTACTGTAGTTCTTTCTATAAATCATAATAAACACGTTGCAATATGGTATCTAAGGTTCAAATTTTACACCACTTTTAAACACCTACATAAATAGGAATTATTCTGAAATCAGATGATTATACCACAACCACTTCTAAGTCTGCAAAATTCTCTACTTTGATTCTCAAGCCATGTGGTTAGACATTCTTTGCAACTTGGTAAGTAGTAACTGAGAAATCAGAAAAACTGTCCTGGTTCTTAAAGTTTGTAGGATGTTTAAATACCCAGCTGAATCATGCTGTATTTGTCAAAGCATGTATTTCTGAATCCTAGTTGTAAAATTTTAAGTGCACAGGAGCATATCCATATCCAAATGCATATCTGAATGTATGATTCTCCTAACTTAGGAAAAACTATTAACAGAAACCGAAACAAAATCTGTAGCAATATGTCACTCCAAACAACTATTAAGACATATCATAGCTTCATGCACAAGAGGAGTGAAAACCATTTTACAATGTAATCAAATTACAGGACCACACAGCTGCTCTGTCAGGACCAACAATTACAACCTACAGTCTGGATATTTTCCATTCATGACATATACCACTGTTACAGGGAATTTCCCAGTTATTTTAATAGGATGGCTAACCAGAGATTAGCCTGTATCGTTTAAAATTTTAATATGCAAGTGCAATAGCCAAAAATTCATGCAGACTTAAATGTGTATTTCCAGCATTATCTCACATTAGAGGGTTAATTGCTTTCTTGTTCTTAATATAGAACTGCATTCAGTTGCTAAGGAAACCAATGATTTCTTCATGTCTACAAGTACTTAAATCATGCTTTGGTTTCTTTGTTTTCAGGGTTGTTTTCTGGGAGGTTTTGTGGTTGTTGCTGTTGTTTTTCACTAATATTAAATCAGTAAAGGAGAAATTACACCGATGCTTAAAAATGGAAAATGCTGGCTGACCTGCTAATGACCAGATTTGTGATGGTGAGGCAGACCAGTGTGTTGCCTGTGGGGAAACGAGCTGTAAGATCTACCTTTAATTGTTTTCTCCCAGAACACAAAGTTAGAAGCAGCGAGCATGCACTGACTTTGAGCCCTGAAATGGGTTGGTGACTCACCTTCAGCCAGCTCAATCTACTCTGCCCATTGAATATAGCTAATGACCTTTTTTCTCACATTCATCTTCAGGTGTTAGATGAGATACAAGTATATATGTCATGGTGGAAAGCATTCAAGTTAGTTCCAACTGCAACAATTCTGGAAACAGGGAACCTGAACATAAAGAATAGTCCTACGACACCCATTCTGGTAATGTGCAAATTGTCTGAAACTCAGAAGTAGGTCATAACAATGTGCGCTACTGCATCCAACTAAATCCTCCCAAGAGAATGCATAGCAGGCTACTAACCAGAAAGATCTGATTCAGCTGTTTTAATACCGAGAGGAAAATAAAATGAAGGGACGGGGGAAAGGAAGGAAACTAGAGAATCCCTTTGAAGAATACTCCATAGAACATTGATCCTGGAAATGGAAATTTAAAGGGTATATAATATTTTACATTATTTTGAGCCAAATTTAATTCTTTGATGTCTTTTATGTTCCAACACTTAAAGTATTATATTACCCATTTTTCCACAACGCAAAGAATATTATTCAACATTGCAATGTATAATAAAATGTGATCACTTTAAGTTTATTATAATTTGGCCTGGCAAGCTATAACTAGTATTTAGTGGTAAAATTGGCAACTGAAGAATTTCAGAATCTGCCCACAAGTAGTTCTAAAACAACTATGCTTATTTCTATTTCTTACAAGGAATATTATGGATATGCTTAACCACAGGAACGTATATAACATTATAAAGAGAGAAGCAGAACAAAAAAAACCCCATACCTTAGGTTTCTTCTGTGAAAGGGTTCATACAATGAGAATTAGATAGGCATAATTTGCCCATTTAACTGCATTTTAAGTTCCTAAACATATCCAAAACCCATGCCTGTTTGTCTGCCAGTATAACACTTTATCTGTAGAAGGGTCTGAAGTGGTGAACTTTTTACAGGCTTACAAGTATGTGTTAGCTCAAGGGCAAATCTCTTCAAGACCTCCAGTTAAATATTCCTCTGTCTATTTCTCCTGTTGACACCTTTGTCAGCAGCAGTCTCAGCTCAGGTCTACTTATTTGGCTTCATCTTGGAGATATTCAGGATATGGAAAGTGCTTTCCTAAGCACTCACTCTATGCACTTTAACTAGCACATCCCGAGACAAATAAATATCCAAATATAGCAAGAATGAGTTGAGTTCTGTTTGTTGTTTTAAATTAAAACAGTTTTCATCACATTCAGTAGCTAGACTATAGGATATTCTGAATGATATGGGACAATTTGAACCTCTCCTACAGAAAGAGATCTTGGGTTTGGGTTGATGGCAAGTTGACTATGAGTCAACTGTGTGCCCCGACAGTAAAAAGGGCCAACTGTGACCTGAGATACATCAAGCGCAGCATAGCTGGCCAGTTGGGGTTGGTGATTGCCTCATTCTGCACTGCACTGGTGCTTCCTCTGCTCGAGTGCTATGTGCAGTTTTGGGCACCTTACTAGAAGAAGGACATTGAAGTGTTAGAGTATGTCCAGAGGAGAGCAACCAGGATGCTGAAAGGTCTTGAGTGCAAGACTTATGAGGAGCAGCTGAGGTCACTTGGTTTGTTCATCTTGGAGAAGGCTGAGGGGTGACCTCATTGCAGTCTACAACTTCTCAAGAGAGGCAGTGGAGGGGGACGTGATGATCTCCTCTCTCTGGTGACCAGTGATAGGACATGAGGAAATGGAATAAAGCTGCACTGGGAGAAATTTAGATTGGACATTAGGAAAAGGTTCCTTACTGAGAGGGTGGTCAGCCATTGGAACAGGGTCCCTGAGGAAGTGGTCATGGCACCAAGCCTGTCAGAATTCAAGGAGTGTCTGGATGATGCTCCCAGTCATATGGTTTAGTTTTAGGTAGTCCTGCAAGGAGCAGGGAGTTGGACTCAAATGATCATTATGGGTCCCTTCCAACATGAGATATTCTATAATTCTGTGATTCTAAATAATTTCATTTTGTGGAACAGTTAAGGATTTTCTGGGAAAATCAGAAATATGGGATGAGTTATTAAGCAGTTGTATCAATTGCAGCTGAAGATATTTTTTGAAGCTTGGGATCCATGGAAGTTGCTAGAAACCAAATAATTTTTGAAGAAATATTTTTTCAATGACATGTAGATACTTCTCAGGTATTGCTCAATAAATAGGCTATTGTAAAACCTGTTTTTAATAACCTAAGATTTGTAATTTTCTTAATTTTTCAGAATTAAATTCAACGCTGTTACTTGTAATGGAAAGCTTAGCTTTTAGGAAGATTTTTTGCAGGGCTGCTGCAGAACTTGTCCAGATCCCTTTGGGACTAAATTCCCTCTGGTCTGCTCCATAGCTACTGTTTATGGTGCTAGTTTTCTAAGTATAACATTCATTGTAAAGGATATCTCTCTTTTTCCTCTGATGTTCTTAAGTTTTACTTAACTTCCCTTTATATTTCAGTAGCCTATTAGGTCTATTTATAATTAATTACATATCAAATAATGCATCTTTCTTTATTAGTCCTTTAAATTAATTCTTCAGATCATACATCACAAATATCTGGAATGTACTTTCCTGGTATTTTTAAACAAGCTTTACAATAATGTGTGGTGATAGAATCCTCAGAAGGGAAAGGCAAAACAAAACAAGAGAGAAAAGCATGGATATAAAAATGAATCTTAAGTACCTTGCATACAAAGTGTCTGAGGAAGAACGTTATCATTCACACTATTTAGAAGTTACTCAGATATTCAGGATAGGAAACAATATAGACATCTAAAATAGATTATGAAAATCAAAGTCAGATTTACTGCTGTACTCTGGCTGCTTTGTGTGGCTCCAGTGACATAAAGGAGTCATAAACTCAGCTTTAATAGGTGTTTCAAGTATTTTTATAGCTGATTTGTAGAATGCTCACAATCTTCATTTTAGCAACAAAAATTCTTGAGCAACTAATTTTGACATGGCAGTCACCATTAAGTAATCAGTATGAATCAGCAGATACAATGCAATATGAGATTACATGTGCCTACTTTCTTATAATTAATGGGTAAATAATTGCAGTAACTCATGGTACAAACTGTGGTGAATGTGATCATTTTTAGTGATGAGCATAAATGGAGCTGCTTATAACATCTCAAGTAATTCTTTTGTTTCTACTTTTTATTTTATGTGGCAGATGTAATGAGATTTGTACTGAGTATTTTCTTGTCAAGTTGTACCTGTCTGGTAACCTCTGAGATGTTTTTTGGTTTCGTTTTGTTGGTTTTTTTTCTTTTTTTTGGGTTTGTTTTGGTTTTTTTTTTTTTTTGTATTTCAATACTGAATAAGAAACTGCAGTTCTATCCTGTTTTAAATATCTTCTTTTGCTAAAAGACAGAAAAAAAACAAACAAAAAACTTTAATTAGCATGAATTGATTCCTGTGTCAAGAATGATGGCAAATGACAAGTTGAGGAAACAGCTAAATAATATGCATGTTCCTGCTTTTATGCCTTTTAAGACAGAGATATATGGTTTTTAATCCTTCACAAGAAAAAAAAAATAATCCTGAAACAACAGCATTCTGTTTACTGCCAAATAAAAATTACACATTAAAGCAATATAAAAGTCTTCTAATTCCAAATTGACAAAGAGTAGGAAATTTAAATCTGACATACTGTTTTAACTCTGTCATTAGTTCATTTTTCTACATGTGTAGCATGAGTTAAATGAGGCATCTAACCCAGGGGTGAATTTCATTGGTCTTTTCTGCTCAGGCACTGAAAAATCTTAATTTTATGTAACCTTATTTTTTATTGGATTGACCACAGCCACAGTGGAGAATTGCACTTGCCATTTTACAGAAATATCGAAAGAAGAATGTTCCTTAACTTGCACCCAATCTACTAATCCAGTCAATAATTCAGACTGGCCAATAGGCAAAGCAATTGCCTGCAGCTATTGCTGTCATGATTGAATGGGACAAGCAAGAACCTTATTTCAAATAACTGCTCTCAATATTTCTAGCAGGTCTTTTACATGTGGAATGCATTTTGAAAATTTAATAAACCATCATCCTTCATGTGTAGCTTGACACTTCTGAATTATGGACTCAGAGATTTGGGGCTTGAAAAGAGGAAAGGTGGAGTCTGCAAGGAAAATAAGGTCAATGTAGACAATGCATGTATTCATTCAACTATACAGAAAGTGTTTGCAGCAGATTATCTCTGCATTCTGAAGCAAATAACACTTTTGAGTCAAGCAAAGCCTGTATGTACTTCTGTTCACTCTAATCATTCAAACAAGCAAACAAAACACCCAAAAAGCCCAATAGTAGAAAAGCAGCAGCAACACATGACATCAAAACTTAAGATGTTTATAAATAGAAATGAAAGCCAGTCTACTTCAACTGGGACCAAAGAGTTTTCCAAGGACCTTCTAGGTTACTTCTTACTGATTTGGGTAGCTGAGGTGAAAGACATCCACCCTTATGAGGAAAGGCTGAGGGAGCTGGATCTTTTTAGCTTGGAGAAAAGGAGACTGAGGGGTGACCTCATCCATGTTTACAAATATGTAAAGGGTGAGTGTCAGGACGATGGAGCCAAGCTTTTTTCAGTGATGACCAATGATAGGACAAGGGTCAATGGATGCAAACTGGAGCATAGGAGGTTCCATGTGAATATCAGGAAGAACTCTACTGTGAGAGTGACAGAGCACTGGAACAGGCTGCCCAGAGAGGTTGTGGAGTCTCCTTCACTGGAGACATTCAAAACCCGCCTGGCTGCGTTCCTGTGTGATGTATTCTAGGTGACCCTGCTCTGGCAGGGGGGTTGGACTAGATGATCTTTTGAGGTCCCTTCCAAACCCTAGAATTCTGTGAAATCTGGGTCTTTACACATAACATATAGCTCCCCGTAACTGATGAGTCACCAGATTTCTGGCATGATGAACTAAATTACTCAAAGTGAGTCATGTGAATCAAGCAACATAGTTATCTTTTCATAAGTTTTCCTTTCTTCTCAGATGTCATGCCAAAATTAAGCACCTACGTTAGCTACTCATGCTTCTAAAATAGTTAAATGGCTTTATTTAAAATATCCTCTCCAGATAAAATATCTCCAGATAAAATGTCCTCTTGCTTCAGGGCTCACTTTCAACCATGATGCCTTTGCTTTTGCCTCTTTGAAATATTATGCTTATGTCACTGGAGAGCTGTTTTAGCCAGCTGCTATGTTTTTTATGTCAATAGGTAAATTTTTTATGTCACTGGCAGCATCTAGGGTTTTTTTTGATGTCATCAGCAGAAAGCATGATAATCAGGTGCTCTGGACTAGTTTACCCGCATGTTTTAAGGTCTGGGTCATGTCATGGACTGTGGTCTGGTTCACAGCAGGAAATCCATGTTTTACTCCAGAATGGTATGAATGAATGTATAAGCAATGCACACAAGCAGAGCACTAGCAAAAAATGGAAGAGAGTGAGGCAACTCAGTAGTATTGGTAAACTTGTGGACAAATCTGGATTAGATTTATTTTCTCATAAATATAGTCATTTAACTGCTTGTGACTAGAGTGTGATTGTTCCAGGATATATATGTATTCAGTGAGGAGAAGCTGACAACTCTGAGAGGATTTTGACCACTAAAGATTGTCTTAAAAGGGTGATCTTTCCCTCCAGGTGACACAAGAAGCTAAGGATGGTAAGTCTTCTAATAGTGAAATCTCAGTTTACTGTCTAAACTGGGGTATGAATAGGTTCTTTTCAGCATAAGGCCCTTTCTTTAAAATATGTTTCATAAAAAATGAAGATTTGTCTTTGTCCAGTGACTTTTTATACATTCTCACTAGTATTTTTGGAATTACATTTTGACCACACTGAAGACAAGGCTTAAAATTCTCAGGAATTCGTTAGGACCAAAGTTTTGAATTTTATAGTGAACAACATTAAAGCATATTCTGAAGAGTAGTAACATATCAACCCAATAATTTATTCATTGTGATTATATGATACAGCTTTTTCTATTGAATGTTTAAATAGAATTTGCCTAAAAAGAATAAAATATTTAAAATATATATAGACTTGTCCCAAATAACAAATCTCACCTTGGGAGTTTTTACATTCCTGAGCCATGAAAAATAGCTGCTGGATAATTTTGTCCTTCTGGCATGACTTAGTAATAGAGTAATGATGTGTTTGAGATATCATTAAAAGTCTGAGCACTAGTTCTGGAAGTTATTCTCCTATTTAAATATCCTGAAAAAGAAGGCTTGAAAATTCTTATTTCTTGTTGTTTTCCTTTTATATTCTCCTGTAGAAATGTACCAGGAAAAATTAACTGAACAATTTCTTTTTTCAAGTGAAGAATTTCACAATATTCTAGAAGTCTTGCATCGTATGCCTGTGTACTATATAAATCACTATTTTGTACCATAAATTTATGTACTATATACCTCATTATTTTGATATATATATGATTTATATCTGATTTATATAACTGCTATGCCATGACATAACATGCCATAATGTATGTTTTTCAAAGTAAATTATAAATAGAAATAGAATAGTGATGGAAAAACAGTTATTAAATTTGTCTGCCTGAAAGATGAAAGAATAAGAGATTTAGAAAGACATCTACAGATATTTTTAATTTGCATACTTTCAATTCATAATTATCTGCACGACTTTGAGTAAGACCTGGTTTATTGTATTAAGAAAGTATATATAATATAATTATATTTATAATCCATTCTCAAGAGAACTGTTTCAAGATGGATCCTCTGTTGTATAACTAACTATAAAGAGAAATACTGAAAATTAGATACCTTCTTAGTAGATGTGGGCATATTTTCCCTACCACCTTAAGAGGAGTCACAGTCACTATTTGTAAGTGAAGAATACAAGGGAAACCCAACATTTTACTTTTTTATGTTCTTCTGTTCAAAGATAAACAGTTTCTTCTTCTTTCCCTAATAACACAAATAAACTAAAGTACCCTTATTTGTCGTTTTTTTTGTCAAACCTGGCTGTTAAACATTAAAAGTGTGTACTAGTAACCTGACACCTAGCAGAAAAATTACTTAATACAGGGTAGGAGAATGTGGGAGCATTTTGTTTTCAAGATGAGATTTTCCAATAATTTTGATTATGGAAAAATAATAAGAAACATGAACAAAATGAGTACTTATTTTAAATTCAAACATGGAAAGAATAGAAGCATTTCTTCCTTGCTTTTAGGAAGAGAAGAAAAAGTGATGCAGCTGCAGAGTACCAGAGTTTTAGTAGTGAAAAAAATATTTCTTCCAGGATGAGATGTACTATAAAATTGGAAGAGTTTTCAGATGGTTTCTAAGTTTAAACTAAGAATTTCACCTGTCTTCACTTCTTGATACTGAGTGGCTACCAAATATTTTTGATTCCTTCAGATACTAATTCCCTCTTGACACCATTGCTAGGAATCACAAAAAATGTAAAAATGTGAGTCCTAGGAAAAAGTAACAGCTGAATGCTTCTGGGATATTAGTAATATTTGTGCAGACTTCACTGAATATTAGATGAGCTCAAGCTGTCACCCTCTGCAGTAATTTTAGTACCCACAAGATGATCCATGTTGTTTGATTTTATTGCAGTTAATTATCAGGAGAATTTATTCTAACATTGTTGAGTATTTAGGTTGTTTTGGGGGTTTCATTGTGGTTTTTTGTTTGTTTTATGTTCTCTTTTTTCCCAGTATGTTCATTTGATTTGTCCTGTAGTGAAAATAGAATAAATATCTTAACATTGCTTAAATGAAAGTGCACTAGGAGGCAATAGTCAAAAATAACAAATGTAATGAAAGTCTAAGCTGCATTGCAGGTGTATTACTCACGTTTTTCCTAGCAAATTCCTGGATCTGTCAAGTCTGTACTTCGCCCAGATTCATGTTATCAAGTGTACCCTCAATTCATCTGACATTTGATCCTCCTTTGAATGAAAATTATTACACGATTTTTTGATTACTAAGTATCTCTGAACACCCTTAACAATAAATGTATTTTGATCATGAAAGAGGAAGCAACCAGCATCCCAAAAGCTAAACAATGCCCCAGCCCTCCTAGTCCAGTCTGATAATTCTAATACATATTATGAGCAAATAAATACTCTTCCCTCCTAGATAACTCAGCTTGCCTAACTTACAGTATCTTCTGGAGGTTTCAGAGATCATTCTAAACCATAGTATCATAACAAAGACACCCATAGGGTTCTCCACTTGGCAGAATAACCGAGTGGAGGAAAATGTCTTTGAACATCATTTTCTGTTGGAGTATCAAGCTACCAGCCAGCCTGGTGGATGGGTTCTAGGATCATCAGCAGTTGCTGCAAATTAAAGTTGATCTAAGGGGCATACTAATTTATCTTCATGTAACATTCTACTCTCCCATTGTTTTGTACTTTTGGGATTGAATAAAAATGCAACCATGAAGAATCATAGGTCACTGAAAATATTTTTATTCCAATAGAACAAGTATGATATAGTTTCAGAGGTACAGCTAAATATCTGGTCTATGTGAATACATAACCTGGCTGGACAGACCTCTCATTAAGTGTAAGATTCCCCAAGATACTTTATGAACCATTATTCTCCCCATTTTGGTGCCAAGAGCATATCAAGACCTTTGAATAACTATTTGAACCATGTAATTAACCCTAAAGAAATGTTATGGGACAAAAGAAAAAAAGTGCATAGAGTCATTAAGTGATTATGACTAATGCAGGCTTATTACAAATCTGTTTAGGCAATTGAGTAGTATAAACAACAAAAAATGAGGCGAGCCTCATTAAGTGGATACAAATCATGTTTAGAAAGATCAGTTCAAATAGAAAAAAGTACACTTTTTGGCACACTTTTAATCTAGATTAAACCCTTTAAAAACATTCATTATGCACAGCATTGTGATGTTGACCTTTGTTCTGATAACTGTCTAAGCATTTAGATTAGTTAATATACTCTTACCTTTGCCTCAGTGGTAATTACAATTAACTAATTATATTCACTAAGTATGTACCATTAATATTCTACTTGAGTTTTTTGTTGTTGTAGTAAAAGATCAACATTAAGAGAAGAAAATTGAGTAAGAATTAGGCTTAATACAAGGAATGAAAAGAATGCAACAACAGATGTATAAACCTATGTATTGGAAGCTACATTACAACAGAGCTTAAAGATTCTCAGCACCTTTCAAGATCACTCTGCTTTCACTTGGGTGCCCAGATGAAGATTAAGGAACACAACTTCAGGCATACTGCTGCGACAATTTTCTTTTCTGTCCTTTTTCCTCTCTTTTTATGCTTAATGCCAGCAAAAACCTGGTGGAAATATAACAATTTAATAAAGATAAAGTACAGAAAAAAGAAATTGCTAAGAATTCCAGCTGGGTTTTCCACTTTGCTGGTAATTATCATAAGTGCCTGCCCACAACTGGAAATGAGAAGTGAAACTGCTGGTATTGCCACTTCCCTGCTCTATGTGTTGCACTTTTTATCCACAGTAGCCACCTAAACAAGTTATCCAAAACCAACAAGCTGTGAGATCCAGCTACTATGCACTCATTTTAAAAGTACTTTTAAATGCAACAGTGCCCATGCTCTGCTTTTCTTCTCAGCTATTAACTTCTCTGCCACCACATAACATGACAAAAGAAAGATGGTATTTCACAGAAACAGGACCATAAAAATAATCTACTGTCATCAGAGTACTGAGAATGTAGAAGAATACAAATTAGAGAAATAACAGAAACAACTTGAGAGGCCAAGTGGACCAGCACCTGAAGGATAGTTATCTACCAGTCAAAATCAGAGATGCTATGAAACCCCAAGCAGTCCAAGGTCAGAAGTAAAGTGAAAGGCCAGCATCCAGAATCACTGTGCTAACTTCACTGGGTGCTGCTGTTGCTCATGGACCCCAGGCACCACTCTTAAAAGCCTAATGATGCATCAGAATAAAAGACATTAAGATCGTAAAGTGTTCCTGCCTGACTGAAGAAGCTAACTGTGCAGCCTAGTCAGCTTCAACTCCTTTTCATGTCAATGTGGAGAGATAAGCACATTGAAAAAGCAGTTCAGATCATACACAAGATAAAAGTACCTTCTCGATGGGCCCTCTCTACCTATTTTCATTGACTAGAAAGGGAATTTAAGCTGAGTAGACTCCTAATTTAGGTAGTAAGTCTACAGCTGAGTAGGAATAATTTTATCTCCATGTTTGTATTATATCATGTTTGAACCGATAAGTAGAAACATCACTGATGTAATAAGAAAAAATGTTTTTCTCTTTTTTCTTTTCTTTTTTTTTTTTTTTTATAATTTATACTCTTTCCTCTTGTGGATTTCACAAAAAAAATCATTGTGTAAAATTAAAATGCAAAAAGAACATCCACTGTTGTTTAAAAAGAACATAAGGAGAGAAATCTAGAAGTTACCACAGTATACAATGTTTACTCTGTATTAAGTTTTAACATTATTATGACCTTGAAACTAGTTTTAGCTTCTACAAAACAAATTCATACTGACTTTTTAATGGTACAAATTTAAACAAATTATTGTCTCGAAAGGTCATTCAAAAGGGATAAAAAGGAAAATCAGAATGTTAGATGACAGTTCACACGATCATCTATTTAATTGCAGTATCATTATGTATAAAGAAATTTGATAGTGTTCTAAAGTTACCTACACAGCTTATATACAAATAAATAGCTTTATAAACACAAGTATATTCTAACATTCCATGTTAGAAAGGATATGTGATGTCTTGTAAATTAACATAAAACCAGCAATTTATTTTTAAATGGATGAATCTTTTATGTTAGACCAAGAGAAAACAGAATTATAAAGACTTATTAATCAATTTGAAAGCGAATTATAGACACGAAGCCTTTTAGGATTCCTACTGTTGCACACCTTCACTACTGAAGTAAGTGAGGATAATGAAATAATGAAAAAACATCAATGTTTTCTAATAAATATTGATTGTTTTTTTTACAGGCAAAACATGACTTTTGTGAATGCAGTTCTGCAAACATAACAAATCTGTATCTTAGCAAAGCATTTGGAAGAGAGTTTTGTGAAATATTATTCTGAAAAATCAAATTTCCTTGGATATGAACCGTTTGATATAGCATGAAAAGTAGCTCAATAGCCATAAACAGTAGTTAATAATGAACGACAACTTATCAGATAGGGAGAGGTATCTAGGGACATACTAATGTAGAAGATTTCTGCCTCCTTCCTTATCTGACATCTTCATTAATACTTTTGAAGGAAGCTCAAATATCACATTACCGAAACTCACAAATAATGCTAAATTGAGATGTAATGCAAAAACAGAATGACAAAGAATAAAATAGTGGGACACTAGGTGAGGATCCACATAGATATTAGGTGTCTGGCACTTCCACTGACTTCACCAGCTTAAAGATTGTTTAATACTCTACATTATGCATACACAATGTTCTTGAAACTTATTTGCCACTCCCTCCTTGCTTTCAAATTTGTCCTAAACACCTTTTCATAGTCGTCAGAGAATAAGCCATCCATAATAATCGCTAAGAAAGTCGCTGAGGGAAGCTGCTTCAGAGTCCATCCAACCCGAAGCGGAGAGGCAGATCTTGACACACAGAACAGGAATATGCCAGGGCAGTGGAGAGACATGTCAGGAAACAGCAGCTCTTGCAGGAGTCACCACCCCCATACCTATAAAATGTCACTCAGGGAGCCGGAGTGACCAGAAGTGGTACAGAGTGGGCAAACAGAGCATGGAGAGTCAACCAGAGTGTGGCATGACAGTTTGCATGGAAGGGCACACAGAAAGGGTGTAGTGACCCTACCAGCTCAAGAGGTGAGTTCAATATGTGGTTATTACCCTCTCAGAGGGATCTTAGGTATGGTACGCACTTAGAGGAAAGTTCTGTCCTCTGTACTCGCCAGAATGGATGTGGCAACCCAGACAGAGCTCTCACAAAACCATGCAGCTGCCCAGGTCTCAGACTGCAGGGAGTGCCACAGCCCTTCACTGGTAACAGATGACAATACTGGGTACAGCTCTGTAAGATGTGACCAGGTGGATGATCTGCTCAGTCTTATGTCAACTCCTTCAGTACTCTTGGGTAGATCTCATCCAGTCCCATAGACTTGTATGTATCTAAGTGGTGTGGCAGGTCACTAATCACTTCTTCTTGGATTATGAAGGCCTTATTCTGTTCCCCATCCCTGTCTTCCATCTCAGGGGTTTGGGTACCCAGAGAACAACTAATTCTACTGTTAAAGACTGAGGCAAAGAAGGCATGAAGTACCTCAGTCTTTTCCTTATCCTTCATCACTATGTTTCCTTTGGCATCCAATAAAGAATGAAGATTCTCCCTAGTCCTCCTTTTGCTGTTAATGTATTTGTAGAAATACTTTTTATTCCCTTTCAACTCAGTAACCAGCTCGAGTTCTAGTTGGGCTTTGGCCCTTCTAATTTTCTTCCTGAATAACTTCACTACAACTTTATAGTCCTCATGAGTTGTCTGTCCCCTTTTCCAAAGACCATAAACTTTCCTTTTGTTCCTGAGTTCTGACTAAAGCTCTCTGTTCAGGCAGGTCAGTCTCCTTCCCTGTCAGCTCATCTTTCAGGACACGGGGATGGCCTGCTCCAGGCAACTTTAAGACTTCCTCCTCAAAGTATGCCCAGCCTTGCTGGACTTCTTTGCCCTTCAAGACTGCCTCCCAAGGGACCCTGTCAACTAGTCTCCAAACAGGCCAAAGTCTGCCCACTGAAATTTCAAGGTGGCAGTTCTGCTGATCCCCCTCCTTACTTCTCCAAGAATTGAAAACTGTACCATTTGGTGATCTTTAGTGAGCAGGGCACACAGGAAGCTTGCTAAAAATGAAAAATCATAATGTCATATAATAATACATTTTACATGAAAAATATTCTATGTAACTAGTAGTACAAAAATGCTGGAATTATAGGAAAAAAAAATGCAACTAGTTCCCTCCTATTCTTCACACATAGGAAGATCAGAAGGAACTTAAATTTTCTTGCTTATGACTGAAACAGTTGATGGGTTACTCTATAATACTACAGTTCCTCATATTCAGTTTCCTCATTTTGATTGTATTTTTATCTGTTAGTGACATAAAGTTGTATAATTCTTGTCTACCTAGAACTGCCACTGCACCCATGTAGAACTATTGCCTTCAGTCAAGTTTGCTGGAGAAGAAAAATCACCTCTCCTTTTTTACCTCTTTTCTCCTTTCCCAAGAGGATCATATTGCAGGATCAAGCATTGTGATCTTATAATACAAGTTCAGTGTTGTTGCTGAAATGAAATGCTATTCTTAACTAACAGAACACAACTACTGAACATTATACAAAGAATACTGAATTTCAACATAACTATTTTAATTTGTGAATGTTTGGATTTGTTGATTTTCTCTAAATGTAGATTCATGTTTTATTAGATTCATTATGTTTGTTTTGCCATTTGTTTAGCATATTTTCATACCTTACTTAAGTAAAATGTGTTGGACATTTTTCTCTCTGCCTCACTTTGAAAACTTTTAACCCATACAGAATAAATTATGTCAGCACATGAAACTTTCAAACTCTTTCAAATGTAAATAAGCTTTTTTTTTTGTTTTAAGAATAAAAGGATTAAAGCAACATTACCTAGCAAGTCCTAGTTCTTCCACTGGTTGTGTTTTATTTAAATTTTGTGAACTTCAAGGAGTCTGAAGGGTGAAAAATGTCTAAAATAGAAGAAAGATGTTGAAGGATTTTGGAAATGAAATTACCAAGTCAGTGACAGAATTTTTCTTTTTGGTTCATATCGTACAGTGCAAATCAGTGCATTGTGTGCTTTCTTTTGAATATGAGATAATTATTTTCATCTGTCATATGTGCAGTGAAATACATAAAATAATTTACTTAATTAGTCTTAAATTTTTGAAAGGCTTTTCATTTCCTCAGAACTTTTATAAAGGTAAAACCTCCTGTATCCTTGTTTGCACAATCAGTGCGACAGGAATGTCCTTCATACTATAGAAGGGCTTCTTTCACAGAAGTGTGATGAAACTGTTGAATATGTTTAGGGAAGAATAAACTTTTGCCCAATAGGAACTTCTCAAATGTTTTGCTTGATAAACTTGGACAGTTGATAATAGCTATCATATATTTTTAAAGATCCTGTAACTCCACATACCACCAGAGACTTTGTTAATTCCTCTCTAGGCAATAAGAAATATGCAGCTTTAATAGGACAACTCTTTATTCACTCATAAGCAGAATTTCTACCAAGTAACCCTCTTCAAATTGTATGAATAAGGAAGAAACATCGTAAAATGATGTGTGACTATAAAAGGAGATAATAAAAAAGTTTCTAAAAGTTCATCCTTTTTTTTTATTATCAGACAATTATGAGCGTGAAGGATTAGTCAGACTCATGCATTTATACAATTTACAAATGTTGTCTTGCAGAAGCAGACATAGCATACTCATTAATAAGATATAAGGCATATATAGCTCCTACTTTCCATGCTTTGGTTACAAATAGAATGTCGTGTCTCAGGGGACAGCATGATGGCGTTGATGTTGCTAACAATAAAACACAGGAACAGAATGAATGAATCTTTATTGGTTTGCAATTTCACTGTTTCAACACTTTTTTAAATCTTGATGTTGCTTGCTACTTTATTAGAAGCAACTCCATTGCCTCAGTGCCAGCAAGCGTCAGCTTAAATTAAGAACTGAGAAATCCTTATTGATTATAACATTATGGTGTTACAAAACCAATTTACATCTCCATTCTTAGAATACAGAAGAGTCTCAGGTATATCCCTCATTACTGAGAGTTAAAAAAATATAAAATGACACCTTACATTTTAAATTACACAATAGACTTAAAGTTTGTTAGATTGGTTATTACGGTGATTACCAAGCATAACTATCATGCAAAGCATACTTCAGTATGGAAAAAGTTTCTGTCAAGAAATAGAAAGAAATACAACAGCTGATCTCACAAAGATATAGTTTTAATGTTGTAAATATCTTTCTAAATAACCTAGACTGATAAAATAACAACAATAAATATCAAAGTAACTGAGTACTTTTTTCTAATCAATGTGTGTACACTCCTGAAACTGTACTTGTTATTCCCACATCTGTAGGCCATGTTGAAAAGTTCATTTGACCTTGGCTTTGCATTTTGGAGGAATATTCTTATACAAATTACTACCATGGGAACCATGACATGACTAACACAAACAATTTTTTTATTTTTTGTTTCTGTTTCTTCAACATTTCATATGCAGGAATATTAAAAAGCCCTCTACTAAAAGCAAAATAATATTTTAAACACAGATTACTAAAATTGCAAATAAAGTATTCAAAATTAGGGATTACAATTAGATTTACCTTAAATGTATGTCATCAATTGTAAGTGTTCTGATAAATTTAACTGCATAAAATAAGAGACTTTACGACTGATAACACTCAATATTCGTTATGACTGGAGAATGGCATGCAGAACCAAGACCATTTCTCGGTTCTGGTAAACATTTTATTCTCTGGAAACAAAAGGAAGGAAAGGGGTCACACCTGAGACCCTCCTACAGGGAGGAGTGGACTGGACAGGCGACCTAAATTGACCAAAGTATTCTATCCTATACGCATCATACCCAAATATGGAATGCAAAGCTAAGAATGTGAAGTGTAATTTCTGACCCACAGAAAGTAGGGGAACATTTCTAATATCTGTGTTGGTTACCTAGTATGTAATGTTGGTGTTTCACCTAATTTAAGAAACTTGTGTTGTCCATTGGCAACACAGGAAGGCTGCAGTGGTCTGACCTCGCTGGTGGGGGTTGGCATACTGTAATGATATGAAATAAAGGCAGATAAAATTAAAGCAAAAAAAAAAAAAATAGAGTGGCTGCATTCTGTCTGTGACAATTCAAAATTACCTTGGTCTTGATGCTGCCATATGTGAAAAAAGGCTCACCTAAGACCTGTATTGAAGGAATGAAAAATTGAGAGATTCCCTAATCAACAGAAGTCCAAGCATTATTTGCTATTATGTTGTAGCCATGAAAACATGGACTTTGTTTTTAAATTTTCTCCATGATCAGGAAAATCACTGAATTGCATACTTATTCTTTAACATTGAATTATACACTTCACAACCATAATATTATAGCAGCACTTAGGGATTTTTCTGGATTAAGGCTCCAGCCACTAATGCAGTCCTAACTTTCTTTTGCTTTGATATTTCCAAGACACATAATGAATTTATAACCCCTAGGACCCTTCCATTCTCCAACAAACTGTAACCTTGGAGTTCAAGTCTATTAAAAGGTCTATTTGTTACTACTTAGGCTGGCAGTATCATACTGGCATCATGTTGAATTACTGGAACTGAACAACAAGCTTAAATAGGTACTGAAAAGGTGTTGGTTTAGGCCTTTTAATGAAAGCCAGAGGTCTTCTAAAAATATCTTTCTCTAATGAACTTGTTTTATTTTAACTTTTCTTCCTGGGGGAGAAAATATTACTGCAAAAACTGCTTCTAACACAAACACTTTATTTTTATTGATTTATTTTCAACAAATGGCTAGGCAGTCACTTTTGATAAAACACTTAGTAAGGGTAAATGGATCAGGAAATATGATGTAACCAGTGGACTTTGGACAGAGTGATGAAGGTCATTCAGGGTTGTTTGTGAAATTATTAAATCCATAACAGTAGCATAAACTTTTATTTATAATACATACACATAGATAAAACAACACTACAAAATACTCTGAAGTATTATGGACATATCTTGTCATCAGACATAAAAAACTCTCCCTGATTTTCATTCAAATGCCGATGTCTCATGACAATATTTGTCCCTATGAAGAATCTATCAGATGAGTATTTTTCTTCAAAAAAAAAAAAAAGCTTCATTTTTTAATTTCATAATCTGGAAATGGATAATAAAGAAAATTCTTTTCTTTACAGACAGGTATTAATCTCAATTACACAGCCATATCACATTTAATATACAATTTCTATATTTACATTCATTGAACTTAAGAATAACATTTTTTCCATCAAAACTGGTAAAGACTGGGAGAGCTTTCAGTGTAAGAGGTCATTACAGTTCACTGAATAAAAGGAGCAGCTGCAGACTGGAAACGTGTGGCCCCTGGAGCATTATGGTCCTTGTTCAGTAATGACCAGAGTTTTCCATTTGCTTCCTACAGTTGTCTTGTTAAGAGTCTACTGGTGGACAGGCAGGAAAAAATGATACTATGAGAAGGTATTTGACACAAAAAGAAACATAGGACCTGTGCAGCATATGTGATTTGTTCTTTATGTCTAGAGATGAAATTCCGAAGTGGAATTTCTTAAAGAGATTAATATTTTTAAGAGCTACAGAAGTTTCACATCAATTTATTAAACACTAGAAAACCTAAAGCTCAGAATCACTTGATATTGTAAAGCAAATAAATGGCATCATAATTTGCATCTTCAGAAAAATATGCTTTCTTATGGCCTAGTCTTAATTTCTCTAGAATTTGGACGATTCAGGTCCAAATAGTCATGTAATATAAAATGTATTTTAGTTATTTAACAGTTGTAGTGAAATCTAAGCCTCCATTAGTGGGATCAGAAGATCCTTCAGGTCTCTCTATTCCTTATATTGTCTGGAGACAGATCATTAGGTGTTTCAAACAGGATATATACAACATCAGCCACAGTAGCTGAGTAGTTTTTTAACATTTACAGGGTGTTCATCACAGAGTTATACAGGAAATTCTCTTCTTCTCCAAATCCTGGCAGTAGTTACAGAGTTGAAGAGAACATTCTTTGCTCAGTATGCAGAAACTCCCTTCAAAAGGATGACTCAGAAGCTGCTAAAGCAGAAGACTTCTTTCTCTAAAACTGTCTAAAGAACTTTTGCAGGAAAATAAAGAACAGGGTTCAATATACTCCTCAATCCGAAGTTATTCACCTTTCACTTGGCAGAAAAATGTCCTAATCGTTGGACACAGCTCTTTACCATACATTTGTTATGACTGACAATTTTAAATGTTGAAATTCAGGACAGTCTCAAACAGATAAATTACTTGGATGTATCAGACTTGCTCAGTACAGGTCAAAGAGTTGATAGATGATCAGTAGCCTTTTGTATGGGAGATACTACATTGATTTATTGGTCTGTGCAGAACACATTTTTTGACATTCCAGAACTATGGGTATTTAGAAATGCTGCCACTTGCAATGAGAATACAGTAAAAATATGCTTTGTCTAATTTATCAAAGATTTTTAAAATGCAGTATGGGACATCTCATGTTACACAGGATGCCTGGCAACACCACTCACAAAAAAATGGAACACATTGAAGAAAAAATATAGACTCGGGGTCTACAGGACCATGACTTTCAGTGATGCACAACTTTTCAAATGTAGCGTGATACTCTTCCTTGTTTAAGTAAACACAGCAGCTTCAGATCATCAGGAATGCCCCACCTTAAACATGTATAAACCAAATGCTCTCCCTTCTTCTCTGAAGCTTGGTATCTATGTGCAACACAATTCATCTTTAAATTAATGTTTAGCAGATTAGCAACACTTTTTATGGATTAAGTCTGCAGTTCTAGTCATCTACTCAGTACACATTAAACACTGAAAACAGAAATGAAGCTTGAAGCAGGGACTAGGTTTCTCCAAGAAGAGAGTCCTAATAATCGGGGGATTGATGGGGTGCTAGATGGTAAAGG
>VZRW01003764.1:294876-371835 GCA_013398125.1 Aegotheles bennettii | reverse complement strand
TGTGATTCTGTGATTCAATTCCTATCATTAGTATGTTCATGGTAAAAGAGGAAATTATGTGTATGCTTGGGTGTGTGCAAGTGTGTATTGGAGAGTGTATTTAATCCCTTTCTTCTGTGCTGCCAGTACAGAGTCATAAATAGTGTATGTAATAATGCATGTATGAAACTGTTGCTGGAAATTGAGCCTGAATTATGAATAAGGCTTTATTTTATATTCCTTTTTTATGTTTGTCCCTGCCTGTGTGTGCAATGCTGTAAATTGCAGATACAAACAACTGTAATTGTAGTTGTAGTTAAATCAAACGTTCTCCAAATTTTATTATTTTAGTAGCCCTCACAATTGATAATGGATGTGTTTTTCCCATATTTTAATAGAGCGTGTATGTTGTGAGATATGCCAGAGAATGGACAGTTGGGAGTACAGTCTTAGCTTTAGCTTGACATGCTGATCAGATGGTCCTTAGGGAAGGGAGACGTGCTGCTGTGCTCCTTCAAGCTTTGCTGCCTAGTTCACTTGTAAGTGGGCTTAGGGAAAGGACCAAGAGGGCATCAGTATTTCAGTGCTCAGATCATAATTAGTAGTTTGGTCAGGGTGGTTGAAGCTCATGTGCAAGTTCCTCGGTTTATATCTACCAAGAAGGGGAGCAAAAGAAAGTGCTAAGAGGGCAAGTGAAGTGGAGAGGGTTAAACATACCAAGGCAGGGGAATAGCAGTTGAGCAGAAAATAAGTAAGCAAAGTGGAAAGGAAAAGCAAACTTAGAAAAGGAGGATGAAGACTTTAGCTTGCAACAAAGTGTTTTGTTTTTAATTCAGAGAAGTGTTGTCCAACTCATAAAGAAGTACCAGAGCAACTATACAGTGATGAGTGGCAGTTTAATTCACTTTCTGTGGTGGGGAACGTCTGGCAGATCCAGCTTGTGATAAGTTGCAGTGTTACCTAGTCACATCAACGTGAAAAACTGAGGATAGTCTTAGGCTGAATGTCAAATTATTGCAAAGGTATTCTGTTAGGTTATGGTATGCCTGTGGGCATTTCTGCCACAGTGGCTGTGATCTGGTTGTAAGAAAAGAAGAAAAAAATAATTTGGAAATGAGAAGCCAGTTATGTTTAGGTTTCCTTCTGAAGGCTTCTGTTACGCGTGAGAAGTTGTTTGAAAGGGGATTGAATTCCAGGGTGGACTTTGTCCATCCTTCTGGGAATGGGCTGCACATAGGAGTTGCACATTTCTTTTACCTGGTTTCGAGTATTCCTAGCTCAGCTGTTCCCCTTAAAAGGCCTTCTAACTCTTTTAGCTTTTCTGAAGGATGTTAAAAGTATTTATGTGTGTTGACTGTAGCCCTGTATATCTTGACAATCACATGTGGTTGCAGTTTTTGTATTCCAGCTGAGGAAGTACTTAACCCCACTTTTTTCTGGTTCAAACTGAATTAGTTTTCACCATATGCAGCACCTCTTAGGAAAGTGCAGGTAGGGGGAGGAATTTGAAATGAAGTTGGGAGCTGTTTCTGGGATGCATTTATTTTAATAACCATGGGTCTCCCCGCACAGCAGGCTGATTGCTTTTTAGAGTATTTCTTAGGAGGAGAGAGGGTCAGGAAGGTATGTAAACTCAAAGCGAGACCTGAAATGACCACGTGTGTTTAGGAGCATGAACAGGATGATTGTGATTTGCTTTTCATTTTTGTAGTTTTTGGGTGAGTGAAAGCAAAGTCTTCGGTTTGTTCAATTTCATCCTTTTCAGGAGATTAGCAAGCCGACTGAAGTAGTAAAAGTTAGTCACAGAAGTCCAGGGTCACATTTTTTGTATGAATTTGTGATAAGCTTTGGGATGCAGCAGAGAAACCAAGGAATAACCTCGCTTGTCTTTGATATGATATTCATAGAATAATTCAGTTAGGGAAAGACCTTGGGAAGTCATCTCTTCCAACCTCCTGTTCATAGCAGGCCAACTGTAGAGGCAGAACTGCAATGACAGGTTGTTCGGGGCCATGCCTGTGTCCAGGCAGGTCCTTTAATACCCCAAGGATGGGGGCTCTGCAGCCTCCGTGGGCAGCCATTCTGCTGGTTAAGCACCTGCTCTGAATTTTTCTTCCTTACACCTTACCAGATTTTCCCTTGCTGTAGCGTGTGCCTGTTGCCCTTTTTACTGCATGCCCCAGGAAGAGGCTGCCTCAACGTGTGCCACAGACCTTCAACCATGCACTAAATCATGACAAAATGGAGATCTGTGTTTATAAAGAGCTCGGGTCAATGTTTGTCAAGCATTTACGCATCAGGCGGTATTTTTTTGTATGGTTGAGTCCATTTAACAGCATCTGTGTTGAATTTTTTTTATCAGGTTTCTGATTTTGCTGTGCTGTTACATCAGGGAGCAAGGGCTGAGTGAGGCACAGGCAATGTTCATACTAACATCTCTATAGGTGCCAACACAGGACCCTATGTTCCTTTCTGCCTGTAGATAATACATGTCAGGTAGGCCTGAATTTACTCACAGAGCTTGGAGTTGGATATGATTCCCGTTCCTATCTCTGCAACAGCTGCCTTTTTAATAGTTGTGCCTCAGCTTCCAGGCTGTTAAAATGGAGAATATATACTCTTATTCACAGGAGTGCTGCAAGTCCTATGGTAACTGTTAAATGCTTTTAGTTCCTTGGGAGAAAACTGCTATAAAAAAGGAAAATAAAAAGTTTGTTTATATTATAAAGTATATGCTTACAGTTCTACAGGGTTACGTTAACTCCATACTCTTTGTAGGTTGCTTTTAAAACAGAGAAGTATGCTTTTGTAATGTGTTGTACTGTACAAATTAGATGCTTTTATCCAAATTGCTAGTTGGAAATCGAAGGAAATGTACATAAGGGTTCCTAGTATGGCCTCATTTTTCACATTCAAGATTTAGAAGTAGAAGCAAAGCTTAGAAACTTGGGATACTTTTAAAAATTAAGCAATTTCATAGAAGCAGTTAAGTATTCTTTTTGTCAGCCTCAATAATGAGTTTTTGGTGCTGAGATGAGCGATAATTGCAAATGGCAAAAAGTCATCAGAATGTTGTTACTCAGATTGTAGATTTTATTAATTGTAAAAGAAATTATTCACCTAGAAAGTCTGTTTTATAAGTGATCATTTACATGAAGACTTGCTGCCTAATTTATTTGTTTAAAAAAGCCCACAAAAATCACAACCAAAAAACCCCACAAACTTTGTCCTGTCCTTCAAAACCTTGATTATTTTGTCCTTTCCATTCAGTTTGCTTATAATGTTATCTGTGCTCCGGCTTAGCAGTAGACCAATCTAATTTTTACCCCTTCTCTCAAATATGAATCTGCTGCTTCTTGGGTTTATTCCATCAGCTGAGTACTGTGCATCTGCCCTGCATGCATTTCCTCCACGATTAAGAAGGATATCTATCTTTTATGAATGACTTCTTAGGTGGAGGAGTTGTTTGACCCTTTACATGTTTCTGATCTCATGAGGTGTCAGGATTTGCAGATGTAAATTAAATTTTCATCCATTTTCTCCCACTTCTTTTATGTTTTCTAACACGAGTCTTGAGTAAGTAAAGAAATTGAGCACATCCTTCACTGCAGGAATACAATTAGTCAACGAGCCTGGTCTGTGAACTTAAAACAGAGTATATACTAAAGTATCTCTTTAATTGGGATGTTTGATGGTAAACTCTTCAGGGTATGGGCACAGTCTTTACATGTTCCTGCTAGAGAATTCATACAGAGAGCATTGCTACAGCATTGAATATTCAACAACTGCTTGTCCCTTATTCCTTACGCTGAAATACTAATACAGCAGTGATTCTGCACCTAATCTTGCCAAGATTGGGTGCTTGTAAGTAATCCTACTGACAATATCCTACATGCACACAAGCCTTTTTGCAGGATCATGCCTTTCTGGACCACACTGAACACCAGTGACTCTCAGTAATGCAGCTGGATCTACAGCTGCTGTTGCTAAAATAATGACAGGCTTTCACATGGAAGGCGAGGAGCATGGGCTCCGCTCCTGGCTGTGTGCCACCAGGTCACTGTTTCAGCCTGCAGAAGGACATCAGCTCCAAGAGGAGAATAAAGCTATTACTCATGGTAGCAGAAGTAATTTCAGACAGGCAGATAAAGTACTTTGCTATAATGCCCATTGTGACAAAGCTGTCTTTGAACTTTGCCGGTACTGAACTGAGACCCTTCAGCTGGCATTTCCATCACTCGGGCCCTTTCAGGATCAGATTGCAGGTGACTTGGTGGCAAAACAGCTTCAAAAGCGCAGAATTCCTGCGCCCTGCCATGCTCTGGACCGAGACTTGAAAATAGGATTTTGCAATTGATATCACAGACTTCTCAGTCTATTTTCTAAACTAATATTTAAAGTATGCCCCACCAATTCTGGTCTCAAAGTTGGTTGGTGAAACGATAATGTATTTCAACAGAAAATTATGCAGGCTAAAGTGAAGATTGGTATGGTAGCGGAGCAGATTCTTCTGTTTCATGTATATTTGAAAGCTGAGAAAGCTTCTGCTGAAGTCAGATGACACTGGCTTGTCAAATCGTTCACGAACGAAAAGATTGCTCTTGGATGGAATTAATTTGCAGTATCTCATTTACCATCTTGAGTTTTGTCATGAATTTCCCCTACTCGGCAGCCTGAAATGCCAAGCGAAAAAGTGTTTCAGTGAGAGATAATATAATATATTAAGAAAATGTTATTGATCACAGTATGCTTTTACTGGAAGATGACTTTTTCTGACCGGAACACAAGGGACTTTGCCTTGTTATAGTAGGAAAATATATTGTAATATGCAAACAGGATTATTGTTAAGGTCACAACAACTTTGTTTTTACATTCCACTTCCTCTGGAAGCGAGCTTCTCCACAGCTAACACTGTCAGCTGGGCTAGAGTAAGAACAATTTCAGTTTTAAACTTCTAAAAAAGAGTGGTTACAGCAAGTTTGTTGGTGGTTTTTGTTTGTTTTTTGTTTTGTTTTTTTGTTTTTTTTTCTTTTATGAAAGGATATGAATGCTGTTTTCCACATCACCAAAGGTCAGAACTTAGAATTCAATAGGCATTACTGTAAGCACTTTGATATGATGAACTGTATTGTGGTGGTTCTTTGTCAGAATCAATGCACATTTTCTCATTATACATGTATTTTATGCATATGTTATAGACAGAAAATGTTGTACATTTTCTTTTAGAGTGGCTTCCATACATAAGAACTATGAAGTGCTTTAATTTCCCCACCTAATGTGGGAAGTTTAGCCAAGTGGAAGAATCTGTGTTGCTCACAGACAGCTTATGAGAGTATATGGGCATCATTACTGTGCAAGGCATGAGGACATAAATTTATGTTGGGATGCCCAGTACAGGCAATTTAGAACAAGGATACTTTTAAACATAGTCGATATAAAGAGGGCTCCCACTGCATAAACAGTAGCTCAAAGCCATTAAGGTCCTGCTTCCAGTGAGATTGCTTTCTGCTGAAGGGCTCAAAATTTCCTCTCAAGAGTAAGCATGTCATTAGGATGAGACTTCCTAAAGGTATTTCAAGCTATTTCTGATGAAACTAATCCAAAACATATTCTGCAAAACTTAGTTCTGTACCAGATCTTATCTCTGTGTGATTTAGGTTACAGTGTTATGAGCCATGTTAATGTAGACTGGAAAGACAAAGTCATTTGGAATAAATCAGTGAGGGTTGCACTGGAAAACCAAGAATATTGTGTTTTCTGTGTTTGTTTTCCTTTTGTCCTGCTTGACTTCCAACACATTCCTCCAGTAGTTTTCTCTGGTTTTGTTACAATAAATCTCTGCTTCAGTGAATTTGAAGATACAAACCTGACTGCAAAAATTCATCTCTGGTATGGTAGCAGGTTACTAACCTGCTCCAGGTTTCCACATGGCAAAACGATTTCTTCACTTCATCCAACCGTTTCCTGCACAGGCAAAGCAGTGTTACTAAAATTGTTGTCAACTGTTTTTATATCTTGAAATTTAATTACATTTCTTTGCTGCTTTTTCTAATTTAGTTAGAACAGCAAGAAGCTGGTGTAAATCAGGGGAACAGATCGTACTTGTGTGAGAGACCTATTTCCCTGGTCCCCTTTTGCAGACTCTTCTATCAGGTTGATAGCCAAGTGCAGGAGGGAGACCAGTTGTGTTATTAAAGCAAGCAGTTGCTATTAAGAATTTAAAGGTTTAGATTCTGGCTTTTTAGGGAGTAAAAAACCAAAACAAAACCCTGGTGCCTAGATATTTTTTTCCGTCTTTAGCTGCAAGAATTTGGTATGGTTTATTTAGCACAATAAACACGACTTGAAGTGCAAGTGTAGTAAAGGTTACAGAGGAATATGTTAGACTTCCTGCAAGAGTAAATCCGTTGTTTGTACTTAGGATGTTTAAAAATACACAAAAAACCTCTCTATTTTCCTCCATCACTTCACCTCCTAGTCCCCACGGGACCTTACTTTAAAGCAACTTGGCTCGTAGGATCAACTCAGCTAGTCCACATGTCTACCCAGTGGGACTTGGGCTCCTAAAGATGCTTTATGTTGCTGCATGTTTTCCTACCACTTGGCAGGAAAATGATGCTCAGCCTTTCTAATTCTCTTCGTCTTCCCAGGATGTGCCAGAGCTTGTCCCGCTGACAAAGCATCTCTTGTGCGGGCACGAGTCTCCAGTTTGGGACGGCTGGTAATGTCTCCCTGTCGGCTGTGTTCAGTAATAATAGGTAGAGCTTCAACACGTGTTGTTTCAAAACAACTCTTATCAACACAGCTGTTCAGCATTTCCTCGCAACCTTTTGTGACTAGCTCTCCAGAATGCTGTTTAAAATACCACTGGAATCAGCTAAATCCAGCCAGCCCCGTGGATGAACTTTGGTACTTGGTTTGATGTGCCTGAAAAGATGAATTATTTAAACATAAATCCATTTAGTTTTCATGTTCCCCATCCTCATGAGCTGAAAGACAAGGGGAAGGGGAGAGGAAAAAAGAAACCCAGTGGGAGAACTGTTTGTGCTGCTTAAATCATGGCTAAGTTGTTCTATTTGGTTTTGAAATGGTTCTTGGTGGGCACACAGGGAAGGTGTCTTTCACTTTTACTGCATTTCGCACTGAATGGGAAAATTCAGTAGTAAGCAGAAAAGACAACAATCTATAAAATCCCTTTGTATATTTGTAGAAGAGTTTGATATAATGACATGAAAGGTAACTCTTAATCTATGAGACTAATTTTAATTCAGTAAGGAACAGCATTTCCACTTACGAGTATGTGAGTGAAAACATTTTGAATTATAGAATGTGTTGAGTTGGAAGGGACCCATCAGGATCATCAAGTCCAACTCCTGTCCCTGTGCAAGACACCCTGGGAGTCACACCATGTGCCTGAGAGCATCATCCAAACACTTCTTGAACTCGGGCTTGGTGCTGTGACCACTGCCCTGGGGAGCTGGGCCAGTGCTCAACCACCCTCTGGCTGAAAAACCTTTTCCTGATATTTAACCAAAACCTCCCCTGATTCAGCTTCCTGCCATTTTCCCAAGTCCTATCGTTGATCACAAGAGTGAAGAGATCAATACCTGCCCTTTCTCTTCCCCTAGTGAGGAAGCCATAGACTGCAATGAGGTCACCCCTTTACACTAAATGCTTATGGGGACACAGAGGCAGTTGTTGAGCACAGACAGCTTTCTGATTTTTTATTATTTTTTTTTCCCCTGCTTATAGGAGATTTAAAAAAAAAAAACACTTTTACACACATGAGAAATTGAAAGGTGAAGAATATCACAGGTCTGGTGGCAGTGGGCTTGTGCTGGGAAGATCACGGGCCAGATTTGAATCTTCCCTTGCTCAGTTGTAAGCCTTTCCGTGAGCTGCTTTACATCCCCGTGAAAGGCAACTCTACACAGCCTGGATTTGAATAATAGAGTTGCCATTAATGTCTAACATAAAAAAGATGATTGGTTGTATGCTTGATTTATGAGAAACCAAAAGTGGTGAAGTATACGGTACACGAGGGAATATTTATGTCACTAATGCTTAAAACACAGCCGAATATTCTGTGCGCTGTAGATGCTTTCAAATGGCAAAAACAAAGGTGTGTGTAGCAGTAAATCCAGTTATTCTGATAGCTGAATGGCCCTAGATCAGGATCTGACTGTGCAGTCTCTTCAACATGCAGAGCAAGTCTGGTAAGCTGCTATTTAGTTACTGCCTTTTACAGGATTATCAGCTTGGAATCAAAGAAAATAATTTCAAATATGTTAGGATTTAGGGTATATTGTTTCATCTTCATCAGTTTCTAATGCAAGAATTGTTTTTTCCAATTTATGTGCAAATAGGCCTCCAAAATCTGTTCCTGTGAACTGAGATTTTGTCAGATTTTTTTTCTTCATCAAATTACTCCTGTTCTGCTAACTGTCAAATTGCACCTCAGCTCAGCATTTTCTTGATTTATCTTGCCTGCAGTAGCTAACAGTAGCTCTCTGAGGTGTATCACTTGGCTGCTTTGCAAACAGGGTGCTCTTAAGATACTCAGCTGTGCATTTAATTTTTTTTAAATGTTACAGCAATTATATTTGATTTTTAGAAGAATTCATTGTCAAGTCAAACTGGATGAACTCTTTAAAAATGTAGAGGGCTTTTTCTCAGATGTTTTCAAGCTGAGCAGACATATTGCATTCCTCACTCTGCAATGTCTAAAACATATCTTATCTCTGTGGTTTTAGTCTCTTTTTTTCAAACAAAATGATGTTAGTGATGGTTTCTTCTGGCTGCTTCCTTTCTGAGGCAGAAAGATGTTTATTAATTAAAGAGCATTTGCTAAGCTTGAGATAAATTTTTGTCCGATACAAAAAGTTTACCTGTATTCCCTAAAATACCATTTCTAAACTATTTTCTACATTTGAAGCGATTTATTTCTCTCAACCCACACCTTTGGGGAAAACTACAGGAGAAAAACCTTTAGTTGACTACTAAACATCTCTAAGGAAAAAATATAGTAGCCCATCTTAACTGGCTAAAGAGCTTATTTTGAAAGAAGGTGTCTAATATTAAGAAAATGTAGATAAATACCTGTCTCTGTGTGCTGTGTAGACTTGAACCAAGAAGATGGATGCATCCAAATTATAGCAGCTTTACCAAGTACGAATGAGATGCTACTTAGGTTTTCAGGTAAAAGAAATCAACAACTATTAATTTGGTGGAATTATTTATTTCTTACTGATGATATTTTCAGTGTATCTAATCAGAACACTCATGAATAGAAATGAAACAATTTAAATAGAGGCAGTGTAAATTGTATGATCTTGTTTTCTCAAACTGTTCCATAATGCAGTGAATAAATTTATCTGTTCTCCTGAAAAGACTTCTACAGAAATCATATACAGTGCTTGCACCTCTATTATTTAATATGACTGGTTTATAACTCTTGGAAGATGGTTATTTCTGCTTCTGCTACAGGCATCTGGTAAAAATGTTCATTTTGAAGGAACAGAAGGGAAAAGTAGTCTTACAGAGTCTGAAAATCCAGATGAATGCACCAGGAGCATTTGACTGAAAAGCATGCTAAAAAATGACGAAATGGTTGTCTTCCACAGTACTCTCCTTAAATAGCAAGGTCCAGATTTACAGAAGGTAAATTGAGTGAAAAGAGGTTGGTCTGGGTCAACATTGAGCTCTTTGGAGGCCCAGGAGGAAATGCAGCTGAGCAGAGTGAACGCTCATGAAATCACGTGGTGGCATTTGAATTTTACTCTGAATCACTGGATTAATTTGGGGTGCTGTGGGAGAGAGGCAGGGTTTGGGTGGCCTCACCACTAAAGTGTTGACTGTCCATCAGGCCTGTGGGGAAATCCATGGGCTTTGCAGAGGTCTGCGTTCTCCTAGAGATGTTGTACTATAGACTGTGCAGTTTGGGATGGAGAGTGCTCTGTCATAAGCGAGCTAGGGAATCTGACTATGTGATGAACTGGTTAAAACACCTTTTTAGTAAAATTTTCCATCCAAAATAAAAATTTGGTTTTTAACAGATAATATTGAGGTTTTTGGAAGCTGATTTTTTTATTTTTTTTTTTTTAATTTTTCCTGGAGTGGATTCTTTTACATACTCCAGGCTGAGTATTTTATATGGGGAGCTTTACTTGTCCTTGATAACTAAGATGATAAATAGATCATATAGGTGAATCTAAACCAGTTGGAAACAAACCAGGAAATTAAGGTGTCATCCTTAATCCTTGTGCTGAAAGGATGTAGATACTAAGTGCCCTCATAATTTCTGTTACAGTGCCTTTAAAAGCTGCAACTCCACTGTGTTCAGACAGGCTTTTGGTAAGCAAAATCTCCTCACCCAAACCCACTATTCTAATAGGTTTTAGATTGCAGTAGTTAATTTGTAGTTACCAGAATAGAAATGCTTGCTTCTCCTCACTAAAGCCCTCCTAGGGACCCTTCAGTGTAAACCATGGCATATATTTCACTTTTCCACTCTTTTTAACTCTCCTAGTCCTTGGGAATAGGTTGTGGACCGTGCGAGTCAAACTGGCTACTGTGTTTATGATCTATCCTTTTTTTTGTTTTTTTCTTTTTTCTTAAGGAATTTTAATCCCAAAATGAATTCCAGCACTTACATAGTCTTAAGAACCTTACTGGCAACCATCACCTCTTAATCTTTTTGCATTTCTTGTGATTAACAGTGCTTTCTAATCCTAACGCCAGACCCAACAGCAACTGGTAACTGCACTTCTTGTTTTACAGCTAAATCTAATCCTTCGTGTAGTCTGAGGCCAGCATTATGTTTATCACTCTAAAATTACTAACTGTAAGATGTTGCGTTTGTTCTTGAGTTGTTTTTTTTACTTTCTCTTTCCTTGTCATGGATTGATGAGTGCAGCGATTATTACAAGGCTATTTATTCTTTTTTATTTTATGATTTCCAGAAAAAGATGAACATAGATGCTTTTCCTCCTTCTGTTTCGTTTTTTTTGTTTCTTTTTTTTTTTCTTCTTCTTTTGTTTTTTTTTTCTTCTCCTGGTCCAGGAGAAGTAATTTGCTTTCTACCCGAGTTATGATTTCAGCAAGATGTGTAGGTGGAATATGTTTTAGTGGCTTTTTTTCTGCCCTCCCCTTCCCTCCCCCCACACCTATTAATACATCTGTTAGTAAGCTAATGCTATTAGGTTATGCAGACTGTTACAGTGTACAAGGAAAGATAAGACAGCCATCAAATCCTCCCAAAACATCTTTCCTTTCTCCTGAAGGCTCTGTGTGTGTTTGTCCATGAGACAGCAGCAGATTTTATATCCAGTCTCTAAGCAAAGAAAGGGTAAAGAAATTTCTGTTATATATTTACTGGTGTGGGGTTGTTTTTTTCCCCACTTGGATAGTTGTGTGGGTGTTTACAGTCTCAACAGGAACTGCTCTGAATTTCCATTAAGAAAGGGGGAAAGGGAACGCTGAAGAACTGCAAACTTCTTTTTTGTTGCTGTTTGATTCTTATTTTTTAAATTCTTTTCCCCAAAGGGAGGGGCAGAGAAGACTCTACCCGGGAGCATACAATCCCCAAAATGACCCTATTTGCTTAAATCCTAAAATTATTTTTGAGGTGGATGAAAAGAATGGGAAACGGAAGAAAGGCGCAGAATAAGAAATAGCACTTTTCCGTAATCACAGTAGGTAAGAGGTAACTGTGTCTTCTGCTACTGGAGTCTTTCCATGGTCTATTTTTCTCAGCTGTGATTTTCTTTCCCCAACCACAGACAAGACGAGCTGTATTTGTTACTGGCAGTGCAAGCTTGAGAAAATCTTTCAGATTTTAAAGCAAGGTAGGAAGCCTTTATATACGTGTGTATATATACATGTATATTTATGTGTTTGTGTATTTAGAGAGCAATGGTCTTCAATTTGTGAAGATTTCATGTCTGCAGATTTTGGTGTCTGAAATCTATTTTCTTGGTCAATGGACTAATAAAGGATGGTCCTTCTCCCTGTGCTCCTTGCACTGTTTGTATCCTATCCTTAGACCATGTCAGCTCTGGAAAAAAAAAAAAGCTACTTTTGTATTTAAAACAGGAACAAAAATGCAAAGCTATATGTAGTTCAAAACAATCAAAACATAGCTGTCCTTGCCCTTCTGACCCCATTAAACGTATAGTTACTTAAACCACTTTAATCCATTACTAGCAAGATTGGTGATTGGAAGAAGAAACTGGGCTTTCATCTCTGCTCAGAGTGAGCTGGTCTGCATCTCTGCTCAGGAGAAATTATGTTAATGCCTGGTCGTTTGGGCTGTCTCATTTTGTGTTGAACAACCAGGAAATGTCAGGGAGCTGCATCATCCCCATGCACACATGTGCACACCCACACTGCCCCCAGCCTGCTTTGGCTATTTCTGGTTTCCTGAGGTAGTTTTGGGGGTCCTCATGCCTATTCTAACAGTTCCCTCTCCTTTTACATCTTCCTCTGGTTTGGTTGGTTGTTTTTTCTCCACCTGCCAGAGTTCAGCCAAGGTCCCTGATGAGTTTGTACAAGATAGTTAAAACATTTTACAGTCATAATTGAGACTTGACTTTCCAAAGGGAGAAGAGACCATAATATATGATGAAATAGGGCTCCCATCCTTTTTAATATTTCTCTGCTGCATGTCTTTGAGGTCTTTCCTCCAGATAACTTTAAAACTCAGAACGGGAAGCAGGGGGCAAAAATCATATAAAGTGCACAAGACAAAATTAGGCTTTGTAGTGAAATGCCTGCAGGGGGAAGCTGGGGCACAGGCTGGGCTCTCCCTGGCAACTCAGCAGGAGACACCGATCCCTGCTGCTTTTCTGAGCCACAAATGCTCACGGCTGTGGAAGGAGGGCATGAAGCAAGAGCTGATCTGGGAGCTGTCAATATTCATCCTGGGTCTACAGTTACATATCAGGGTGCCTCGCTGCAAGTGCAGGGCTCATGATGCAGAAAGGAGAGGTTGAGGAGGAGGGAGCCCTAAGTTTTAGGGTCCTAATGCTTTTACTGCCATCTTCAGTGGGAAACTGGCTTAGTGAGGATATATTGTGAATTGGGAAACTATGATGATGAAAAATTGGGGTGAACAACACAACAGAAACATGGAGTAAATACACAGTGTGGGAAAGAAAGTTGGTACCCTGCACAAAACACAAAGAAGTCTGGGGTGACATTTTCAGACTTGCTGCAGTGTTGCTGACAGCCACGGAGTCTTTTGAGCTTCAGTGCTGCAGTTGTTTTACACTGTTTACCTCCTTTTCTCTGGCTGAATTTCCTAAAGAGAGAGAGATTTCGTGAGCTCTGCCTGTGTAACTGTTCCCGCTCCATTCAGTGCTCCTGTTTGCTGCACAGCATCATACCTACACATAGTATAGAAAAATCACTCTAGAGTGTAAAGATAAAAAGGAAAATATATTTATCGGGCATTTCTCTATTTCAGCAGAGAGAGAATGTCTGTTCCTTTGAAGTCTTCTGACTGAAAGCCATGCTGAGAGTTGATTAATGTAAGAAGTTGGATCTTCCACCATCTCTTGCTTTCAGTTCTAGTTTGGAGCTCCAACTACAGAACGTTTCCTGGTGGGAGACAGATGATCCCATTACCCTGGTCCTTCTTCAGTATACCCAGTGAAAACTTTTTTTTCCCCCAGTATATATTGTAAAAATCAATATACTCTTGATGAGAAGGGAGGAGTGGTATGCTGGTTGATACCAAGAGATCTGCAATCTGTTAGGTGTGAGATTGCTTTTGCTCTGCAATGGTTACAGTCTTGGTCTTACTGCTTACAAATTCTGAGTTTATACACATAAGACGTGCTTTTACATTTCGTGGTAAGTTTCAAAGGGACAGAACGGATCAAGGTTGCTATCATGAATAGTAGATGCTCACTCCCATAAAATTTGCTTATATAAGTAAATAGTGTTCCAGAAAGTGACAGTCCTAATCCCTTACATTGAATTTTATTTATTCTTTTACCTCTGTAAATGTAATTTCTTCAGTAGTGTTTGAAGCTTGGAAACTGATCTTTTAGGTCACTCTGTACCTTAGAAAGCTCGTCACCTCCCTCAAAATAGCATAAGCAGTGACCAGTGAAGCTGAAAGGGAAGTAGATAGTCATTAAAAACTTAATACAAATGCGTGGAAAGCATGGGAAGAATCTTAAGTTCAGAAGACATTAAGGTTCAAGAATAAGAAATTTCGACACTGATACGGCCCTGAATCCCAGCAGGTCAGCAATAATTACAGACATAGCAATATTTATCTGAAAAATCTTTCCTCACCATTCCCACTCATTGATGCCAGCTCAGATGTTTGACTGCAGGACTGAGGCGCCTCTGACCGTCAGCACGGCAGATTCTGCAAGTGGGGTGGTGAATCGATATGCAAAGCATGTTTTATCTGCTTGAAACCCAGGAACACACTGTACCTGACCACAGCCTATTTCAAGGTCTGTCAGCTTTCAGGATTCGGTGAGCTGAAAGTGTCTCTTTTTGAAGATGCCCATGAAAATAATTGTGAATGATTAATTTTAATTACTGCTGACTGAGGGCAGATCTTTGGCTGTATGGATGTTGGGTTTTTTTTTATTATGCCATGTGGAAGAGTTGTCTGATCTGGGAAAGTCTCAAACTTCTTGCAGTATGAAGGGCGTGCTCAGGAAAGAGCATGTCTGCAGGAGGCTCTTCTCCCATCGCCTGTAATCACTTAATGGTGCTGTAGCAGCTACAGCAGCTGCCCGTGGTGTGTGGGTGTGTGCATTAGTGCAGGAATGCCTTAAAACTGGGAGGGGGGAGTGGCTGGGGGTGAAGATGGCTGATGGCTACTTCTAGTACTCAAGGTTCTCTCTTCTTGTTCTGTTGTTCTAAACTGGAAATTAGCAGAAAGGATGAGTACACCAATCTGAAAGGACTGTGTTTCTATTTTAGCTTTAAAATGCATTCCTTCTACCTTATTTGGCCACNGAACACTTCCAGGGAGGGGCAGCCACAGCTTCTCTAAGCAACCTGTGCCAGTGTCTCACCACCCTCACAGGAAAGAATTTCTTCCTAATATCCAATTTAAATCTACCCTCTTGCAATTTGAAACCATCCCCCCTTGTCTTACCACTTCATGCCCTCGTAAAAAGTCCCTCCAGAGCCCTGGAAGGTGCTTTAAGGTCTCCCCAGAGCCTTCCCTTCTCCAGGCTGAACAACCCCAGCTCAACTCTCTCAGCCTTTCTTCACAGGAGAGGTGCTCCAGCCCCTGATCATCTTCGTGGCCCTCCTCTGGACTCAATCTAACAGCTTCATGTCCTTCTTATGTTGGGAACCCCAGAACTGGACACAGTACTGCAGGTGGGGCCTCATAAGAGCAGAGTAGACTGGGAGAATCACCTCTCTCAACCTGTTGGTAACATTTCTTTTGATGTAGTAGTAGTTGCCCTCAGAACAATCATTTTAGACTTGCTCAATGTACCCCCTGAAAAACCTGATCTAGGGGTAGTGGTCTACTACCTCTGTTTCAGGGGTGTAACTGAGACAGACTGATCGGAGGCTGCCGTACTGAAAAGTGTTTGACTGTCCAACTTCCCATCATTTGTGTGGTGTCTCAAAGGCATTTGGAGAAGGATTAGGTCTGAGGCTCATCTCGTCTGTAACAGCTAGTTTCGTGGTCACTGAAACATCTTTCCTCTCAGACGTTAAACCCGAGTATCTTCATTCCAGTTTAAGAAAATTTATTTATTTCTAAGGTTGAAGTATGTATTTAGATACGAAGATACCCAAGAGACAAGAGGAGGTCTATCAGGTTAAGCCATTGGCCTCAAACTCTGAAATCCACAGGTAAAATCATATGCTTGAATTTACCCCTAGTTTTTCCCCATCATGCTTTTTTGACCTTGGTCAAATCATTTGATCTTTCTTTCCTTACGTTTTTGCTTTTCTATTGAAAACATCCATCTGCTGGGCAGAGACTGAATTTGTTTGTTCATTCCTTTTTATATTCTGGCACAATCACAGAACTTACAGAATTCTAGGGGTTGGAAGGGACCTCGAAAGATCATCTAGTCCAACCCCCCTGCCAGAGCAGGGTCACCTAGAGTACATCACACAGGAACGCATCCAGGCGGGTTTTGAATGTCTCCGGTGAAGGAGACTCCACAACCTCTCTGGGCAGCCTGTTCCAGTGCTCTGTCACTCTCACAGTGAAAAAGTTTTTCCTGATATTTACATGGAACCTCCTATGCTCCAGTTTACAACCATTGCCCCTTGTCCTGTCATTGGTCATTACTGACAAAAGCTTTGCTCCATTATCCTGACCCTCACCCTTTACATATTTGTAAACATGGATGAGGTCACCCCTCAGGCTCCTTTTCTCCAAGCTTTTTTTTTTTTCCCCTCCCTTTTCCTTTCTCTACAGTTCAAGCAAAGATCAAAATATATGCTTACAGAATATGAGATAAAATATTGAAAAAATTGAAGAGGAAAAAGTCACATGTAGTGTCAAATTATGTAATTCCTTTTTGTCTTTCTTCAGGCTTTCCTGGTGTAACATAACTTGTATAGCCTGTGGTTATGCAAACATTTTTTTCTAGCCTTTTGTATGGACTAAAAGTTAATTAAATGGTCTTTTCTAAAACATACATGGAAAAGGTATGTTTGGATGTCATCAGCCACATTTGTACAAGGGAAGTATTTGTTCCTGCACAGTTTAAGCATTGTTGTAGGTACCAGAAATTCCTTCTGAGTCATCAAGACATTTGCAAGCAAATTTTTCCAATAATCTGCTTGCTTCTTTGTCAGGAGATGATGGAGAAAAAGTGGAAGGATTTTCCCTCATAAGTGGACGATTCTGAAGGCCCAGCTGCTAATTTATTTTTGTCCACGTGCATTTTATGTAAAACCGAGAGTGGATTCCATTTTCTCTATAGCTACGAGTTGGCAATGACATCAGTTACTCACACATCAACTAGATATCAAAAAAGAGCAATGTAATTTCAGCTCAGGAACCAGCAGAAGTCAGGGGATGGCTCTTAATGGTTCTTTGGGCCTCTCACTACAAGAAGGACACTGAAGTGCTGGAGCAGGTCCAAAGAAGGGCAACAAAGCTGGTGAAGGGTCTGGAGCGCAGGATCTAGCAGGAGTGGCTGAGGGAGCTGGGGTTGTTCAGCCTGGAGAAAAGGAGACTGAGGGGAGACCTCATCGCTCTCTACAGCTACCTGAAAGGAGGTTGTAGTGAGGGGGTGGCGGGTCTCTTCTCACAAGTAACAAGTGATAGCACAAGAAGAAATGGCCTCGGGTTGTGCCAGCGGAGGTTTAGATTGAATATTAGAAAAATAGTCTTCACTGAAAGGATTGTCAGGCCCTGGCACAGGCTGCCCAGGGCAGTGGTTGAGTCACCATCCCTGGAAGTATCTAAAACAAGTGTAGATGTGGTGCTTGGGGACATGATTTAATGGTGGATTTGGCAGTGTGCTGTGTTAGTGGTTGGACTTTGATGACCTTGAAGGTCTTTTCCAATCTAAATGATTCTGTGATTCTATTCTGTTTGCGTATCCCAAGCAACAATAGGAGTGTTTTAAAGAAAATATCAACAAAGTGTGGTGGTTCCCATCCAAAAATACTACTCCTGTAAATTCCCCTCAGGTGAGAATTTCTTTCCTGTCAGTGTGACAGTTTCTTGAAGATACGTAATGTTCTCCAGGAGATCATTCATGGAAAGGAGAAAGTACAAGGGACGAAGGAATCCAACTTAGCTGGAAACAACACACCTTTATTTTGATTAAATGGCCTGCCCTGCTGCACACAGTGCATCTATGCTGTTGCTTTTGTTCACAGAATAATCACTGGGGATTTGCACACAACGGTGTCTTCTGCTTTCTGTAATGACAACACTAACTATAGTGAGAAAAAGCTGGAAAACACTCCAACAAACCCCTACAACTCTCAAAAAATGTAGAGAATACATACTGTATTTTTAACTGGTCTCATGAATAAGTTTTAAGGGGCTGATTTCTGGTTGCTTTTGTTGTATTTCACTACTTTTAATTACTTTCCTGTTACTGAAGGATTTTGCAAACTGTTGTGTTCGTATTAACATGCCAGGTTCACATTAATAGGAAAATTATGCCAGTTTTTGTACAGTTCACTTCCATCTTCTGTTTTTTTCTTTTAATTAATCTGCAACAGAGTCCAGCTATAACAGATAATTCACTGCTTGTCAGGTCAGGTGAAGGTAGTTTGGTGCAAAAGGCACTTTAGCAACATGTGGAAAAGCTTCTCTGCTAATTGGATTGCAGTACATGTGTTACTGCCCAATTTAACTCAACAGAATCATTTTAATCTGATTCCCTCACTGTCATTTTACACTTAAAAACTGTGACATTCAACCTTTTTTGCAAGAAATAAATATTATTTAATTATCACAGACTCGCAGAACTGCTGAGGTTGGAAGGCACCTCATCCAGTCCGACCTGAGGCTGCCCTCAGTCTCTGCGTGGCCTGATGCTTGGTTTGTAGAGTAGTTCAGAAAATCCAGAATTCAGTGATCTTAACGGGAGAGTACTACTTAAGGTTAAAAAAACAATACACCTTGGTTTTTTAGTACACACTTAGTATTTATGTGCACGTATCCTCCTGCTGAGCTTAATGGAACTGTGTGTGTACTCCTGTGACCTAGGACACCATTTAGTCACTGTCTCTGTATGCTTGTAAATGTAGAATATCTTGATTTTAATAGAACTATTTATTTTGTCTTTTTTTTCCCTTTCTCATCACCAATTCACTTCTCCACCGTGAAGAGAACTAAATCTCTTACCTGTGAGCTCTGCTGCTGCAGCAAGTTAGAAGGCAGGATGCTAAAGGCATTTGTTGGTACTTATTGAATACGTCTATGTTGCAGTCACAGAAATAATTGCAGTGCCATGAAAACATACTCAGTCTAGCTTGGTATATACAAATATACCAAATCAGGTTGTTCACAAGCTGATAGTACTCTAGCTGCAGTCTGATGGGGTTCTTAATAAGCTAGTGTACCCTGCTGCTGCTTGAGCTAATTTATGGTGCTTATACTTACCTTACAACCTTATGACCCTGTTCTTTACTTCTGCATGACATGCTTGTGGGTGGGTTATTTTATTTATTCTTTTTCCTAGTAAAAAGCCCTTCTTTATTAATATTTTGCACTTCAGAAGCCCTTCCCTCTGAGGAATTTATTTTTTGGTCAGACAGGAGTAAGGTTAAGTGGCAACCTGGTTCACTGGGGAGCGCAGCTGCTTCTGGCATGGAACTCATCACCCCCCTGCTGCAGGGGTCCTTAGTCAGAAGATAACTGTCTTTCAAGGGAGCGCTGTGCTGTATTTTAACTTATCTCGCTTAAGCCAAAAGCACTTGTGCACATGGGGGAAGTCGGGGAATGCATAGCCACCTTTTTAAATCATAACCACAGTAATGCACTATTGTCATGTGAAGGAAATGAGAAAAATAGATAATTGGGTTGGAATTATCCAGGAATTTAACTCCGTGGGAATGCTGACTTACATGGTAGGTGGTATTTGGTTTTCTATTTTCAGTGCAAGAACGTGCTTTTAGCATCCAAATAACCTTGTGCTCGGGAAGTGGTTTCTGTATTGTCTTAATAGGAAGCGGTGACACAAGAGAACCAGCTTTTGTTGCCGGTGAGCAGCTAATGTTTCTTAAAAACTGCTTAGTGTGCAGGATTTGACAGCCTTTCAGAACGTGGCAGCATCGGGGCGAACCGGGCTCTCTTTATGCAATGTGGTATGCTCTTTGCGTGCCAGGCTGCAAGGACTTGTAGCCGTTGTTCTAATTAACATTACTCTTGTACATGAACGTACAGTGCAAGTTCTCTTTGTCTTCTGCAAAAATCCCAGCTCATGTGTGGCGAATTGTTTTGACAGTTGGCTTTCCATTAGCAGTGGGGAAAATAGCAGAGAGCTCCCGTCTAGACCTACTTGCACAATTATTATGAAGAAAAGAATAATCTTACAGGAGAAGTTCCTATTTCCAGGACCTATTTGTACATTCTGACTCCTCTCTGTATAATAGGATTACACATTGCTTATCGCAACCACAAACTGGATGTGTGCCAGCCATAAACTGCACAGTGTAACAATATGATTGCAGGCAATCGTGTTTTTTTCCCCCCTTTCTCTCCTTTTTCTCTCTATTCCTTCTTATTTTGGGTTAAGGGGGTAAAAAGTCATATGAGACAGTGTAGGAGGAATCTCAGAGCATTACTTGAAACATTACTGTAGCCTGGTATATAGAAGCAAAACCACTTGACCAATGAAAACTAATTACAGACAAGAACTGTGCCTTAGGAGAAAAAGATACTGATGTTTGAAGTGTTTCCTTTATGCATACATTTGAATCTGGAGGGAGAATTAGCATTCTGGTGCTTTGAGGAAATCTTCGTCTATTCATATGGTACACGTGGGAGTGACACCTATAGCTGAATGATTGTGGACAGGCATTCATTGCATTGCATTACTGTTTTACCTAACATGCTGGTTTGGTTTACATAGTGCTCTGGCAGTAATTCCATCAGCTCTGCAGTGTACCGGACTGTAAAGTATTGAACAGATAAAATAATTTTAGCCTGAGGTAGCTTAGAGCTAAATAAATGCTGGAGAGGGAGATCGAAGCATGTGGTGACTACCTTTAAATAGATTTTTTTAAAGAAGGGGGAGAGAGGAGAACACACCCTCTTTAAACAACAAAAAAAATAAATGAAAGGAATCATAATATACATAATCAGAAGTGGAAGTCTTTTATGGTTCCTACTGTTAAATGTTGCTCTAGCCATCTGCAGAGAAATGTGTGTACCTGGAGTCTGGCCAGACTTCAGCATAGTTTTGTGAGGAGAAGACGACCCAGATTGCCCTTCTTCAGCATCCATACCAAACACATTCACTACAGCTATTTCGGGATTTTTAAACTTTGGCCTGGGAAAGTGCAATACGTCTACTGGGATGAGACGAAGCAGCCGTTAGAAGGTTAAGCCTATGTTGAAGATGGGCGGAACTATGAACGAATGTGGCAATGTTAAATGGTGTTTGGGATCTGCTCTACATCTCAGGGCTGCAAAAATAAAAATGTCTGTCATTTGCTAGTCTCTATTTCTGAAATATGTTCTTGCGAGAGGTTCTCTTGCTGTTTGGACTAGCTTGTGAATTTTGGGCAGAAGAATAGTTTTGTTTCTCAGCCCTGATTTTGGAAGAACAAAGCTTTGAAGATGCTTGCTGGGTTACGTCAGCTATGAGGTCTTGTGTTTGTCCTGGATCCCTCTTTCAATGCATCTTTCCCTCCCTAAAACAAATGTGAATATAAGAAATTTGTGTGTGGGACTGCTGACTTGGGCTGTACTGGCAGGACATTAACGCAAAGGCAGCCTCAGCCAGGGGAACTATGGTGCTTTCTCTCCCCTTGCTCATGCAAGTCAGAAGTGATTTGTTCTAAATAAGCACATTGGATGTCTTGGTAAAGAAAGCCTGCTTACTGAGTTAGTAGAAAGTAGAGTATTTTTAACTGAGTTTTGCTGGCTGTTTGCAGGAGGGTCAAGAAGTTTAATCAGGGCAAAAATTCCTTGCTAAGTGCGTAATTCAAGAAGAGGCTCTGTTCAAGTTGGATGGAAGAAACTCAAGTCAAAGCTATGGCCACAAAGGGCTTATCAAACAAGCATAGGTGGCATCTTGGCTGGGGTGGCTGCCACTGGGTTCTTGGCCCACAGACTTTTATTACCTCACTTACAGAAAAACTTAACAAATAGAGTAATACTGGCCATGGTTTTGAGGAGGAGGTTTTGGAAGAGTGGTGAGGAAGGCTAACACAACATAAACTAGTTCCCGCTGGGAGGAGCTTGTAAGACTTCCAAGTCCCCTTCTCCCACCCTGAACCTTAACTGTATCATGCCTTTTTGAGCTGTTTGAGATAATTCTGTAGGTCATTGAAATTCTAGTCACACAAGCATAAGATTTCTCTAAACTTCTAATGTGCAAGGCTCCAATTACATGTGCTGTTGGAGTCTGCACACTAAATATGGTTATTTCAGTAATTGTTTCTAAAGGTATAGTTGTGAGGTAGATGATTGATATATTTAGTCTGTAAATTGTATGTAGACATTGGCAAAAGTCATCTGCATGTATTTCAATATTCAAACACTGTTTCATTTGTTTAAAGCATGGGAAATAAGTGTTAAAAAAACCCCACCACCAACAGAAGAGAGTTAGCACAAAACTATGTTGGGAATTTAATGTACAAGTTAGGAAATTAAAATTTCCTGCAGTGAATGTCACTGTCATATTACAGGCATACTGCTACAGAAATTTTCCAGCCTCTACAACAGCACTGAATTCTGAATATGTTCAAGATGGCTGACGTAGAGTGGTTATGAGAATTACAGCCTTGTTTTTTCCTAACTAGTTAATTTAAATTCTCAACCTTAGTGTTAACCTTCCATTTTCTTGCTAATCTGCTTTGGGAAAATAAACAAAGCACAAACCTTAAGTATCTTGAAACTCCCAAGTGATGTATACCTGGAGAGAGATAATGTTAAATTGCAGCAGGTTTGGGTTTTTTGTGGCTTCATCAGTGTTGAATTCTTGGCCACTGATGTTTAGTGTTAAAACATTCCTTGTCTTCATGGAAATTATTAATGAAACCTGTTGGATCTGATCTCCCCGAGACTGCAAAAATGAGACAGAAAGGGAGTTACTCATTTGGAGAGTCTGTAAAGCATTTTTGTGTCCCACATGGTTGAGCTCTTTAGGTCCCACATGGTTGAGATTTTAGGGCTTCATGGCGCGAGGAGATAGGTAGTAGAACCCAACTGCATGGAGCAAGGTAGATCCATTGCATCTCTCTGGAGGTAGGGTCAAGGAAGGGGACTACCATGTCCCACCCAGCCTTTAAAATGCTTACTAATTCTGCTTACTCATTGCAGATACGTTGCCATCACGTTAACTGAACATATGCAGGGAGCACTATTCTCATAGAATACTCACACAGTGGTGTGTGGCATTTTCATAGTGTGGTATTCACTCAGAGCAGGACATTAAGACTTTGTAAGGTTCCTTCCCGTGGTCTCAGAGCTGAACTGCATCACGCTCCTCTGAATACTGCTGCAGGAAATTTAGTCTCTCTTTTTTCTGGGCTCGTATCTGCAATTAACATTTACTTCAGTGTATTGTACAATTTCCCACTTGCATAAGAAACTGGCACACAGAACTGGTGATGTTTGGAGTCACTTCTGAAGGTGGGTTGTCAGACTGCATGTTGGGAGAGCTGAGCGCCAAGACAAAGAAAGTTTCAGAAGTAGCCTCTACAAACTAGTAGGGCCACTGGGAGCTGGAAAACAGATTTTTCAAAATAAATCTGTTACAATTCATATGCAATGCAATACTAGTCCCTTTTCGAAATCTCTTGTGGTTAAACACTTCTATCATGTCCTCACCACCTGCTGGAAATCCAACACAAAAACAAGAATAACCAAATCTTAAGTTGTAGCAGCTGAACCTGTTTCAAATAAATCACAAAAGCTATTGTTTACGATAAGTGTTATCTGATTGCTGGCAGAACCTGTGTTTATTGCTTTTGTGTATTACAGTCTCTTGTAATTTGGACAACTAGAAATTGTGTTCCTTTTTCCATTGTACAGAGAGATTTGTAAGTAGACAGACGTGGGATTGAAGAGCATATAAAGCATAAAGTGAAATTGCTTGGTTTTAATCTGACGTAGCATCACATCAAATTTTCCACTTTTTTACATAACTTGGAACAAATATTTTTCTCATTCTTTGAATAGCATTGGAGGACAGTTAGGGACTATCACAAAGATACTCTGTGCAGACTGTTTTTGTGTACTTGGTGTTTTGAAATGTTTGCACTGAAAGTCAAACACTGGGTGCTTATTGCACTTGTGGTTGTGAAGAAAAGCTATAAAGTGCAGCCTGACAAGTGTTGATGACTAGCTGGAGTGAGTCCTTCATTTCAGCACAGTAATTGGGTCTTTTTCCCCCTCTTGATTAAAAAAACCCAACAAACAACAAGCCAAGTGCAAATGGATCTTGCAGTTCATTTTTTTTCTATGTTCTGTCAGTCCTCTTTAGAGCTCATTCCTTTTTTTTTTCCCCCACATGAGGAATGAAGAACAGAAACCCCCAAATTATGTATAAAATCCCAAGTTGCTGCTGTAAAGTTGCAACTCCGATGTATTCCTCTCTATATTTTGGATGCTCTTGGCTTAGTGTCTTTATTATTTATTTGCAGTTTATAATACACTAACTTTTTCCCTGGGGATAGAAGAATATGCATATATTATTTACACATTTGGGTTTTGTCAAATAATGTCACACTTCATGCTTTCAGAGTGCTCAACAACCCAGTCTTCTAGCAGTCCCAAGAGTCAAGAATAGAAGAGTGTGATCCACCACACGCAGGCTTTGATTGGATAGTAAGTGAGGCTCGCTGCTGCCCCGTTCTCATTTTGTGTATTGGTGGTGCTGGCCAAGACTGGGTGGCTGTGACATTACTGCTGGCTGCCTCAGTCGTCCATGTTAGTACCATCTAAACCAAATGAAGTGAAACCAGGAGAATTTGCTATGTTGACTCAACAAGAGCTACCTACTGTTGGCCAACAGAAGTTATTGGTAATGCCTGAATGTTGCTAAGCCTGTAATACAAGGAATGAGGTTGCTCACTAAAAGAGGGGTTTGATCTGTGACTCATCTGTTAAAGCTCTCTCTCCACTGTGGAGGTCAGGATATGTGTGTTTGAGTAGGTAGGAACTAACACAGATAAATGCTGGATAGTCATGAGGGCAACACCTTTACCCTTGGCAAAAGCAGGGGAGGGAAGGGGAGGATTGGTTTTAAAAAGACCATTTTGGGAATACACCAAAAGCACTTTTCTGCTTTTGAATCAAAAGCACCAGAGGGTAGGCCCTGTGAAAGAAAATTTTCCTCCTTAAGAGTTTCATGACCCAAATTCCTTTTAACCCAGAATACTTTATCATGCTGGAAGTTTTGGACCATTGTGATTACTTGTCATAAAAAGAGATATATTTTAATGGAATTTCATCTAAATGTTCGGTCTTATAGAATGTGTATGTAGGAGTATATTTGACACAGTCTGAATGCCATATCTGTGAAATCTGTTTTTCCAGTATTCGTTTCTCAGACCTACACGTGCCTTATAGTAACATAAATTATATTGAATAAATAGAACCGTGCTGTTGGGTCAAAAAAATAATAATGTACTGGGATGTTCAAGAGCAAAGGGATCATGTTGGATTGGACTGTTACTGAGGACAACTAGTCTGCCTACGTCTTTTAAAACTGCAGCTCCTTCTCTTCTGGCTAAAGTTAATGGTCTAGGATGGATGCATGGCAAAATGATGATATCTGCTCAACTGGAGGAAATTCACTTCACAGATGCTTATGCATCTTGTCATGCCAGAAAAATGAGTTGGAACTTGGTGGATAGGATTTTAAAAATGACAGACTTCTCAGGTACATGACAGGTATGTCATGAAATGTAAGATCACGAGGCATCATGTACATTCAGTTCTCTGTAAGGGCAGGCAGCAGCTGTCTTACAGATGTGGTCCAGAGATGCCCACAGATAGCTGCTTTGTGTCCCTCTCTCCATATCACAGGCTATGAAATGTATCCCAGCTCTTCTCCTTTATTTTCAGTAGGAAGGACAGATTTTTCCTTCACTTTTCAGTTTAAATTAGAATTCTTACGTGATTTCAGGTTCCCTTCTGTTTGGAAAGGCTAGATAGGAAAAGTAATTTTAAAACTTCTTTGTTGTATTGACTAAAAATCTCTTTCACTGTTTGTTTGCTCTGGGTCTTTTGCATCTGTGTTTCTGCCTCTGATCTATGTACCTGACCTGCAAGGGTGAAATTTGGACATAGTTTTGAGTGACTCACCACAACGGCGTGGTCACCACTGACAGCTCTTTGTGTCAACCTGTAGCAGCAGTTTCTTATGCTGTAGATGAGGATTAAATGTCTGAAAAGCAAACATTAATTTCCTCTTTCTGAAAATGTATCATCATCCAATTCTAAAGATAAAGGAACGTGTATGTAGAAAACAAACCCATCTATTTAATTGTGTTTCTGTCAGGAGCCTTGTTTGGAAATGTGAGATATTTTGGAGACCAAAGAATGTTTTATAGAAACTTCTGTCAGTAACTGCAGGAAGCCTTTCTTTGTTGCACAATCCAATTGGCTCAGACTGGGTGATGTCTCTCCACTGAGACTGCTGCCAAGCCCGGGGGTGATGTGCGGGCAGCACTTGGGGGCTGATCAGCAGTCATCGGAGGCCACAAGTTTAATATTTAGGCACCAGTAAAAATACACAGAAATGGTTCTGGAATCCTAGATGACCTGTTTGACTACAGTTTGAATGGGACTATTTTTTCAAAGTAATTCCATTACCTCTATATTCTACAGCCACAATGACTATCTTGAAGATAGCAACAAAAAAGGTTCACTACATACATGACTGCTATATATGTGAAAGATACGTGTTTACTATTCTAAAAAAACCAAAACTTTATCCTTTTACTGCTGGGACAACTGAAATTTAGAATAGATGGACGTGTTGAAGTTACTGCTGAATGGCCACCCATTTGTGTGGCATGCCCAGACTCTGTTTGCCCAACGCCCAGAGATTTAGGCTTCTTGGAATGAGATGCAAGTGTCCAGCACACACGGTATGCATCTGCCTTCTGCTGGTTGATAGAAAATCATAGTATTAAACATAGCATTCAATCCACTTTTCTTAACATCTCAAAGCTTAAGGGATTTACATCTATCTACCTAAGCCTTATTTTTGGACCTCCTCCCAAAGGCAGGTTCTTCATTTCTCTGGCCAAGAATCTGAACTGGCACATAATGGTTTTTTTCTTAGTGTTAAAAACCAATGCCAGCAGTTGAAGTGCAGAAGATGACAGATAGTTTGGTGGGTAAGAGCAGTCAGTGCATTGGTGTAGAGGTTCAGAGGCAAAACTTGGAGACAGGTTTGTCATTTGGGAGTTCAAAAAAGTTTAGTTAGTGATACCTGTCTGGACCACATTAATGTTGTAGCTGTAGGCACAAAGGGCTCCTTATTAATTGTTTGAGTCACACGGGCAGGGCAAGGAGAACTCATGGAAAAAATGGGATGACTTAGGTGCCGGTGCTGATGTACCATAAGTGCATGGAGAGAAGCTCTGCATGTGGCAGAGCTCCCTGGGGTTCAGGCAAGGCCAGGAATTTCCCTGAGCCTCAGCAGCCCTCCTGGCGACACCCTGCGCTGTGCTCCCAGGGCGCTGGAGCAGCCCTTGGGATGTTTTTCATGATCTGTAGCAATGTTTTCCCTAGGTCTGTATGTTTTCCCTTTTGTACAGGGCTCTGCTTCCTTGCCTGAGGAACAGTTGCAGACATTTATTTTCCCTCATCCTTTCTGAGCCCTTTTCTAAGCTTCCTTCCCTCCGCAAGTCTTTGATATATTCCCTTCCCTTCCTGATCTGAAGACTGGTAAGCACAGCAGGTGAGGAGTGTTAGTGCTGCATCTGCTGCTAATTGGGCTCACAGGCTCATTCAAATAGCACTGGCAAGTGATGTACTGAGTTAATCAGGAGCTGGGGTTTGTAGGAGAGTGTTCATATTATGTAGGGTAAGCAGAGATTTGCATGTCAGCTTTTAAAATTGGAGCTTACCAAAATGAGACTGGCTGCTACTTTCCCTTGTCGGTCTCCCCGTGGCCCCCGTTTACTTGGGGTGTCTCAGCACCTTTGCTCTGTTTATCCCCACAGCAGCCCAGGAGCGTGAGCAGTGCTGCCATGCCCAGCTAGGAGAGTCCAGGGTTTAGGGAGAAGGTTAAACAGTGCATTGTGTTTGGTGGTGGTACTGGCTTAAGCAAATTTCTGGCCATTTCTTCCTCCAAACGGCAGCAGGTGAAGTGCTGACATATATTTCCTTCTGCCACCCTTGCTAGGAGGGCAGCCATCCCTGCAAAGGGGGCTGGAGAGGCAGCCAGGGACAGGGAGCTGCATCCATCTCCAACAGCACTGGCTAACACTGTCTGAGCACATCTGACACCACCAAGGAGCTTCTTCCACCTGGCTTGGACAGCACGATGGCTTTGCAGCCTTCTTCTGGTTGCTTATTTCAGCCTCTGTGCCACCATGGGCTTCCCCAGCATCCCCTTTTCTCCTGCAGTTTTGCTGCTGTATCTGATTGAGTGTGGTCCTTTAAGCAGTTCAATGCAAAAGTACCCTCCTCCCTCCAAAATACAACAAAAAACTTCCTCTTCAGTAATTCGGTTTACAGGGTAGTGCCTGTGGGCTCTCAGGGCACCACAAGTGTGGAGGCAGCAAATGGCAGACAGGGGAATGGCAAGAACTTCTTAGGCTGACTTTGCTTTTGAAGCCAAGGTATCCAGTAACTACAGCTTCAGTGGTTTTTGCCTAACGTCATGCAAGAACGCTTGGCAGAGCAAAGAACTGAAGTGGGTCTCTCCAGATCCAGGTTACCACTCTTACCCCAGGTCTGTTTTTCTTCCAGCACTTGAAAATCGTCTGAACCTCCCATGAGGTACTTCGTGAGAGCTTTTTAGGCAAAGATTTTGCTCTAAAAAAGCATGACTGTTTGCTTTGTAAGGGGAAGCTCGTGTTCCTATTTCCTTTCTGATGTATCCCTTCTGTTCTTGGCTTGCTAACTTGATGATATCACTCCCCATGCATTGGGCAAAAGCTGTTTTCCCTCTATTCAAAGAGCCAGGAGGAGCAGCTGCTGCGCTGACTTTAATCTCAAGTTCTTCCCGGCACTCCTGTGGCATGCCAATGGGAGCTAGGGAGCAAGGAGGCGCGTGGAGAACACAGGCAAAAAAGTGAACGTGCTGTGTCATCCTTGAGCCTCACAAGCCAAGAAGTGGTTCGCTGATATTTGTTCAGGAACAATCCAGAGTTTGTGCAGCACATCCGGGGAATTGTTGATAACTGGATATGGAGCACTCCCAGGCTCTTTGTCAAAACTACCTGCATCAGGGAAGGTGGAAGTCCTCGCCACGTGGTGACTTTCCTGTGACGCAGTATGGGAAATGAGTTCTTAGTACGTTCCATCTCATGCCACATGATGCCCATATTATCACAGAATCATAGAATGTTTTGGGCTTGAAGGGACCTTAAAGATCATCCATTTCTAATCCCCTGCCATGGGCAGGGACACCTTCCACTAGACCAGGTTGCTCAAAGCCCTATCCAACCTGGCCTTGAACACTTCCAGGGAGGGGACAGCCACAACTTCTCTGGGCAACCTGTGCCAAGTGTCTCACCACCCTCATCCTAATATCCAATATAAATCTCCCCTCTTTGTTTGAAACTGTTTCCCCTCGTCCTACCACTCCATGCCCTTGTAAAATGTCCCTCTCCAGCTTTCCTGTAGTCTTCTACAGGAGCCTTCTCTTTTGCAGACTGAACAACCCCAACTCTCTCAGCCTGTGTCCACAGGAGAGGTGCTCCAGCCCCCTGATCATCTTTGTGGCCTCCTCTGGACTTGCTTCAAGAGCTTCATGTCTTTCCTATCTTGGGAACTCCAGAACTGAACACAGTACTGCAGGTGGGGTCTCATAAGAGAGAAGTAGAGGGGGAGAATCCCCTCCCTCAACCTGCTGGTCACGCTGCTTTTGATGCAGCCCAGGATCCCATTGGCTTTTCAAGCTACAAGTGCACGCTGCCGGATTATGTTGATTTTATCATCAGCCACCACCCCCAAGTCCTTCTCCTCAGGGCTGTTCTCAATCCATTCTCTGCCCAGCCTGTATTTGTGCTTGGGATTGCCCCAACCCATGTGCAGGACCTTGCACTTGCCCTTGTTGAACTTCATGTGGTTTGCATGGGCCCACCTCTCAAGCCTGTTCAGGTCCTTCTGAACCTCTTCCAGCGTGTTGACCACACCACACAGCTTGGTGTTGTCACCAAACTTGCTGAGGGTGCCCTGAGGAATGCCTCTCGTCACTGATCTGCACTTGGACATTGAGCCATTGAGTACAACTCTTTGAGTGTGACCATCCAGCCAATTCCTTATCCACTGAGTGGCCCATCCATCAAGTCCATGCCTCGCTAATTTAGAGACAAGGATGCCATGCGGGACAGTGTCAAATGCTTTGCACAGGTCCAGGCAGATGATATCAGTTGCTCTTCCTTTGTCCACTAACTCTGTAACCCCATCATAGAAGGCCACTGAATTGGTCAGGCATGATTTGCCCTTAATGAAGCCGTGTTGGTTGTCACCAATTGCCTCCTAATTTCCCATGTGCCTTAGCATAGTTTCCAGGAGTATCTGCTCCATGAGCTTACCAGACACAGATGTGATATTGTAGGCATGGTTACAGCAACATCTTTTTGGTTGCATGTATGCTGTGGAAAAACTGCATGAGCACTTTGTTTCCCTCCCTTGCCTTCCTTACAGGCAACTTCCTTCAGTCAGGTACTCTGACCTCCCCTTCTTTCAGAGCACCATCATCCATTTGGGTATTCAGTGCTTTACTCGTTGAATTTATGTGTATGGAAACATTTAAACTTGTTTCTCTTTTTTTATGTCCTTTTCCAACAATATCTCATTCTGTTTAAAAACAGAGTAATTGCTTCACACTATCCACAGCTCAGTCGTGCAGGTTCCTGGGTAGATTATCCTGTGCATGCATCTAATACTTACTGCAGCAGTCTTCCATAATTGATGATTAATTTGTGTATCTTTTTCCATGCTGTTCTTCCACCTTGAATGCTGGGCATAGTGGATCTCGGCCACCGCATATTTCTTGGATGAAGTCAATGTGGTTTCTTGTCTTACAATGTCTGACTCTGAGCCAGTGCAACTTGTTGAAAAAAACCCTGCAAAACGCAGTGTGCGTTGGAAGATTTGTTTTAAAAGGCAGAATAGTTGCTGGAGAACAGACTCCGTAAAACAAAGAGAAAGTAAAAAAACTTGATCTATCCAGAGAAATTTCAAGGGAAGATATTTACCAAATAACACAATTAGTCAATGCCCTTGTCACAACTATTGCATTCTTCATTCTTTCATTGTGTGAAGAGGGGATGGTATAAATCATTTTCTGGGATGCCTTATGTCCATCCCATTCAAATGTATGAAATTCCTCTGTGGTGGGTGCTTTGATTTCTAACCTTTAAAAGTTATGAGCTGTGACAGAGGAAATTATAAACTACCATTTGTTTTGTGTGCTTGTGTGGGGAAATTCTGTCTCAGACCAAGCACCATGAAGCCTACAGTGCCTTAAACTGATTTATGAAGCCTTTTCCTTGATTCGCTTGCAGCTGGTATGTGTAAGTCCAAATTCAGTTACCACACCTGCAGTAAATCAGCAATATATAAATGTTTCCTAACTTGGGAGAAAATCCATTAGTGGTTGAATTAAACCTTTAAAAGACTCGTATTTCCTGAGTGTTAGGCTACTATAACTTTAATGTGTGTTTTCAACACGTTCTGAGCTGTTAGGCAAACAGCAAAGAGCCACTGAGTATGTAGGTGAGGGTTGTTAATGTATTGTAAGAACAGTTTGCTTCTTATAAAAAGGCCTCTGCCATGTAAATGTTTCAGCTCTAATGAGGGAGCTATAAAGTAGACAAAGTTGATAACTTGGTAGGTTTTGTTATTTTCTTAAGCTAAGAGACCATCTCTGCCTTTGTAATACCATTTAGGTTTTGTTAGGAAGGAGGAAACAACTTGAGAAAAAGATGGGAGAAATGACCCAGTATTTGCTAATAAACGTTCCCCTCCTTCATATTCTCCACCCCCTTTTTCCCTTTGCAGTCACAGGGATCTAGAAAGTGTCTTATGGGGAACGACTGAGGAAGCTGGGATTGTTCAGTCTGGAGAAGAGGAGGCTCAGGGGGGAACTTATTGCTCTATACAACTCCCTGAAAGGAGGTTGGGATGAGGTGGGGGTCGGTCTCTTCTGCTGTGCCCATAGTGAAAGGACGAGAGGAAACGGCTTTAAATTGCAGCAGGGGAGATTCAGATTGGACATCAGGAAAACATTCTTCCCTGTCAGGGTGATTGGGTATGGGAATAGGTTGCCCAGGGAGGTGGTGGAGTCCCCGTCCCTGGAACTGTTGAAGATGTGTCTGGATATGGCGCTGGGTAATGTGGGTTAGTGGTGATGTAGGTAGGTGGTTGGACTGGATGATCTTGTAAGTGTCTTCCAACCTTGATGAGTCTACGATTCTATTCTATGATCTGAGCTGGGAGTGGAGGGTGACCTGAAGCCTCCTTCCGTACCCGCAGCGGATGAGGGTGCCTGAGTGCACAGCCGTGCCATCGGCTGAATTACCCGACTGCTTGATCACACCCCATCCTGGCAGAAGGAGCTAGAGCCCCAGTGGTGGAGTGGGCTGGCTTTTCATGCTGGTAAATCAGGCCAGGCACATGATGCCCCATTAGATCTGCCATCTAAGCTGCTCATTTGAGCATTTCTACTGCATTAAAATGAGCCAGAGCTTAAACGGTTCAAGCACAGTAAGTCTTGGGTAACCCATGTAATTTTGCTGTTGGCCATACGGATGGCACTTGCATGAACCACTGGGCAGTGGCAAAATTTGGAGGACTTACAATTTTGTCTTCTTTCTGCTCCTGTAATTCCCTGTCTCCTTCCTTTCCACTCTCTTTCCTTACCTCTTGTACCTCCGAAAATATATTTCAGCCAACATATCTGAGTGGGTACAGAGAAGTAAACAAGTTGCATCACTACACTAAATTGCTTTCTGTCTCCTTTCTTCCTCAAAAGCACAGAAGGGAATACAAAAAGAAGATTAGTTGTGTCGGAGCTCCATCCTGGTGCTGTTCCCGTGCCATGCAATGCTCAGAGCTGAGCATGTGCGCTTTGTCTGGGATAAATAACAGTGAAACTCTGTCTCAATTTTCTCTGCAGTTTCTCCCACTTGCATTCATTTTAAAATTTCATTCCTGCCTCTCATTATTGCAGGGCCTGCCGTTCTGTGCCCTAGGGAGTCAAGGAAAACATTTTTATTTACTTTTGGTTTGGTTTGGTTTCACTTTTAACTTCCTCCCTTCTTCAAAGTTTTTTGTGTTTTATTTTCCAGTGACTCTGGGGGGGGTGTGTGTGTGTGCACAAGGAAGGAGTGACATTTATACCATGTGTGAGACGCCTTCAAATGTAAATCCATCTCCTTCAGCGTTAGACTGCTGGCTCATTCTTTCCCTATAAGGTCATCTTGGTTTGTGCTTACTGTCTCCACCACTGGTTGTAGACTTGATCTCAAAAACATCTATATGGAATGAATAGCACCGGGAGTTAAGGCAATTTTGGAATTCTACATTGGATTATTTAGATTATTATTAGATAATGGATTATTTGGCAGTTTAGGGGTACCAGTCAAGCTACACTTTTGAAGTCCAAGAGCCTTGGCAGCAGTAGTGATTTAAAGACTTCACCCTTTTTCTGTGTATTTGTTCTCTCTGCAGCCTTCTCAGGCTGCCTGTTCAGTTGTGCTGATGCTGTAGTTTGAGAATCATGCCATGAACCAGATTATCAACTGGTCTGAGCTACAAATAATCCTTCAGCACAGGGAGGCGGGGGGGGAGTGGTGGGTTTTTTGCTACCTGCCATAGTTCACCACTTTGCAGGAAGATCTCACAGATGGTTGTAACAGCTCAAATTGAGGGACAGCATGATGATGTGCAAGGATGGGAACAAGACACTAAAGGTTGGAGAGAGGTAGAAACTCTGTAAACCAACTATCCCCCAGAAATTTTGGCTTCCCATCTGAAAGCTGGGTTTTGATGCACCTAGCTGCAGAGGTTTTCAGATCTGTTCCCCATGCGCCTCTGTAATAATTTCTGCTCTGGTAGCAGCTACCAGTGCTGGTGCTCTCTAGTCGATATGTTACTGCACGCCCACCTTTGCTAGCAGTTCCTGTGGTTGCTGAGGCAGAGACATATCCCATTTGGCCGCTGTTGATCTGAGCACAGTAACCTTTGCAGAAGGCCAGAGCAATAATGTATTAAACCACAGCCACTAAATCTGCAAGAGCACATCTGTCAAAACACCCAAATCTAAAAGGTAATCTAAGCTTCCCCTTCTGCAGTGTGTTACTCAAAAGGGACATCAGCTGATACAGAATTTACACAGTGACTTCCAAATCAGCATCTTCTGGCATGAGGATGATGAGTTATTTCCCTACCTATGTGGCAGATAAGTGAGGATGAGGAGTTTGCAGAAGAGGCTCAGGAGACCGAGACACTGTCTGCCTGTTTGTAATGGAAGAACCATGGGCAAACCCAAGTGGGTTAGCAGACCACTGGGCTGTCTAAACACTCTTAACCAGCAAAGTTCAATCAGCTTTCACTGCAAAGAGCATTATCAGTGTATAACACTAATCCTATGTAATAGGACTCTAGCCTGACACAGGTACTCTGAAGTAGATTTTGGTGCTGCATACTGCCCTTACCGGTTTAGCAAAGATCCTGTCGAAGTCAACAGACTGAAATACTTTCTTAAATTACACTGCTCTTCTGATTGATGGCAACAAGTCTTTGCCCCGAGCAGTTATCAATAGTTAAGATGCCATGAACTCTGTAATAATAAAATTACTGCCCAGTTATTTTTTATTCTCTTCATTTTTTTAGTGCTTGGTTGTAGCATTTGTTTTATTTTTGAGGGGTTGTTTTTTTTTGCTTTAGCTGTGACCATTGTGCCTTGAACTTAGAAGTGCTCTGCTCAGTCAGGTTGAATGCTTGTGTCTCTGTGTGCACCATGCCAGACTGGATCTAGGGGGTGGTGTACCCTGCACTCAGTACTGGGTCAGTTTTCAGCTCTTCCAGCTACCGTGCTATCATTTTGTTTTAAATTTTAAAGCACTTGTTCGAGGAAGGATGAAACTCATCTTAAAATATTCACAGATACTCAGATTCATGGCAGGATTTTAGCAGAGATTTCTTAATCTTCCCCTTTTCAAGGAAAGAAGTAGAAAAATATCTGCAGGTCACTCAAATCCTTGCTCAGTAAACAGCTGATTTATTGTGGCTGGGGACACCTTGCAGTTAGGGTTGCTGGGCAGGAGAGGACCCAAGTTTCCTATACATGCACAATAGTCCTTTTTTTTCCACGTTTCTTTTATTTTTCTCAGTCCTTTATATTGCATTACCATGCTCTTGCCCCCTGCCTCTCCCCAGCCATGTGTGCCTCTCCATCTCTGCATGTTGTGTTGCTTTTCCCTGCTGGGCCACTCTCTGTGTGCAATGGCAGCAGCAAAGTAAAATCGACTGAAATGCTGATCTCCGAAGCACTGGCACACAGTGCTTTAGAGATTAGGATTTCAGTGCATCAGACTCAGCTGCAAGCAGAGCAGGGTGGTGTGACAAGGAAACACAATGCTGGAACGAGGGGTTCTGGCGTGGAGCTGGAGCCCCCAGTCCCTCTGGGCAATGCACTTTGAGCTTCTCTTCCTGCAAAACATTCTGGTGAGCGTATGCACGGAGGGGCTTAAGTGTACTCAGAGGGATATCCAGGGGCAGCTTGAGAGCCTTTTCATCTAAATCACTTCTATTATTAAGAAAATAAAAAAGACTATCTTACTGACAAAACGAAAAAGGTTTTGACAGCAAGATTTTTCTGACTTATTCTTCTATCTACGTGCTCATTCTTTCTTTTCCTTTGTTGCATTTAGCTTTTTTATTTTCCCAGAAGCTAAAGCAGATAGATATTTTTCCTCTTGTTCCCACCAACTTGCAAGCTTATGTTGCTGCTGTAGCAATTTCCTCTAGATCCTGGTCTCTTCTTCAGGGTTCTTGGATGATGCAGGCATTTTAGGAAATTCAGTCTAGTACAAGAATTAAAAGTAGGTTTGCTGCTTGTCCAGTTTCCAACGAGCCTGGCTGTGTTTTGCTAAGCACTTGCCAATTGCCACTGGAGCTACTGCCTGTCTGCAGGTTAGTCTGTAAGTACCTACAGCTAATTCTGGAATGTGGACCATGGGATTTTTTTACACTTTAAAGAAGCCCGTGCTAATTTATGCCCCCAGCTAGTGTCTGCTCTTCATTGATTTTGAAAGAATCATCACTTAATGACATAAAGTCATTTTAAAAACTTGGTAACCTCTAATATCTTTATAAAATATCAGATAATCACACATTTTCAGTGTATAGTTTTTCCATTGGCTTAAGGCCACTTAGTTATATAAATGTTAACACTTTCTCCTGCTAGGTTTAAATCCTATTTAAAGTGCTTCTATTCTGTGTTCAGAAGGGAAGGAAATAATATCAGATACCAGAAGAAATTCTCTCTTCTGGAGCAATGAAATATTTCTCTGGCACAGGCTGAGGTCTGTGCTGCTTGCAGATGTCTGTGAGCATCTGTCTCTCTCTAGCTCTTGCTCTGTTAGAAGCTCCTACCACTGCTCACTTTTAGCATCCCATTTCTCCTCCTCAGCACTATGCTTGGTTCTCTTCCCTCCTATTCTCTTGTACTTTTGTCCATTGGCACCACTTTCCCTTCTGGCTTTCTGCTGAATATTTTTTTTTCCTGCACAAACTACAGCTCCCCCACTGGTTTCCTGCATTTCAAGTTCATGATAGCTACTTTCAACAATAAATTTGCTTCCTCGTCATATGTAATCCTGCACTTTCAGTGATCTCTGATAACCTCTCTCAGATTCACAGTATTGCCCGCTGCACTGACAGATCTGAAGAGGATTTTGCCCAGCTGTAGTTCATGCTCTGTGTTCTACCTCCTTCTCCCAACTCTTTTTTTCCCTTTTTTTCCCTGCTTCTGAATTTGCTACTTTCCACTTATCATCCTCTTTTAACCTGTTTTCTTTGCTGTGTTTCCATATAAAAACAGAGTATGGTAGCTTTGAAGCACCCCACAAATGGCCATTTGTATTTCTGTTGTCTCTTTTCCCTTGTAAACAGGAGAAGGCAACGGCTCGGCTTGCTGAGGTTAGGCACAGTGGGAAATAAAAAATGAGAGTCCTTGAGCTCAGGTCCTCCTTAGCGTAAGTTGAAGCACACACCTGGCTGCTGTGCACGTGGACCAGGAGTTGCATACACATGAGCCATCCTGTAACCCATCTGTGTGACTACAGACATCCCCTCCCTCATCATCAGAAAGCACACTCAAGCTGTGATGGCTGCCCGTGATCTACTCTTGGTCCCCTCCAGTCCCCCTGGATTCTGGCTCTGGAGAGCCTCCCCTGCTCATCTTCTTTGAGAAGATGCTGAAAAAGCAGCCCTAGTATAGGAAGCAAGACAAGGGAGAGGAAAATATTAGAGGCAGTAAAGTGGCAGAAAGGTCAAGAAAAGTAGGGATGAATTACAGCATTTCAGCCATAATCAGGAAAAGCACACCAGGGACTGTGACAGGTGTTTCTCCAGAGGGAGGATGCAGGCCAGAGAGCTTCCAGCATATGCTATACCTTGTAAATAAATAAACAAATAAATAAGTAATGTGCATATGGTAGAACTGTGATTAAAACAGATTTGCAAAATAGAAAATACTTATTTTTTTTCACAAATGGAAGTGATGTCCAAGGGGAAAACCAATTATAAAACACTGCTTTTCACCAGAAGCGATGGATTCTAGGTGAACAGTACTGTTGTCAGCATTGGTCCCTTGGGTGACAGTCCCCAGTCTGCTGACAATGCACATGTGGCTTAGATGGGACGTGAGCTGTCCTGGGCACTGTCTGTTCTGTAGGATTTAGTAGCATTTCCCAACTCTCACATGCAGTGCCTGTCCTGGAAGTGGCTTGGCACTGTGATCACCATGCCCTGTGTGCCATGTTTTCTATGCAGAGGAACAGGGACCCTGACACTGGATGCCTGTTGGGGACCTGTGGCAGCATTGTTTGCTCTCCCATGGGCCAGAGGCAGCTGTAGCCAATGATGCATTTGAACAGCATGAAAATGAAGAATTGCATTGGAACTTAAGGTCTCTAAGTGAAAGATAGGAAAAGTCTCGCCTGAGAAATTTTTGCGCTTGATTAACCCTCATCAGAGATAAGATAATCTTGTTTGTATGTGCTATCCCATCTAATATGTATGTCTGAGTGATCAATCTGCATCAGATCCAGTGCAGGACCATTGCTGTGAGGAAGGTAGGTTGGATGGTCAGGTTGAATGGGGCTTTGGGCATCCTAATCTAGTGAAAGATGTCCCTGGCCATGACAGAAGGATTGGGCTAGCTGCTCTTTAAAGGTCCCTTCCAACCCAAACGGTTCTGTGATTCTATGAGAACCATCGTGCCAAGTCAACTGTATTTTAAGAGGGGCTAATTCATAAGAGGAAATACTGGTTTTGTTGTGCACTGCGGGGAGATAATATATTAAGAGGGTCCCAGGTTTTCTTCTTTTTCTTATGCCTCAGTAAAGCTATTAAGGTAATATTGTGGAGTCAAGCTCAACACCTCATGGTGGAGCACAGGCAGCAACCCCCCGACACAGGCACTAAAATGTCATAAAGTGTATTTGAGTTACTGTGCAGCGAATCTGTGCCTTCAGCAGGCCTTTGTGACCAAAAAGGTGGTACGGTCTCTTAAAAACACATCTGTACTGTATTTTCTGTGAGTAGCATGTTGCCCTGCCTTTAGGGCTGTTGTGTGGGCAGTGCTGATCCCTGACTCCCAGTGGGGTTCTCTTTGTATAGGGGAGAGGGAGAAAAGAAGGAATGAGAATCCTGTTAATTCCTTTATTTTACATGTGTGCTTTCAAAAAGTAGTTGGTGCCAGGTGATGGTTGTTCAGTGCTGGCTCTGTTTCGATACTCGCTCCTGGCTACCCAAGAGTGGTTTTAGAGCCCTTCCCTTGGTCCCTGGGTTTAGATGATGCTTTTGGAGGACCCTACACTGGGTATTAGCTCCGCAGAGCTGAAGCTTGCTCCATAGAAGTTGCCACTTGCCACTGGGGCGGCTGAAAAGCCAATGTACCTTCTGACCTCGGGCCAGCTCAGGAAAAGCTTAGTAATACCAGACACAGCATAGTTCAGTGGCCTAAAGTCCTGTGAGCCAGGGAATAATCTGCAGCGTGACGCAGATTCTCTCTGTGCCCATCAGGTCCTGACAGCACTGTTGTCTCTCCCTGCCTGCTGTCTGCCAGATTTACCCAAGAGAAAGGCTAGAGAAATGGCTGGAGTTGTGCAGAGCCAACAGGTCTACCCTGTGCACCACCCCAGCTGTGTGCCTGTAAAACCAGTTTATTTGTGCCTACTTGCTTGTGCAGAGGCCAGTGTGAGTTTGTGGGCAGTCACAACTTGAGTTCTTATGTCTGGGTATAAGCTCTGGGAAGGGAAGGAAAGGATAAAAAAAAGCAAGAAAAAGAAATTCCACACCCAAAAGGTGACTTGCATGAGAGGGTGGGAAGATGGTGCCGGACTTCTCTAGAAGTGCTGTCTATAAAAGCAGAAGTCAGAGCATCATAGTTCCTCACACCACTGGGGAGTGATGCAGAGAGGTCAGAGCTGCTGGGGCACATGTGGCACCTTGCTGCTGTGCCACTTTCTCATGAGGTTTTCCTGATGCCAAGCTTTCTGCCAGCACTCTGCCCCTGCCAAACCACATGTGTGGCAGCCTCAAAGTAGTGGGATGGGATGGGTACAGGATGGGTTGGTCTGGGCATCCCAGGAAACCTTTTCAGTGCTCTGCAAGACTTCACAGCTTGAAGACTGCAAACCATATCTGTAATCTGACCTTTATTCATATACCATTTATTCACATACACAGAGGCATCATTTTTCTTTCCCTGTGAATGAAAAGTATCCATTTGCTCAGCATCTTGCAGATAGATGCTGTCCTGCCATGAACCGCTGTGATTTGATGCAGGGAAGCTGCTTCTGGAGGAAAACCTCCTGTGATGCCAAGTTGGTAGATCAGATTTCGCTGAGCTGAGGATCTAAGCGGTGGTCAGACTCACACCACTGCTTCTCACAGAGGTGGTGATATGGCCACACAAAGGAGGTTTCTGCTTTTTAATGCCTATTCAAGCTGTAGGAATAGCTCTTTTTATTTATTTTTAGTCTTAATTGTGTCATATACACACGTGTATAAAAAACCCAACTCAACCAAGAAAATTGCATTGGAGAGGGACTCTCCGATGGTTATTTTTCTCCTGGGTCTGAAAACAAGTGCTTTAAGCTGCAGGTCATTTTTAGAAAACCCCATGAGCATCAATGTCAGAGTAAGGCATCCCATATTCATTAAGCTACCATCTTCATGTGCTTTAGCTATATGCACAGCAGTGGTGGCAGGCAGCAGTCTCACTAGTTGTTCACTTGCATATTTGTGCTTCAGGTGTACGTTACAGGGTTTTTTTCACTATTGAGAGGCTGAGTGCTTCAAGAAGGGACTGTATCACTGCTTTTGGGGCCTTACTGCAAGTCTGTAGTGGGTGATGAACACAAACGTATTAAATCATGAAATGTGAGATTCCCTATCAGATAGCATCGTGCTGCTAATTCGGGTGTGAGTGAGACAGTGAGGCCATGAGTGTGGGTTATAAGGAGTTACCAGCGAGTAAGCAGGGAGGGAATGGTCAGCAATGTTGGTGGTTTAATTCTTGTACAGAACAGACAGGCACAAACAGACATTTTTGTGACTGCTTTAAAAAAAAAACCAACTCTAAGGCAGAAAACTGGCTACCAGAAAGCATTTAAATATAGAGTGAGTTAAATCCAGGTGATGTGGATGGGGTCAGATCTGCTCTTAATGGCATTTTCCCTTTGTAATTCCTGAGAGCTGTTTTTTTTTCAAACTGGGATTTTTTTTTTGTTAACATTTCTGTGCAGGCACTATATTGCATTGGCATTGATTCACTGAGTTTATTTGTCAGCAATAAAATGAATGAAATTCTAGAGGTACAATTTCAACCAGCTGCTGTTGTTTACTAGTGAGACAACCAGCGACCCTTAGCATCTATAAATACTGCACTGTGAATTAAAAGCAGTGAACTATCCTGTAGTTTTTCTCTTACTCATGTTTCCCAGATAATTTTTTGCTGTGCCTTTTTTTTCCTCCTTATTGTGATTTTCATTCTCATCTCCTCTGCTTCAAGAAAAGCCAAACGTTAAGAGGAATATTTAATTTCTAGCGAATGCTAGACTTGGTCATTCATTAAAAGACTCAAGTTGTTAGACCGTGTGAAGATTTTTCTCCTGTCTGTGTGGTGCTGACTTTCAGCAATGGCCTTTTAGAGTGAAAATTCAGATTTTAAGTATCTGAGTATTATTTTTAGCTCTCCTGAGCTCATCATTCTTATTAAGGAGAAAGTTGTTTGCAGTCATTGATTAGTTACAATTGTAACTTCCAAATAGCTTCAGGCAATATTGCAGAAGGACTGTAGTTTTTAATCCCCCTTTTCAGGGTTTTGGTTTGTGTTTTTTTTCCCTTTTCAGTAATTTTAGAGGTTTGACATGGACCAGTAGGTCTTTTATTTTATCACAAGACATGAAAACAAACACTGTTTTTGCTGAAGCCTAGCTCAGCCTTACAAGCCATTATGAAAGGATTTGCTCCTTGGCAGTCCAACCTCTCACCAAGTAAAATTCACCTGGTCCATCCGTGATGCTGAGCATCTGGGTCTACAAGACTATTGCTTCCCCTGAGACAAAAACCTGGACAACATCGCCAGCCCCACATCAGAGTCTCTCCAGGCCTTATTAGCTTTTGTTAGAGATTTTGGGTCAGTTGGATGTTCAGCTTTTCCACCTGCTGTGAGGGTATGCTGAGCTCACATCTCTACGCTCTCGCTGCAAGGAAGGAGGTTATAAATTTGACTTTAAAGTTGCAGAGCAAGCTGATGCCTCCCCGCCTGGCCTTACACTTCTAGAAATCAATGTGGATGCTGTTGAGACCATTGGGTTGAGCAAAATCTCTGACAAAAGGGCAGTTTCAGCACCATTCATTGAAAAAACTAACAGCCAGATGGAGGTGGTTGCTCCGTGTGGGTCTTTGATGGGATGTCAAGGGAGATCTCACACCTCTTGGCAGAGCACTGTGAGCACCAGACAGCCTTTGTCAATCTCTGCCAGTAAAGCTGTTCTACTTTCCATAAGGTGTTTCTGCATTTATAGGGTCGAAGTGAAAGAGAGACTTCACTGCCTCACGATCAGCGCCATCAGTGGTGCCGCTGGCTGTTTCTCCCTACTTATATGGAGCAGAGATGCATCCAAAAGAGAAAACTGGGAAGGACCCACCTGAGAAAGATGGGAGTTATCCAGGAGCATCTCTGGTTTTACTAAAACTGAGCCCAAACCAAATATTTTCTTATAAGAAAGAAAACTTTGTTTGCCTTATATTTTATGTTTTATTTATGGTCAGCCACCAATTTTGTTTCTAAACCCAATTGTTCATACAGCCCTGACTGCTACAGGATTTGGAGTTAATAATCTCATAAGGGCAGGGAGTGCAAAATTTGTACCAAATCAAAATGACATCCAGCAACACACTGGGAGTATGTGAACCAAAGAAGCAATCAGGTTTGGGGTTCATCTGTTTGCTGTCCCAAGCAATGAAGATTTTTCTTTGCCAAAATACATTTCTCATTTTCCAGTCAACTGTTCTTACAGAATTTCTTTGAACCTACCTACATGGAAATTTTTTCTAGCTGCAGCTTTTTTTTTTTTCCACTGACAAGAGCATCTTTTTGCTACCTAAATAGTATTTTTTATGGCAGGGTAGCTGAAGTCATTTGGGGACTTACTCTTGCAGGCTGCAGTCATGAGCAACCACGCAACTTGATAAAATGGCCCAATTTGGAGATATGATTTACAACTGCCCTCCCTAATTTCCTACATTAAGAAGTACAAAAACTGCTTCCAAACTTTTACTAATGAAAAATTCTCCTTAATTCTACCGCTTGTGTCCTAAGTACAATGAGAAGCATTTTCTTCTCTGATGATCTTTGTGGTATCACACCAAGGACAAAGAGATGTTAGTAATTTCCAGAAACTTCTGCAGAGAAGGTTATTACTGTCTGCTGGTGTTTTAAAATAGGAAATTAATTCTAAGCTATTTTGCCTAAATGGCTGAGCTGTCTTTTTACCTGCGATTGAAAAAAAACCAATCAACATTTGTTGAAGGGAACAAAGATATTTATAAAGTAAATTTGTTACTATTCTCTTCTTTTAAAGACAAAGGAAAACCCAGCAGAACAGATGCGAATCTGCAAACCAGTAGTATTTAAGAATAATTGCTCTACCCGTTATAAGCTAGTATTTTTTTCTTCTGTAATTTCAGTGTAGTTTTTCTTGTGCATTTCCAGGGTGGCAGTGCTTTTTCATAGGCTAGCCCACGTTTCCTGAGCTCGATTAATCCCTTTTTTTGGAAATGGCGTGCTTTTATTCCCTGTGTTGTTATCGCAGCATGAGGAAGGGGAAACGTGTGATGATGGAAGAATTTTAACATTTATGTATGCCACACATGAAGTTAGGGATCCCATGAGATTTGTTTGTGTTCTTGTATATGTGTGGATGAACATCTGTGGAATGACAGCTTAACAACTTCCTTCTGACATTATAAAGGGGCCATAATGGTATTATATTGTTGGGTTTTTTTAGTTGGCTTTTTTTGTCTTAACTCTTTCATTTCCCTGCTGATGTCAAGCCTTGTTTACTTCATCAATCTATACAAAGGTTGCATTGTCTGGGAGTTCATTATGCAGAATCACAGATTGTTAGGGGTTTGGAACGGACCTTGAAAGATCATCTAGTAAAACCCCCCTGCCAGAGCAGGACAGCCTAGAGCAGGTCACACAGGAATGCACCCAGTTGGGGTTTGAATGTCTCCAGAGAAGGAGACTCCACAACCTCTCTGGGCAGCCTGTTCCAGTGCTCCGTCACTCTCACAGTGAAAAAGTTCTTCCTTATGTTCACCCGGAACGTCCTATGTTCCAACTTGCACCCGTTCCCCCTTGTCCTATCACTGGCCATCACTGAGAAGATCCTGTCTCCATCCTCCTGACCCTCACCCTTTACATATTTATAAACATGGGTGAGGTCACCCTCATTCTCCTGTTCTCCAAGCTAAAGAGACCCAGCTCCCTCAGCCTCTCCTCATAAGGGAGATGTTCCACTCCCTTAATCATCTTTGTGACCCTGATTATACCTCAAATTTGAAATTAATAATGTCAGAATACTAAGCCTGGATCTTCAAGTAACAGGGGTCTAAATTTGAGCTCCTTCCTTATTATTTCCTGCACTAACTTGCTTGGTTGAGATGAGATCTGTCTCCTTCCTCTTCTAATCTCCTCTTCCATGGTCTGAGTTCTGTTCTGCAGGTAGTCTAATTGTCAACTATACCTCAACAACCTGAAGATGCAGAGGTGAATACGCCTCACTGCTTTGTGTCTGATTGATAGAGTAGACATAAATTTAAGAGAGCAGAGAGATGCTGAAAGTCTCCATGAAGTTTTCAGGCCGTAATGCCCGGGAATGCCACGCTGGGATGGGCTGTTGGATCACAATGCCTGGTCACTGACAGTGGATCTCCATCCTTTAATAAACTGTTCAAATTCCAGCTTACAGCCGGACTTGCTTCGTCTCTTTATCTAAGCTGGTTTTGCACCATGTGAGTTAAGTTTGTGCTAATGAGCATAAATGTATCCTGAGTAAAGTTCAGAGTGGAAATGGGAAATAGGATTTAAAAGCAGCATTTTAACGAGTTTCTGCATTAACTTCCCAATAGGAATAATAAAGACCAAAAAGAAAAGCCAACCCCAAAACCCCAATAACAATAAAATGCCTTACAATCTATTTTTGAGGGTCTGATCCAAATCCCAAAGCACAAACCTAATCAACTTTGTAATGATTAGAAAGTGTAATGTACTTTCCTAGTAATCTCTGCCTCAAACCCTTAATTTCTGTCTGAGCTATAGCAGATCTTTTAGGACATTAACTTGTTTGATTTGAAAATTCTGAGCGATCAAAAATCCACACCATCATTATATTTTTTTTCCTGGTGATTAATTACCACATGAAACCAACCAGTGTTGATTGTGTATTAAGCATTTCTATCTTGGTTTTAATTTTAGTTTTGTCTTCCCACTGAATTTTCCAATAGATTAAAGGCCTGTCTTCAGAGGCAGTGATCAACTCCACCATTAACCTCCTCCTCGATAAGATAGATTGCATTTCTTAAGTCTTTCATTTATAAAGCAAGTTTTCTGTGTGTTTGCAGATTTTATTTAGTGAATACTTTTTGATTTCATTTCTCCATTTTAAAGCAGACAGTGGTACTGGCTTTACTAATTCTCTATGCTATTCCTATACACTGGAGGATTTTATTCAACCTCATAGCTGCGACACTGCATAGACATGTAATGCTCAGTTGGTAATTTATGATAACCCCTTCTTAGTGATGGTGTATTGATTTCCCTAGCCTCTTCGAAGGGAAGGAAGGGTGACTTGAATATTAGAATTCTACCATGATAACTCTATTTGATATTGATTATCATAACCATATAACTCTTGAGATCAATTTGACAGGAAGTTGCTAGGAATGTTGAAAAACACATAATAGCTTCCAAGTAAATAGTAGAATACCCAGAATTGATACTTCTTAGATTAGACAGTTCAACTCCTGCATGTGAGAAATATGTTTATGCTAAAAATCCTGCCAGAATTTTCTGCTTAGGGAAATGAGACTTGCTAACAAAATTTAATATGCAAAGCTTAAAATCTACATTTAAAAGCCCTTTTAATGCAAAGACACAAAAAATTAGCAGTTTTTAGTAAGTGAATGTATTTGTACAAACTCTAAGTTGTATAGGTGGCAAGCATTTTGCTCAGCAACATAATACAGGAGACTTGGAGCTGCAATCGAGGAGCAGCACAGCAGTCCCTGGAGCAGCACCTAAACCACCCTGCGTGACTCCATTCGGCAGGCACTGCCAAAACACAACCTCTAATTGAAACTCTGTGGGGAATGAAGGTGGGCAGAAGGTTATCATCAGAAGTGAAATTTGACCAGGATACCTGGGGTTAGTGCTGCTGTTCCTGGGATAATTGCCATCAGCCTGACCGTAGCACTCAGGATCTCTGCTCGAAAGCTCATCTGAAAAAGAGTGATAAAAAACGATTTAGCTGTAAGCACACAACAGCAGCCACCTGTGATAAATAACTTCACTTTAATGGCTTCTATTTTTCTTTGTAAATGGCTTTAATGTCTGCTGTGCTATATAAAGGCTTTCTAATATTCATTATTAAAGTTTTCTGTAATGTATTTTAACCAAATGCTATTTGAGAAGTGTAATGGATGGAAATACACAGCCCAAGGAGAGCTCCTAAGTCTCCGAGTCCTGGCTAAGAGATGTGTCCGTGTTGTAAACTTACCATGCTCTGTTGTGAAACTCTTTAGCTTAAAACTGCTGTTGGAAAGCTGCTCTCCTCTACTCCTTTCTTGTGGCTAGAAGTAATTTTCTGATTTCTAACCCAATTCTGTTCAGAGGGGATTTGTACCACTATTTGTCGATGTTATTTTTCAGTATCTCTTGTAGACTATTGTTGAGTACCTCAATTCTAGATTATTTTTCTCAAACATGGGAAAAAAGTACTGGTTTATGTGTGGTAATCCTTACCAGATTTACGCCTGTAGTGAATGTTTAAAATAGTCTGAAACACCAAGTACTCGGTTTGTAATGCAAAGCTTGACTTTTGTTGGAGTCGGAGCTACTATAATTTCCAGTAATGGTTTTACTATCCTAGCATGCTTGTTCTGACTCATCTCTGAAGACCAGCACTCAGAAGCTGTGTCTCATTCTGCCTTTTAAGGCTGAGTGTCTCCTTGCTGGAGTGTTGAGTTTTCAGATGTGACTTTGTGACTCTAATGGTGGTATTTCACACTGAGCTTTATTGTAAAGCATTACCCAAACATTTTATTCAAAAGCAAACACTGGTTTTATCACGAGGAGTTTCTTTGCTGGTCTGTGAGTAAAAGGTGCGTTAGCCAATTTGTCTTGCTACACAGCTCAAGTTGCAAACCTACTACTTCTTATCTGAAATGCACAGAGCTGAGCAGGACCCCTGTAATAATATGTATTAATTTGACCCTGCAACTGCAGTAAAATAAACCACGCGCTTGGATTTTAAATCTGAAAATACGTGCATACGAGTATCAAGAATATGGGATTGATAGTCATCTTTTCTGTACTTAACAAAAATGTGAACATCCCACATTTAAGGTTGGATTCAGCCTTGAAATTTGATGATAGTTGAAGTTTCACTCTTTGCCCCCTGGAATTTTGGATGTGTTTTCTGCAGAAGTTTTAGTATGCAGTTGTGCTAGGAGGTTATTTAAGACTACTCCTGGTTTCAGCTGATTTCCTTAGCAAATAATTTTGTGTGCTTTGCGTTGCTCCAGCAATTTCCATAGCCTCTCCGATAAAATACTAAAAAGGATCACACAAGCTTTACCCCTCCCTGTAACATTTAGCCCATCTATTTCGTTATAGCAAAATATTGCATTTTACATGCCAAGCCTGAAAACCTTCTTTCTAAAAATGGTAACTGTATTTAATAACTAATTACTCTAATGATCCTACAGAAGTGCTCGAGACCTGTTTTAGTAGTGGTGTCAATTACAACCATCTGCACGATGAATAAAGGAACCATGGCCCAGCTGTAGAGTTGAAACATGTTGGCATTTTCCTACAGGCGGCCATATGGTACTTAACGAAAGCGAATTGTTCACACTGCAAACAGCTCTGCTCCTGATGAATGATAACGTTTTGTTCTGGAAAATGGCTTCACAAACACGGGGAGTATTTTTGAATGCTGGAAGTGTGTCTGTAAGTGACAGGCTATAAATGGGAAAGTCTTTGGAAGGAGGAGAGGGGGATGAGAAAGGAATTGTTTCATTTGCCTAGGGGTGTTCTAGCACAGCCTTCCTGTCTTTTAATAGCAGTATCTTTTTGGTGCATGCATAGCCCTGAATCTGTAAATTTTATTTATTTTGGTAAGGAAGTAGATAATTAGAAATGGAACTCTCATTTGCCATCAGCATGCCCAAGCTTGAAGCTGGTGTGAGCTTTAAAATAGCGAAGCTGAAGCTGTGAAGAATTAATAACTCTTTGCCTCGCATATGTGCAGATATTTTCTTACACTTGGAAAAGGAGCTTCAGAGTTGTAACTGCAGTAAGTGTGTGAGCACACAGGTTGGAAACACGTCCTGGCTTCCTGGCTTTTGTTGTTAGTCAGGGAAAAAAGGGCAGATAACAAATCAGCAGCAGAAAATCTCTTCCATTGTTTTTTACTGGAAACAGAAATAGGATTACTTTTCCCCACGCGCATGAATGACAAAGAATGGCTCAATGAGCTCATGAGATTGATAACTTTTTACCCCCAAATCATTAGCCCCAGATCTGAACTGAATCAACAATAGGCTGATGCCATTTCATGGTTGATAGGCAGCCATTTGGGTAATGAGTTTGGTCTCAGTTCAGTTCCTAGTATCTGTCTTAAAGAAGTAACTGCTGCTAATGACCCGAATTGATCATTTTATTAATCTCGGAAATTGATTTTTTCCATGTAGCTTATTCCTTCTATGCATGAGATGTAATCAGAGATCTTGCATCATCTGAATTCTTCTTTGGTTGATTAACAAATACCCAATTTGAGGATTTCTGTCTTGTCCTGTATGTCCTTTGTAGATGGAGTTTGATGATTATTTCTGAGTTTTTCTGTACCAATCTCACTGAGGTAGTACAGCATTCCTCACGGTCACTTACTTTCTGCCTTTTGCCAAGAGAGGACTGTTTCTGTGTGCCAGCACTCCTCTATGTTTGCAGACATTGAAGCTGCTTAAAACCTCTTGATAGATCTTGCAGTTGTTCTGCAGAAATGTCGTAGTAAAAAATCTTGCCAACCTGTGCCATCCGAGTTCTCATTACCTGCACGAAGAGCTATTTGCAAATTCACAGCAGCAATAAGGCTACAACTCCAAAGCCCCATGCTTTCGAACTGGGAGCATCTGTCATTTATGCTCAAAGCAAATCTTTCTTAGCTCTTTGCAGCACAGGGTGGATAATGCTGCTGGGAAACCCCAGCTAATGAAACCGTGGGGCTCACTGCTAATGCCTTTTGACTCAAAGTAGAAGAGTTAACAGAAGGACCAAAAAAAAAGCTCAAGTATCATCTGGAATACTTTTTCTTACAGCCTCCTTCCAAGACTGTTTTTATCTGACTCCTCTTCAAAAATCATGATCCTATGTCACAGGTATAGCTGAAACGCAGGCAAGCAACCAAATCATGGTGGGGTGCAAACTCCCCATGGTGCCTATGAAACATACAGGGCTCTGATCTTAGAGGCATTAAGCAGCTAATTGCAACACATCGTGCTCCGATCCCTTCTTGCTATTTAATGTGTTACAGTAGTGCTGTCTGATGCAATACATCTTCCTCACTTTTAATTAATCGTTGTTCATCTGTACTGCAATAATTTCAAGTAATGTTTACATTAAAAAGGAAGCACGGAGGGGGAAGGAAAAGTATCTCCAGGCAGGAGCATAGTAAAAAAAAAGGTCTCTTCATCCATCTGAGAAGCAAATACTGTAATTTGGGAGCAGTGCATGAAGTGTGTGTTTTACAGAGGAAGGCATAGCCCTTCCATAAGAAGCCTGCTTTCTAAATCAAACTCAGATAAGAGATGTCTCTAATTAAGCCCTATGAAATTATTTAAGGTGCAGTTCTGTGTTCCATTTTCTCTAGGGAAGTCCCAGTTTCAGAGGTTCCTACAGCTTCTGTGTTGCAGTTGACAGCCTGTCCTTGCTCCTCCTCTGCCCTCTCTCCTCTCCAGTGCAACTTCTTTTTTCCATACCATGTTACCCATTAGAGTAGAGAAATCATTTTGACTTAAAAATACAGAAACAAAAAGAAAGTTAGACTCGTGGTTTCTGGATGTAGAGAAGTGTATTACCTTGAAGGTGAGGTTGTGAACCTTACTTGGCTCATAGCATGCTAATCATGTTCCAGGTTTCCATGATGCTTGCTCCTGAAGGGAACAAGTGAGAAAATCACAAGTCACAAATACCCGTGGTATAGGCTGCTGGACCTGCCAGTAGCCCGTGGTTCTTACTCAAGAGGCAATCTGCAGAAAGCTGATCAAAGGGAAATATAGTGGTGATAAACTTTAGTCATCGTGTTTAAGCAGAATGTATTGGAGGACCTGCCTCAGGATACTTAACTGAGTCTCAATATTCGGTGTATTTGTTGTTGCTGTTGTTCATTCTCCTGGATTCCTGTGACCCGATGCTGAAAATGCATTGGTGGAAGCTAGGATTGTTGGTTTGTAGCCCCGTGGACGTGGAATGGAACTTGATAATGTCACCCTGTAAATATTACAAGCATAAGAGCATTTGAAATAAGTAAATGAATAAAGTTTCTGAATCTGAATGCTTGGGTCTCAATTCAGTTGGCTCAACATAGGCATCCAGTGCCATTTGAGATGCCTCAGGGTCTCCTGTTGTGCCTCCAGCTTGCCAGGCTGGATGGGTATGGGTTTCCTGGAGGTCTGTTGTCATATTTGTCTTGCTGACTGTGTGAAGATGCCTCATATACCCTGGGGCTGCACAAATGGTGCTAAATGCCTGTGTCTAGGCAACTGAATCAGCCCTCCATGCTGGAGAGCAGTGCAGCCAATCTCAGCTGTTTGTATATACTCAAATTAAAGGAAACTTTCTGATTCTAATTTCAGGTCCACAGTATTGGCAGCTTGCTTTTGTCCAGTGAAATGTTAATTTTGGAATATTTCCACTGGGAGGGTGAACAGGGCCGTGTCTGCTCATCAGGAGCTACATCTGTACAGTAAACTGGACAACACCAAGACTCAGGCATAAGCACTGTCCTGCAACCACTCAAGTGTTGTTGTGGTTCTGGGCATGGTTTTGGCATCCTCAAAGACAGACTGATGAAGTATGGGCTAAATAACTGGACAGTGTGGTGAACTGGAAACCAGTGGTATGCTCCAGGGGGAGAAATAACCACACACACCCATACAGGCTGGGGGTTGCCATGTGGAAAGCAGCTCTACAGAGTGTGATGGGTGGGTCCTTGTGGACAACAAGCTGACCACATGCCACTGTGTGCCTTTGTGTCAAAGGTGGCCAACAGCGTCCTAGGCTGCACTGGGAAGAGCATTGCCAACACATTAAGGGAGTTGATCCTTCCCCTGTACTCAGCTCTGGTGAGACCCACCTCAGGTGCTGGGTCCAGTTCTCAGCTTCCCAGTGCAAGGGAGATGTGGACTTACTGGGTTGAATCCAGTGAAAGCCCACAAAAATGGCTAAGGGACTGTAGCATCTCTTCTATGAGGAGAGACCGAGAGAGCTGGGACTGTTCAGCTTGGAGAAGAGAAGGCTCAGGAGGGATTTTAGCAAGATGGGTAAATATCCCAGAGAGGTTGTGGAGTCTCCTTCGCTGGAGACATTCAAAACCTGCCTGGATGCATTCCTGTGTGATGTACTCTAGGTGACCCTGCTCTGGCAGGGGGGTTGGACTAGATGATCTTTCGAGGTCCCTTCCAACCCCTAGGATTCTGTGATTCTGTGATCTGAGGGAAGGAGTAAGGAGGACAGAGTCAAACTCCTCTCTGTGATGCTCAGTGACAAGACAAGAGGCAATGGCCACTAACTGAAACATGAGAAGTTCCATTTAAACATAAAACTTCTTTACTGTGAGAAGGGTCAAATGCTAGAACAGGTTACCCAGGGCAGTTGTGGAGTCTCCATCCTTGGAGATACTCAGAAGCTGACTGGACATGGCCCTGGGCAACTTGCTGTAGGTGACCTGTCTCTGAGCATCTGGGTTGAACTAAACTATCTCCAGAGGTACCTTCCAGCCTCAGCAGTTCTGTGTTGTGTGTGATTCTGTGACTCTTCAGGCTTAATCAAATAAAGGATTTGAAGTTTAACAGCTACTGCCATGTGTCAAAGGTCATTACAGTGATGTAGCAGCAGTCCAAGCTTTTCTACATTCAGATAAATGGAATTCAGTTCCTGCAAAAGATGCTGTGATCTTTGGTCTGAATCCCTCCCAGCATCTGCGGAATGCATCAGGAATTGCAGTCATCCTCCTCTTCTTCACAAATAGTGTAAGCAGTGCTTGGAGAAACTCTGCGTTTCTCACTCATGGCGATGCCCTCGCGTGTAATCCAGCAGAGGCTTCCTTTGTTTAGTCTGGGGGCAAACAAAAGTCTATGCTGGAGTACTGAAACAGTATTGTTCAGGATTTTGGCCTCCAAATTTAGCTTTAATTGCTGCAAGTTCCTCTTCCCGCTTGTACTTTAAAAACAAATTTTTAGCAAAGTGGAAAAATTGACCCAGTGGAAGGTATTTTGTTTGGTCTTGAACAGTTTTTCCACATTCTGAAGAAATGCCTTCTCTGACTGAGGGAGAGCTCTCCTCCAGTTTCCTTTAGGAAAATATTTGCAATTGTTGTTTCAGTTTGGAAACCTCTTCCGTATTATGGCACTTCAGCTACATTAAATATTAAAAAAATTAATGACTGTAGAGCTGTGCCATTGCATAAAAGACAGAAACTGAAACCACTTATGAATAGAACTGGAGCAGACCGGTGTACTTTCCAAGCAGAGTGAAATGCAGAAATAAAACAGCTAACACTAGTTATCCTAGAGTCATGCTTACTGTTAATAATCTGTGCGTACACATCTCAGAGTATTTTAAAAAGAATTACTTAATATTATATGGTTTTAGTAAATCTTAGGGTTTTTTTCATGCCTCAGTATAGTACAGAGACAGACAAGCTCCCGTTTGCTTTGTGTGAGTTTCAGCTCCACTTTTAAAAATTTTTTTACAGGAACTATGCCATCTTTGTTTAGACAAGAAGCATCCAACACTTAGATACTTTCAGCACTTAAAAGTGCAATAAATGATTTCTGATTTGTAATTACTCATCTTAAAGCAAGACACCAGGTAAGCTGTAGGAAACCTCAGAAGTGATGGGAGTTTGGTTCTGCTTTGGAGCTTATTGCTTGAGGGGTTGTTTTCATACAAGAGAAAACCAAGTATGACAGAACTGAATTTAACACATAGCAGATAGTCATTGTACTTTGGGATGTTTTATAGTTTTAATCTTTATTCTCCTCTGCCTTAGTTTGTCACGCTGGAAGTAGGATGATGCTGGCCTAATGGCTGGTCTGTGCTGTGGTATAGGTTGGCTAGCAGCTATTGTTCCGTACAAGATGGTTCTTTAACTGTCAAAGCCCTCAATGTTGTTTGGATAAAACTACTGTTCAGGTGAATTTGCTGTCATTGGTTGGCCAAACAGAGATGAATACACATACATATCTTTACAACAGGATAAAAGTCACCTTTTGCTGAATAAACCAGCACTTGTAGTCATTTTCAGGTTTTGTTTCTGATAAGAGCTGCTGGCACTGGGATTGGGTATCATGTCAGCTTTTCATCTTCTTACCTTAGCCCAGCTTACCTTTCTGTTACCCCTCTGAGCCCCATGCTGTCACATCTCCAATGTCTTACCATCCTGGTAACGCCAGGGAGAGCTGCGGTGGGAGGCACTGTGGTCCACCAGCTCCCGAGCTCTCCAGCTCCTCTTTGTCTTGTTTTTCTGGGAGAGATCCCATCACATTTTATAAACTCTGTAGATGAGTCTCTCCATCCACAACAGGTATAGGGACTCCCAAGGCAGAATAAGAGAACAGCACAAAGTTAAATTTAGGTGAGCAGCAGAGAGCACAGTATTCAATCAGCTGCTGATGAAATTGGAATATCCAAAACTCTGACTGCCAGAGTCTATGCCAAGTCCAGAGAAAAAGGTAACAATGTTGTACAAAACGGTCAAGCTACAAAGATGTCACCTGCTCTTAACATTTTTGTTATTAGTAGTAAACGATTGAATAATCAACTATATTTTTTCTTCACTTAATCCTACAGAAAATCCCCCAAGCCAGGGTTGTGGACTGAGATCTCCTTGTGTTAGGTGGTGCGTGCACACAGAGTAAAACGAGCATTCAGACTCACTCCGAGTATCCTGTGTGCAAAGTGTAATGCAGGAGAGATGGGCTGGACCATGCAAAGGGTAGTGCGTGAGATGAAACACAGCAAGGCAGTTACTCAGAGGAGTAAGCAGGAATCAGAGGCAAACAGTTGCATCTTCAGCGCGTGGCAACAGATATTTTGAAAGGAGGGAGGGATTTGCTTTGTTCTGCCCTCCTACAAGCTGTTCTGTGAATATTAGCAGGGAGTGCCAGCTAGAGATGAGTGGCGTTGGAGCACTGTGCTGAGATGGGGAGGGTTGACATTGCTGATCAAGGGTGGGAACAAGCGTGCCAGGAGCGCAGAAGGGATGGCAGTCCAAAAGGGCACGGAGAGCAAAGGTGCACACACTGATGCAGTGGAGAAGGGAGAAGGAAAACAGTTCAGCAAAATAATCCCTGTAGCAGCCATTTGAAGAGGTCACCAGGCTTCCTCCTTCAGCACTTGACCTTGATAAGGTTTGAGATTTCCAGTGAGACAGCCCGAGTGACACAGCTGTATCTGCAATGGGGAAGGAGACTTTGTGGGATGTTGTGACTTTCCTAAATGAGCCAAGCTGCATGCGTTTTCATCCCAGGGAACATAAAAAAGCTATTAAAAAATTGATGTGCATACATTAGACCTGTTCCTCAGCCTTCCTGTCCTACCCTAGGTTTCACAAGTACCAACTGAGAAATCAGTATAAAATTACTTTGAAGAGATGAAACTAAAAAACATTTTCAGCAGATCAGAAATAACAGTATCACTTTTACAACGTTCGGACAAAATATGTGTAATTGACACAGCACAGTGGTAGCACGAGGATTCATTTTTTAAATGCACTTAGGGAAGGAACCATGAGATGCACTGGTATGATACAGAGAGAGAAGTAGACTTTTTATAGCCAAGGCTGCATCCAGGTCCCACAGACCAAATCTAACCCTCTTCTTCCACAACCTCCTATAGCTTTTGCTAGAAAAAACAGTTATTATTGTGAAAACTGCTAGGCTCAGTTTGAAAAATTACTAGAATTTGTCTTCAGATTTCAAAGAAAATGAATCAAATTGGGTTTAGTACTCCAGTTGTCCAGTGAAGCCTGCAAGGAGGATAAAGTGGGATATATATTGTATTTTTGCTTCTCCATTTGCTTTATTGTTTAGCTTTCAGTCTCGTATAAATGTCAGCTGGAGTGGCCATCCAAAGCTCTGGGTGCCCCTGATGTATGTTATAATATATGGGAATGTCACAGATACAAAGTAAAACTAGAGCATGTAATGATCCTGTGAAAAGGCATGTAGGAATGGTTTGAGGGAAGGTTGTACTTTTGTTTAAAGCAGATATTTTTAGTGTCTTCCCATGTCAGAAGCACGTAGCTAACCCATGCTAGAAACTCCAACTGGATCCTGTTGTAAATTCAAATTACTTTAAGGAAAGAGGTTTTTAAAAGGTTAATTTTTAATTTTTAATTAGTTATAAAAATAAAAGCTGATACGCAAGTATTGTCACCAAAGTAATTAAACTGGACTTCAAAAAATGAGTTTAATTACTGTTGTGCAAGTTTGTGTACAGATGGCCTTAATTTCAGAATGAATACAGTCTGTACCGAGGTAGCAAAAATCCACTTTCCAAACAACAAAAAAAAAAAGTAACCAATTCAGTTTTGAAATCTGTATGTCCTAACAAGTTTGTATGGCAGTAATTGGTGGGAGATTTTTTTATTTTAATGATGGGAAATTTTCATTTTAAAATTACTTTTTTCTGCACTAGTTCTAATATTTTAACTGAAAAACCCATCTCAAACATTTGCAGTTTTACTCCCCCACGTAAATTGTTAGAGGTGCGCAGAAACACTCTTGGACCTCCTTGTTGTTTTAATGAGATTGTCACAAGAAAAAAAAGGAAAAGGCAAAGGCAAGAAGTTATTATAAAATAAAATAAAATAAAATAAAATAAAATAAAATAAAATAAAATAAAATAACTTGAATGTATTGCATATCTAGTTTTGATGAAATCCCATACTCTTGCTGAGTGAAATTAAAGCAGCCAGTATACTATGTCTGCTTACTTTGCGCTTGTGCCGGTCTCTCCTTTTTCCCGACGCCAAAGCACTTTCCCTCCAGCCTCTGTTGTGGGAAGGTTTCTCCCTGTAGGTGATAATGTCAAGGAGAACTTCATAACATGTGAGCGCAGTTGGTTTGATTTTTATTTTTGTCCTCCCCGGAGGTCTTGAGCAGCCTCTGCTCAGCATAAACCTCCTGAAATCTCTGACAATGAAGTTATGTGTTTTGCCCAGCTGTACCCTAGCTGATGGCAGTAGATTACCCAACATTCCTGTGAAAAAGTGACTGGGCGACTCAAGCTAAAACTCAGGTTTAAAACACGCCATTTCCGTTAGCCACCTCTAGTTTGGGTGTTTTGTTTGTTTGTTTATGTTCTTAAAAGTATCTTAAAAACCCATTAGCTGGACTGGCTGCTGGGGAAAGCTGAGGTGCGCGGATGGTTTAGCTCCAGCTCCTCCCAGGCCAAGCTGCTGGGAAAGTCTTCACCAAGTGTTTTGGAAATTTCCCTTTATTTGGCACCTCAGAAATCTCCAAACAGAGATGTAATTCTCCTGCACAGCAGGAATTAAAGCAAGGAGCTCTTAATCTTCTCTATGAAGTCTCTTTTGTGTTGTGAGGTTTAAACATATAAATATTGACTACAGCAGCTGCAGGTAAAATGGTAAAAATAATTCCTCAGACAGTGACATGACACCATGTGAAATCTGAAGAATATAGAGAAGAACTGAATTATTTGTACCAGAGGGGAGTTTCTATTTAACCTGAAGGTACCCACCACCATCGCCCTCACTGCTGCCAGGACATAGAGGGAGAAGCGATCGTAGTTCTGCTTAGTCCTTAACACTTGTCCTCGCCAAACCATTTCATTAAATCAACCTCCGATAGTGGGTGGACAACAGAGAGAAGTGTTAGCTTTATATCATCTGTAAGATAGCTGAGAAAGAGAATTGAAGACCCTGGCTTTCAAAGTGTCTCTTTAATTATTGTTGTCCAGCTGGAGAAAGCAAAAGGGGGGTTTCAACAGAAGCCCAGGGCCATTGAAGCCCTTGTTGAAATAGCAAGGGTCTGCAAATTTAAATACCTCTTCCAGCCTGGCCCAGTAATGCACCTCCTGCCTTGTGTGTTCCTCATGGAGAAAAATACCGCACATATATTTATAAATCCTTCAGTGCTATTTTAACACTTTTATTCTCAGTACTTTAGTAGATGCTGCTTAAAATGAACATGTGTGCAGCCGCATTATCCGCTGCCTGAATGACAAATGGTTTATCAAGCACTGACAGAGCACCCGGCTTCATGCTGAACGGAGGAAGGCAACGGCAAGGACTCCGGCTTCAGAGAGATTTAACTTCCAGATAGGCAAATAATAATAAACAACAGCCCATAAGCAAAGGACTAGAAAAGAGGAATCAAGACCATAAAATGAAATCACAATGATCCAAACAGACAAAGAAGCGGATTTGTATATATGAGCTTGAAATATGATAAATGAGTGGCAGATTAACGTTGCTAGGCTCCATGATCGTAGAGAGATTTGAAAGAGGGAGATGTGGAGAAGGGCAGTGCAGGAGAGCAGCGAAGACGGCAGCAGCTGGCGAGAAGGGAAAGAAGTGGAGACTGAGTCAGGGGCGAAGGGTGCAGCTCCCCAAAGGTGAGACTGGGGAGCTATGACCTTGTGGAGGGTGTTGCAGGAGAGGGTGGCATGGTCTGAGATGTGAGATATGTGTCACTGGAGTTTTTAAGGCTGGAAGAAAGGTGGTGAGAACATGTAGTTTCATAGTTTAGGTACTAAGCTACTACAACCCCAGGATTTTGAAAAGGTGCAGTTAGAAGATATCCAGGAATTTATGCTTTCCAACTCAGGTATTTGCATGCAATTTGCTATCAATATGTCTTGATCCAATTTTTCTCCCTAATGGTGGAAAATGCTTTTGAGTCATTTGAAATAAGCCTCATGACATACGGTACAGTTTGATTTATGCCTGTGCGATACCGGGCTTCTCTGTTACACCAGAAAGGGAGTAGGCAATGGGAAGTTACCGCCTGACTACTTACTACAAAGAATTGCTCCCAAACTGCTCCCTTATGTTGAGACTCTTTTTATTGATTGGGGTGACTTGTAATTAGGGTGTAGCAGGAGCTGAGCATCAGTGATAATTCCCAATGGGTTGGATGGGTGTTACCTGTAATCTCCCCTCTGGAATCTTACCAAGTATCTCACAGTGTGGCACAGGAGAAAGTCAGTTCATAGAGAACGATGGAACTACTGAAAGTTTTTATAATGTCCTATATCACCTCTTTACCTGCATATACAATGTCACCCTATTACAGACAAGAATTTTATGTTAGTCTATTCTGCTGATCCATTAATTAGAAATAGCCAATGTAAGTACAGCTGGTACCGCCTAAGAGCCATCTAAGAGTTGGAGAAGGAGTGTGGCCAGGTGGCTGGACCACAGACCTGTGTCAGCATCTTAAACCTTTCCTTTCACTCTGTTCATGACATAGTTTGTGACTTTGACTAGGTCACTCCCTGCCTCAATATCTCTGTCCAACAAAGATCACAATTTAGTCTGGTTTTGTGTTATATTCCATGCTGTAGAGCTGAAAGTTTTGCATTCTTACTGTACTTGGTAGAAGAATGAAGTGCTAGTGGAGTGACTGTATTTATTTTCAAAGAATTTGATAAAGAACTACAATTCAGATACTTTGGAGTGAAAGTGCCCTGGATTTTGCAGCTCTTCTGTGAGATGGCATCGCTCTTGGAGAAATGTTACTATAATAAAATACTGGGAAATGACACTATTGCCAAATGAGATTGTGATGAATAGAGCATTTGTAGTATTAAATCCACGGGTACTTTACATTGTTATGACAATAATAGTTTGCATTGTTGTAATAAGTTACACTTCTTCTTCTTTTAAAAAATAAATTTAGCTAGACCTTAACGCATCTTGGAAAACATACCCTCTACTGAAATCAGATGTGCATCTCTTGGAATAAAATTGCTTTAAACATATATAAAGGTACATTGTGTGGCATATAATTGGCAATTGTGAAATAAATGATGTTTATCAGTGTGCCTTATGCAAAAAGATTGCAAATACGTGGCCTTTTTGTAGTTCAGGTTTGACATAATCATTGCCATAACTCTTCTGCTTTTAATAAACAAAATTACATTGCAGCTGACACTTGAAACTCTTTTATTAGAAACACCGAGGGACAAAGCCCTGCAGTAAGGGGCTGGGGGGTTAAACATAGTATTTTAGAGATTTTATTCCCCTTTTCCTAATTATAGATAAGGGGTGCCATGCTTGCAGCTCGGCTTCAAAGACCCTTGAAGGATTTTATGATCCTGCAGCTGCCAGTGCAGTTTGCTGAAAACCTTCCATTTTTATAACAGGAGCCGGGATGAGACTGTATTCCTAACCTGGCAGGAATAAAAGTGCCTTGACTTAATGGGTGCCATCCATGTTAGAAGGATGATTTTGAAGATTATTAGCTGGTATGACTAAGATTTATGATGCAATCTGCTTTTTTCTTTTTCTTTTCCTTTTATTTTTCTTAGTACAGATAAGGGGGGTTATTATTGTTAGTAGAAATACCTATTAAAATAAACCTCATGAAGCAGTTTCAAGGATTTGATAAAAATGAATATGAAGTTGAAGCTCCCAGCTTATCTTCAACTCAAGTGGTTTTCATGGGGTTATAACTCTTCTGGCATGGGGTGAGGGAGCAAGAGTGTGGTTTCTATCCTCACTGTGCGATAGAAGGGAGAACAGATTTTGTATTCCATTCATTAGCACATTGCTGCTCAGGTTTGCATCTGCATAGGAGAGTTAACAGAGATTGCAAATAGGCGGGAGTGAATTGGGAATTTGCATGGACGGCTCGTTTTCAGGTTCCAGTCAGTGGTGTCCAAATACCAGGTTCTACAAGTAATTTTAGGGAGAGTCTTCCCTACCAAAGATGTGCTCGGAAGAGCAAAAGCCTAAGGGGTGGGGGAAGCTTCAAAGAATTCTCCCCATGATGCTTTCTACCATCAAACGTCTGGGTCTCAGGCTTCCAGTCCTGCCTGCTGAGTCACCTCCTCCCCCTCTCCTACTTTTTACTGTCTTCTTACATCTGAAGACTGCCATGACTTGATCTCTTGATCAAGAAGAAATCATTGGCAGTATCAACTAAAAATTTTGACAATACAATGTGTTTTTATGTCTGTCTTGTGCACATGTGTCTGTCCCAGGCAGAGCAGAAATGAATGATGTTGAATTTGCACAAGAATAGTAAGAAGTGGTATTGATTTTTTCTTCATTTACTTGTTTTTATATTTTTCAGGGTTTCTTATGCTAGGTTTCAAAAGGAAACACGTCACTTTCCATGTTTCTTTCACACTTGTTGGTGGGTGTATTCATTTTGCTGTTGCTGAATTATTTTCACTCACGACCTTGTATTCTGAAATTATTTTCTATACAGCATGTAGTGCAGCCAGATTATTAGTTAGGTTTAACTAAAAGCTAAAAATTTTAGGTTTCCTTTTTTGATTAAAAAAAGGTACCAGTGAATCAGAAAATATTTTTTAAAAGTATCATTGCCAAGTATTAAAGGAATAGTTCGTAATTTGTATGTTTAATTTTTTTTTTCCTTCAATTAATATCTGTTTATTTTTTAAATGAAATCTTTTAAATTAGTGGGTTTTCCTGGGGACTTGGGGGATATTTGTGGAGTGCTGGGGTTTTTGTATATGTGTATCATTTGTGCAATCCAGATTTTAAATGCTATTGACTTGGACAATTAAATTAGTTTTGTAGCTTCACTTCTTTGCTGAGCAAGATGTGTTTGCAGGTTGTACAGCTGAGTGTGATCTTTTGTTCCCAACAATGCTGGGGAATGCTGTATTTGCAAAAATATTATTTTAGCTTCTGACGTGTTGTAGTCTGAAAACTTAACCTGGAGCCTAGTGACATTGGTTTGACCAATACTGTTTTTACTTGGCAATGTATATTTTATTTACAGTCACACAGAATCACACAGAATGTTAGGAGTTGGAAGGAACCTTGAAAGATCATCTAGTCCAACCCCCCTGCCAGAGCAGGACAGCCTAGAGCAGGTCACACAGGAATGCATCCAGTCGGGGTTTGAATGTCTCTAGAGAAGGAGACTCCACAACCTCTCTGGGCAGCCTGTTCCAGTGCTCTGTCACTCTGACAGTGAAAAAGTTCTTCCTTATGTTCATCCAGAGCCTCCGATGTTCCAACTTGCACCCGTTCCCCCTTGTCCTATCACTGGCCATCCCTGAGAAGAGCCTGTCTCCATCCTCCTGACCCTCACCCTTTACATATTTATAAACATGGATGAGGTCACCCCTCATTCTCCTGTTCTCCAAGCTAAAGAGACCCAGCTCCCTCAGCCTCTCCTCATTTAGTAGGGGATTTTGTCATGGTTTCTGAGCATTCAGCATACTGCTGTTCAAGATTTGTGAAAAGCAAACGAGTTGTTGTGTTCCCAAGGAATAAAAAGGTTTGCACTGGTAGGAGCGATGCGTGTTTCATTCCTCAGCATTCAAAAGCTGGTTGAGAAAGGAAGGATCATTACTAAGACAGGGTTTGAGTTTTCCATGAGTCTCATGGTGACGTGCACTGGTCCCTCCACAAGCATGTTCTCAATGCAGGGATTCTCATCTTGGTGGAGCTCTAGGATCTTGTTAAAACCAAAGCATTAAGACCTGGCTCTGCTTGCTTTCTCAAAAGCCTTTTTGCAAAAGAGACCCAGCATGGGATGTATTGGATTGAACTTCCAGTTATTTGGTTGAAAGCTTAAATGCTGTGTATCACCCAGTGATTTCCTAGAAGCCGCATGCAGTTTCCCATTCTCCTCGTAGTTTGTGCGGGGAGGTGTATGTGACATCCCTCAAGCAGGCCACTCAGCTGAATGCTGAGGCTTTCGTTCTCATTTCCTTCATGTTTATTAAAAATGACTAGAAAGAAGTTCAGAACTTTTCTATCTGATATGTGTTATATCTATTATGGTGTCAGACAACTAAGAAAAAAGTCACTGGCTAATGAGTCTTAATTGTAACAAAACATCAAATCATTGTCATTTCTGCTGCAGTAAATGGCATTCATTAAATTAATCCACTCCATTACAGAAGTATTTTGCAGAGAATACCATGACCCTACTGCTTCTGTAACAGTAATAAGCTGAACATATCACTGTGGCACTATTAAGTGTATTAGAAAACAGTTTGAAGCATGGCTGCATGACCTGAAGCAACATCAGCAGGTCTCAGGTAGCGCGTTTGAAAAAATAAACTGCCTTAATTAGAGACGGGACTAAAGCAAACCCTAGATGTGAACATTCCTGTAGCTTAGCACTGCAGGAAATAAAAAGTTGGATCAAGAACCTCTTTGGCTCCATTTGTAGAGCAGCATAAGCCAAAACAAAGCTTAGGCCTTGAACTGGAAATGGGGAATTCTGAAATATGGATATTGCTCCTTTTTCTTCACTGTTACAATCCCCTTTTAACTTCGGATCTAAACCCACCATGCTGTCTCTCCCCTTTTCCCCTTGGGATCGGAAAACAGAGAACTGCACTGCACCCCAATGCTCTTTTTACAACCCTGCCATCAAAAATTTCTGGCAGGAGTTTCTTTGAGTTTTAACAGCGTTCTCTTTCATACCATATGTGTACGTACACCAAACGATGATATACCGTGTTTGTAACCAGGGAATGGCCTGCTTTATTAAACATCTCCCCTTGCCAACAGTAAAAATGAACAGCCACAGTAAACACAGACGCAGGGAGAGAAGAACAGTCCGAGCTGTGTCACAGTGCATTGTACCTAAGGAAGAAAACGTCAACCTCTAATTGGCTCTGAATGCAGCCCACCTACTTAGCAAAATAGGCTGCCAAAAGCAAATTGCCCCAGTGCTCCGTGCACCGTGCTGCCTTCCCATTGAATTCAGTCAAATGGGAGGCTTTTGCCTTCATTTTCCAAACTCTCTATGAGTTGGCAAAAAGCTGTCTCGGGTAGAGCCTCTCTGTCTAGAATAAAAACCTCCCATGGATGCGTTACCTCCTTTGCCTCCTCCAAGGGTGGTGCCACTCCAATTCTTCTCAAAATTTGAAGACCACTGGGGGGAAAAGGGGGGCGTATTTGTTTTGGGAGGACGGGATTTATTTCTTTTTTTCTGGGAAAACACATTTTGGCCCAGGAAGAATGAGCAAAATGACAATCTGTCTTGGAGCTCTTAAGCTACTAAGCACAACATTCAATGCTTATATATTATCGCATTGCCAGCAGCGGGTATGCAGGGGTAATGCAGAAAAGAAGAAATTAGTGTTTGCCATCCTTAAAATGATTCTATTGAGAACCAATACTTTGGTTTTACTTAGAAAATTGTGATCACTGGTTTTGGCCCAACTTTTGCACCCAGGAACTGGGTTGTGTCAAGGATGCTCCTGGAACAAACTGCAGTGTGGGATTTAACTCCATGAATTCCATTGCACATAGAAATGGTTGATCGATTGGCAGGTTTTGCTGCTGGCTGCTGAAATTTTCCCTTTGAAGCTAATAAAATTAATTGCCCAAAACCAAAGTCTCCTGCAAGGGCTCAGCAGTAGATAGCTGAATTGGGAGAAAAAGAGGTTGTTGGTTCTCTTAAAGGTTTCTGCTAAATACCTTATTTAGGAGGGAACTTTTTTATTTCTTTTCTTCCTGGTTTTTGGATGAAACTGTAACTAGAAGCTTAATAAATTATAAGCTTGTCAATTCAATTTCATCTCCACTAAATTCCCACCTGCTTCTTCACCTCTGTTTTCTCCTCTCTACAGCTGAGAATAGGATATGAGTCCTTTGTTTCTTTTTAATGGTGTCAGCTTGTCAAACTATTGGTACATCAGGTCACTCTTGCTCACCTAATGATTTCATTTAGAGATTTAAGATGGAAAAAGAAAGGTCAAAAAGATAAGAGTAGCCAAGTAAAGCAGACAAAAGTTTTGCAAACCACTTGTTTGGGTCAGTCTTGTTTGGGGGCAGGGGAAGGTCTTGGATGAATTCTTACTTTGGCATGAAGCAAAGAGGGAAAGGGACCTGAACAGCAGCATATGGTGGAAGAGAAGGTAGTGAGCAGAAATAAAAGACAAAATGGAGATGTGGTAAGGATAGAGGAAAAACGTTGATTGAAAGAATGATCAACACTGGGGGAGGAAACTGGGAAAGGCTGCAAGGGGGCTTCCTCCATTCTGCAGAGTCCCAGCCTTAAGGTGCATCTGAGGTGGTCTGTTGTTGCCCCTTCTCCCTCCCTACCTTCCTCCAAGCTAACTCAGGACCTGCTTCACTGAGCTTTCCTCTAGCCTTTCCCACTGCTGCCAGGGCAAGCAGCCCTGAGCTGCCCCCAAGTCATGATACTGGAGTGGTGGAGGGGTGTACATGGTACCTTTTGAATGCCTTGTGTGGCAAGCAGATAAGATAGTCGAGTTTTCATGGCTGTTTCTGAGATCGAAAAACAGACAATGACAGCAAGCTGTGTTTTGTACGTTTCTGAAAAGGGCTTTAATTCAGTGTTATTTGATATTTCCATAGTTGTGACAACGGCATAGTTGTACTTCTCATTTAATAAAAAACACAGTGATTTCATGAATAGGGCTTGGCTCCCCCTCCCTAAGGAATGTAATCTTGGCCATTTTGCTAAGTGTATTAAAATCCACGGGGAAATTGTTGTTTCTTTTTCTTCCATATGCGATTACTGACACAACATGACTTGTGTAGGCTTCACTGTAACCTGTACTTTAGCTGGTCAATGTAATTTATAACAGAAAAGCTACATATTATAATGACATATCTTTCATAATACGTGTGTGTTGCCTTCACTCTGCTGTTTTATGGCAGTGCTACAAAATATTTTACCAGCCTCTGTGTAAATCCTATAATCTTAAAAATGAAATGGCCAAAAATAAATAAGTAAAAGTAGGCCTCCATCTGACCAGAAAGGCAGAAGCATGTACTTGATGCAATAGCTGAGCATGTGGGTGCCTGAGGAAGATAATCGCACGCTTGCTAAATTGCAGTGCCTTTAGTCCCAAAGAGTGGTGGCAGCAGAAGCACCAGTGTCCTCCCTCATGGGCTTGGCTGAAATGTGGGGTTTGGCTAAGCCTGCCCAAAGGTTCTATTAGCAGAGTGACAGGGGCATGGTGCTACTTTGGCACATCCTCAGCTGTTTTTCTTATCTCTCTCCAGTGAGCTCCCGCGCTCTGTAGAGCTGAGCCCAGAGTCACACAGGACATCTTGAGAGCAGAGGATTATACCCACTCCTTGACTTCAGTCTAAAGCTAGAGTTAAAAAAACAAACAGTACCACCTAAAAGGGAACTCTAGCCCCAGTGTTGTGCTGAACGTAGCCATGCCAGGTGCATCGGCATACAGCTCTTGGCATGGAAACCTCTCAGCCCAGCAGATTTCTTGAATGCCCTGTGCTTGAATTATATAGAGAACCAAAGCTGGAAACTAGGTCCCTTGGCAGAACTAGTCACACTGTATTACCTCCCTTCGGTGCTCAGCTCGGAGCATCCGTGTGTTTTGGAGGGGCTCATGACATGACAACATGGGCTTTAAGCAGTCATTTCCTCATTTGGGAATTTCCAGCGTTCCTGCAGTGATAAATACCCAAATGATGTTCCCTTTGGCTTATGCAGCAGCAGGGCATTGGGCACCTAAATAGCTTTATTAGCAAAAATGTGGTTTCCTGCAGACTCTGAGGTACATAAGCCTTGAAGGGTTTTGTACATATTTAAATTGGATATAGTGTTAGCTCTGCACTCCCTACCTGAGGGCTTCTAGCTTTGGTCCGTGTTCTCTCCATCCTCAGTTCATCGGCTGGAGAGAAGGGATAACAACAGTTCTTGACTTTAGAAGATTTTGTCACGGGTAAACAGGTGTCAAAGGTGTTGGGAAGTGGTGGCATTGGAGTAATGTGCACAGTAAGACAGAACCTAGTGGCACAGAGGAGGAAATTGTGCTATTTGCAGATACAATTTTTGTTCATCTTTGGCTCCTACCTATGCCATGTTTCTCTTAAACTCTTTAAGTGTGTTTTCGTACTGTTGATCTTGCACGTGTGTAATCTCCCAGTAGAAATCTTAAACAGACCCGAGTGTAACACCAGGAGCACATCTCTCATGTGGGTAGTACTGCAGGCTCCCGTGCTGCTCCCTACGTGCTGTAGCAAGGGATGCTCTAGTGTTGACTGTCAGTGGATAAGGCACTGACTGTCACAGTATCTAGGACTGGCTTTGGCTTTCTATTCAGCCAATGGATGACGTTTCCAGAAAGAAACTTCTACAAAATGGGGAGTCTCTGGGAGATAATTAGGTGGTTGTATAAATAATGAGTGAGGGCCAGATATTATCTGCTAGTTCTGTAGTCACATCCATGGAGAGAAGAGAAGAGCTTTCTTCGGGGGCAGGAGAGTTCTCTCAGCTCAATTAAATGGACGTATAGTACCAGCCTGACACTGAGCATTTGTTCCCATGGAAGCCTGTTAAAGGGAAATACAGTTAATGTTCCATACAGCCTGTGTTTAGACCTCTCGCTTGGATTATGAAAAATGCTACAGCTAAAAAAACCCCACTCATTATTTGAGTTTGGAAACCTGACTGGCTCCTGAACGCTCTCTGCAGCAGCGTGCACCTTTTCCACTGGCCAATTAGCTTCTCGTTATCGTGTTGCAAATGCCTGGCTTCGCTATTCCTGTACTTTATTTTAAAAGGCTTTTGCTGTATGCAATTGAATATACTGTAATCTTCTTATCAAATACTAAAGCTCTTTAGTGATGCCATTTTGAAATGTACTTCAGTTTTTAAATTGCAAGTTCTCCTCTGGCTGGAAGGTCTCTGCTCTCGGTTTAAGTAGTGGTTGAGAACATGTGTGTATGGCTGTACATAGATGCTTGCAAACATACTGTCCCGTGTTCTGATAACGTACATTTGAGGGTTTCCCTTTGAAAAGGGAGTGTATGGATTACAAAGCTGGTAGCTGTCCTGCTGGGTCCTGCTGGGTGCTTTTCCTGTGGTTTTTTTTTTGTTTGCATTTAGCACCTCCAAAGAGACAGATGAATTCTCCTTGAAGAAGAGCAAAATTTTCCATTATTATTTTTATTATTTTAAGTGAAAGAACAAGGCAGGTCTAGTTTTGAGTGTAGAACTGAAAATCTGAGCTCATATGTTCTGGTCTCACATCCATCAGTAACTTGTGATGTGACTTGAAACAAAATCTCCTGACCTGTGAGTCTGTTTCCCTACCTGTAAAATGGGGTTGAGAGTAAGAGGGATGCCATGAGCATTAAATATTTTATGTTTGTAAAGTGCTTTGAAGACAAAGAGTGCCACATAAATGCTCATAGTTGTATTAAAATACGAGGAACTGGATAACCTTGTGTAGGAAAATTTTGCCAAAAACTGTAACTTTGGGAATGAAGACCAAAGCGGGAGAAGAAAGGGCATCTTGCAAAATTTTATATTAAGGATTTTGAATGAAATGCACTGGAGAGTCTGTCTCTAAAGAATTAGCAGAGACAGTCTTTGGGAACATTGAAAATAACCTTCAGAAAATCATAGGACTCAGTAAATAGACAAAGTTGAAGTTTTCTGCTAATAAAGAAAAAAAGAAATGAAACTTCTGAACAAATTACTCTGTGTAGCTTGGCCACAGTAATCAAGCATGTAATGGGGCCATTATGTGAATGCTGGGAAATCAGACATCTAGTTATAGACAGGCATTATTTCAAAGTGTATGTCGAATCCATCCTTGGTGGATGCTATTACTTACCTAGAAGATCAAGGAAATACAATGGATATGTACTTTATTCAGGAAAGCAATTGGTAGAGCACTCCATCTGTGAAGATCATTCCAAGCAGCTCATACACTTATGTCAGCCTGTAAATTATTTACAGGTGGATAGGAAAAAATATAATGATCCAATGCATGGGGCAGAATTTTGTTAGAAACTGGGAATAAAGCATGTGACTTCAAAGCAAGTAATAAAGCAAAAACCCAGTCTTTGTAATAATGTAGGAGGTCTTCCCCATGGTGTCATTCATAAACACACTAAAATATTGCAGATAGAGAAATATTAAGGCCTTTCTGTCCCTCCTCCCTATTACTACAGGAAATGAGTGTGTGAACCCTCTTGGGAGATTCTAGAAGAAAAAAAAGTCATAGAATCATGGAATGGTTTGCACTGGAAGGGACCCTAAAGATCATCTAGTTCCAAACCCCCTGCCAATTGCAGGGACACCTCCCACTAGACCAGGTTGCTCCAAGCGCCATCCAACCTGGCCTTGAACACTGCCAGGGAGGGGCAGCCACAGCTTCCCTGGGCAACCTGTGCCAGTGTCCCACCACCCTCACAGTAAAGAATTTTTTCCTAATATCCAATCTAAATCTCCCCTCTTTCAGTTTGAAACTGTTTTCCCCTTGTCCTGTCACTCCCTGCCCTTGTCAAAAGTCCCTCTCCAGCTTTCCTGGAGCCCCTTCAGGTACTGGAAAGTGCTCTAAGGTCTCCTAGAGCCTTCCCATGTCCAGACTGAACAACCCCAACTCTCTCAGCCTGTTTTCCTAGCAGAGGTGCTCCAGCCCTCTGATCATCTTCGTGGCCCTCCTCTGGACTTGCTTCAACAGCTCCATGCCCTTCTTAACGTTGAGGACTCCAGAACTGGATACAGTACTGCAGGTGGGGTCTCACGAGAGCAGAGTAGGGGAGCAGAATCCCCTCCCTCTCCCTGCTCGTCACGCTGCTTTTGATGCAGCCCAGGATCCCGTTGGCTTTCTGGGCTGCAAGCACACACTGCCAGCTCATGTTGAGCTTCTCATCAGCCAACACCCTCAAGTCCTTCTCCTCAGGTCTGTTCTCAATCCACCCCCCCCCAGCCTGTATCTGTGCATGGGATTGCCCCAACCCAGGTGCAGAACCTTGCACTTGGCCTTGTTGAACTTCACGTGGTTTGCATGGGCCCACCTCTCCAGTCTGTCAACCTCTTTCTGGATGACATCTCTTCCCTCCAGCATGTCGACCACACCACACAGCTTCATGTCATTGGCAAACTTGCTGAGGGTGCACTCGATCCCAACTGTCCATGTCACTGATAAAGAAAAACTTATTTCTTTTTTGCTGCAGGGCTTTGCTCACCATGTTGGGTTGGCTGTGGCCAGGGTTCAGACCCCCACCTAGCCACTCTCTCAATCCCCCTCCTCAACAGGACAAGGAGAGAAAATAAGATGAAAAAGCTCATGGGTCAGGACAAGGACAGGGGCATCTCTTACCAAGTACTGTCAAGGGCAAGAGAGACTTGACTCAGGGAAAATTAGTTTATAGCCAATTGAAATAGTGTTGGATGGTGAAAAACAATGCAAAAAGTTAAAACAACTTCCCCCAGCTCCCATTCTTCCCAGACTCAACTTCATGCTTTCATTCCCAGCTCATCCCCAGTCAGAGCATGAGGAATGGGGGTTGCAATCAGTCCATAACAGCTCCTCTCAGCTGCTCCCTCCTCCTCATGCTTCTCTGGTCCATCATAGGTCCCTCCCATGGGCAGCAGTCCTTCAGGATAAGCCTGTTCCAGCGTGGGTCTTTCACAGGCCACATCTCCTGCTGGAAGCCTGTGCCAGCATGGGCTCCTCCTCCATCAGGGACGAACCGTAAGGTCTACCATGGGCTGCAGTGTGGTTATCTGCTTCCACTGTGGTCCTCTCCACAGGCTACAGGGTAATCTCTGCCCCAGTGCCTGGAGAGCCTTCTCTCTCTCCTCCCTCACTGACCTCGGTGTCTGCGGGGCTGTTTCTCACAGTTTTCCTCATTCCTCACCACCTCTGCAGTGTGTTTGCCTTTCCTTAGAAATGTTTCACAGAGGCACCACCAGTTGGGCTGAGGGGCTCAGCTGTGCCCTGCGCTGGGGCCATCGTGGAACTGGCTGGAACCAGCTGGGAGCAGACACCACCCCTGCAGCCTCCCCAGTGCAGATAAACTACCAGGAAAAACGATGTTGATGAGAAAGGTGTGTTAGTTCATTGCAATAATCAATAGTTTCACTTCTTTTTATTTATTTTTTTTTGAGGGAACTGTTCAGACATTTATGGTCAAGCTTAGACATAATTAACATTTTTTGTGTGACTTACCCAGTCCCTGTTTCTGTCAGACAGGCAGGTTGCTGGGTGAGGCGGGAGGGTTGTGCTGTTCCCAGAGTCAGAGCAGAGCGATCGTAACAGCCTCTTCTGCTTTTTGGCCTTAAAAATCTATAAATTTGTAAGACTTAACAGAAATGCTGCAGTGACTCATCCACAGGCAATCAAGGTGTCACAGCAAATCGAAAGTTTCCACTGTTCCTTTGAGACTGGGATTCAGAGAAAATGTTTATGGTAATTAAAAGAATTGCTCATACAAGGCTGCGAAACTCCAGTGTGCCTCATAAGATACACCTCTTACCTCCAAACTATTTATGGTGGCTCCGTCTTGGGTAGTACGTTCCTGCACCCAGAGCTGTGGAGCAGGACGTGACTTCCCAAAACAGGGTGTTCTGCTGGTGCCTCACGCTGCATGGAGCTGGGTTTTGCATTTGATGCCTTTCCCCAGTGTTTAGAGCTATGACTTTATTCTCTCGTGTTTATTCTCTCATCTGTTTGGAGTATTTGCCTGATCTTCCCATGCCCACAGAATCGCAGAATGGCAGAGGTTGGAAGGGACCTCTGGAGATCATGTAGTCCAACCCTCCTGCAAAAACAGGTTCACCCAGAGCAGTTGGCACAGGATCACATCCAGGCGGGTTTTGATTGTCTCCAGAAAAGGAGACTCCACAGCCTCTCTAGGCAGCCTGGTCCAGTGCTTGGGCAACCTCAAGCTAAAGAAGTTTTTCCTCATGATTAGGTGGAACTTCCTGAGTTTCAGTTTATGCCCCTTGTCCTGTCACTGGGCTCCACTGAGAGGAGTCCAGCCCCATCCTCTTGACACCCACCCTTTAGATATTTATAAGCATCAATTAGATCCCCTATCGGTCTTCTCTTCTCCAGGCTGAACAGCCCCAGGTCTCTCAGCCTTTCCTCATAAGGGAGATGCTCCAGTCCCCTCATCATCTTTGTAGCCCACTGCTGTACTCTTAGTAGCTCCTTGTCTTTCTTGAACTGGAGAGCCCAGAACTGAACACAGTGCTCCAGATGTGGCCCCTCCAGGGCAGAGTAGAGGGGAAGGAGAATCTCCCTTGACCTGCTGGCCACACTCTTCTTAATGCACTGCAGGATACCATTCGCCTTCTTGGCCACAAGGGCACATTGCTGGCTCATGGTCAACTTGTTGTCCACTAGGACTTCCAGGTCCTGCTTGCTTCCGTTGAGGCTTAAGAATTGTTTAAATGATGGTAATTCACTGTCTCAGCTTTTGACCACTGTTTTGCGTTCTCATAAAGCCTGAATTTCTGGCCAAACTGCTTAGATAAACTGCAACTACATTGTTGATTTTATGTAGGATGTATGCTTCTCTTAAGAGCTGTAAGGTCTACACGTGAGGAGTATCTCTGCTCAAAGTGGTGTCTGTAATATATTCATTTATGTCTCCTTGCCATCTTTTAGATCTCTGTGAAAACAAACTCCTTAGTAAGTTTTGTAGCAGTAATAAAATAATTTGCTTCAATGTCTTGCTATTAGATGTCACAACATACTTTTGGTTTTCCTCCTCATGTTTATGGGGAAATGGCAATGTGAGGAAAGATTAATCAATCAGGAATATGATCTGTTATTTTCCTCCTCTTTTCATCTATCCAAAAAAACCTGATGGGCTGTGATGCAAAGTGTCTCTAAGCAATGCATATAATGTATGCGATGACTGCATGCTCAGCAGCCAAATGCAAACATTGCAGAGTAGAAACACAAGGTTTATCTAAAAATAAACAAAAAGGAAACAGAAATCTGTACTTCAGATTCTACACACAAGCTGTTCAAACAGTCAGATCTTAATAGTAGATTTAAAAGCGTCAACAGCAATGGCCTTGGTTTTTTTGCATGGTTAAAACTTGTCAGCAAATTCAGTCATCTGAGCGATGATAACACTAAAAGGCTTACAACAGACTGCCCTTGGTGTGTTGCAAGAAAGAAAAAACCTTACAGGAACAACAAGTATCTGTTGACCCAGGGTCGGCGTGGGAATCTCAGTCACTGTTGCAGGCTGAGAAGCTTCTTGAGGCAAGAGCGAAATCCATGAAATCATTGCATTAGTTGACCATGCAGCGCAAGGTCTGAAGGGAACAGACCTCTTCAGATTCTATTCAGTAACTATGAAGATTTTGCATGTAGTAGTTGCTTTCCACCACATAGTGTTTTGCCCCCCCCCTTTTCCCTGCTCCTCCTCTGAAAAATTTCTTCTGATCTAGTCTAGAAGTAATCACATGTTCATGAGCAATTTTTCCCTTTCCCAGCAAACCAGACAAAATTATATTAAAAGCAAAAAAGAAATTATTTTTCTCTGCATATGTTTATTGACAGATGGTCCAGGCTGGATCCGTTCTGGAAGACGCAGGGATGGGACAGTAGTAAATAAGTATGCAATGCTTCCAAATATTAAACTATCCTCTGATGCACTCCTACAAATTGAAGTGACTACTGTTGATGTTAAGGTTGGCTTTACACATATTTTTTGCTGGTGTTGACATCTACTGGATAAATTTGCTACTGGCAGGGGGAATACGCTGTTTCAAAGAACAGGAGAGTGCTGTTCTCCGCCTCTCGGGAAGCTCATGCTGCTCAGCTCTGTCTTGCAGAGCCGTATGCCCTCCCCGCTTCCTTGTTTGCTGTTTTCTTTTTGTTGTGTTCTGTTTCCAAAATTGTCTTGTGAACAAAAATTGAATTTAAAGATAGTAAATTGCAGGCGCGTTTGGGCAACAGACTGATGAAACAGCTGCAGTCCTTCTTTCATAGACTTGAATTTTTCTGTTTTGCCCAAGGCAGTAAAGTGAAATTAGTTTATTAGTTTCACTTTGGTCACTGGTGAATATCATCCCCCCTCACAAAACCAGCACTTTAATTCTGCTTGATTTGAAATAATTGACTGATCAGGAATGAGGCATGTGAACGGAGCTACCGAGACTGAATTACACCATAGGCCTGGAAGATCAATTGTTTGGGAGGAGAGCTGAGACACCGCAGCCTTATATTACACCTGCCTGTTTATTGCACTTGGCCTGAGGGGAAGGCAATGCACCATTCTGATCTGTTGCCTCGGAGAAGTACGGATGTAAAATGAATGCAAAATAAGGGAACAGCGAGTTGTTTTTTTTATGTTAATACATTTTATATTGATATTGAGGACATTTGAGTAAACTGAGCTTCTAGTTTATAGAAGAGCATATGTGTTTTTCCTCCTTTCTATGCCAATATGCTTTGCTAAATGCAGTTTATTTTTCTTTTTTTTTTAGTTTCTCAATAATACTTGTAGTGATTGACTGGTAGCAGTAGCACAAATACTTAGTAAAATTAGTCCCACTGGAAGATTACTCAGATGCTACAGCTCTTCTTCTTACTCCTCCTCCCTCTGCTCTCTCTGCCTGTTTTAATGATTTCATTTTAAGAAAAATGACCTGAGGCACGGCAGAGAGGAAAAAAAAAAGTCACAAGAAAAACACAACTGATGGACTTGTGCTTTGGCAATTCCATGGAACAGAAGCGAGGCCAGATGTTTGCTATGCAGGCATTTGGCATGTATATAAGAATCTCACTACAAGACTGTATATAGAGTTTTTGACAGCTTTGGTTGAACGAAAATGAATGATTGCTATTCAGGATAAAATGCAAACGTTTTGGCCAGCGCTTGCAAATCTGAGAATTTTAAAGCTAGAACTAGAACTAACTTTAACTAGATTCTTGGCATTCTTAAATCCATATTTGAGTAGGTGCTTACCAAACATTATTTGATTTCTCTCTGTAATTTTTGAAGGTTTTACATTACCTAACGTGTCTTGAGAGGGATATGGTGAGTGGTGCATACTTTTGAAAAATGAGCTGATTCTTACTTGATTGTGTTATTTCTAAAGCAGCTAATTAACAGTTTCAGACCTCTGGCCTAGAAAAGGCAGGTTGCTGATTTACTGCATTCAGCAAACAGTCTTCATTCGACAGTTGAAAAGATAAAACAGGAGTTGCTGGTGGCAATTTGAAGTGAGAAGCAAGAAAGGGTGGTGGAAGAAGTAATAACAGGAATAGCTTTTAAGAGGCACAGGAGCAAGCTGAGAAGCAGTTAGCTTTGATACTGGGTGTGGTATTAATTCATTAGGATGATGACACTGTCCCTCTAATTCTTGAAGCATTGCCTTTCAAAAAAGCCCACAAAAATAGCAAGTGAATGTGATACTTATTCTACTGAACCACTGAAAATAAAATCAATCCATTTTATGAAACATGGTTAGGCCACACAGAGGTGATGAGCTGTGACTGCAGATGCACAGATAATGTGGGCTGTGGCCAACGTCAGTGACATGCACCGGGAAGTGAACATTTAGATTTGAAAGCCCTGACTGTCTGCCGGGTGAGCTACAAGTTCAATATTTCTACCCAGAGAAACGAGCACCCAGTACTGATGTGCTGGTACTAATGGTACCGGTGCCATGCAGGAGACAAATGTCTTGTGGTAGTTTCTCTCCTGCAGAGAAACTATCCCCTCCGGGTCCTCCAAAAGTGTGACAGGAATATATGTGAGTCCTTAAATGAAGAATGAGATAGCTTTTGAGGATATGTGAGTAGAGGTTAGCAACAGTCCTGCATTTAGGGCACCAGAAATTGGAAAAACTGTAGTCATTCCCCTTGGTGTAGGGATCTTCCATAGTCTCTGGAAATTCGGTTTCTTCCTGCAGGATTGGGATAACTGCACTTTCCTACCTCAGTGTGAAGTGAATCATGTTAAAATCTCTAAAGTGTTTGGATGCATGAAGATACGGACTGTACTAGTCTTATGTTCAGTATATTTGGTGTTTCTTACTTGTTTCTGAGGCATTTTGCATCTAATAAACTCTTTTTTATATATCAGATGCTTAGTGACTGCCGTAAGTGTTCATTTGGTCTTGATTTGGGGGAGTGATACATGGCTCCTTTTAGCAAAATGTGTCAGAAGACTCTGGGTGGTCAGAGGACATCAGTCCTGGAAAAGAAAATTTACTACTTCCCCTAGTGCTAGCTGAGGCTTTTAAAATGTGAATAATGACCCTACGGTGGCCCAAAATGGGGACCAAAATTACCCTAAGAGGGAAATTCAAAGTACAGTTTCTTTATTAAACAGTTTTGCAGCGATACAGGAGATCCAAAGAACTTTTGCTGTGCAATATGCTGTGTTTAACCCTTTCCTTGGCAGAGAGAGCTTTCTCATCTAATAGTTGGGACTGATTGATCAGTCTTCCCCAAAGGCTGGAAAATAGAGAATGGCAATAAATCAAAGGGAATTTCTCCTGCCTTGTCCAAATGTAATTTGAAGACTTAGTCTCCTCCTCCTCCCTCTCTGCCCTGCAAGAAACCAGCTCCAAAAGAGCCAAGATCCTGTTAATTAAATTTTGTGAGATTTAATTTGTGACATTTGGCAAACTGACAGTAGCTTATTCTATGTTTCTGCTTTATTAACTATGAAGTCTTAGGCAAGATTAGGTATGTCAGGTGCTGGAAACCACTGAATGCCTTTTAAGAAGGCGGCCCATTTCCCCAGAAGAAATCTAGTCATGTTCCTATCTTCCCTGCTCTACCTCTTCCTGGTGGGCACTTTTGGACCCTGGCCACCAGTTGACATTCAGCCAGCCTCTGTGCCAGGAGTCAGGGTGCTGGCCACTGGCTCTGCTGTATGAATCTTTCTGCACAAACCCTTCACGGACTGCCCTTTAACATAGCAGCTTTTAGCATTTGGTTTTCTTTTGTTTGCTTTTCATGCTAATGAGATAATTTAATTAGGGAAGTCAGTGTTTTGGGCAATGTTTTGTAAGCAGGAGTGTTACAGAGGAATATTATGTTTTTCTCTCTCCTAATTTTTAACAAGGCTGGGTTCCAAGCAGAACCAGCTACCTGAGACCCCGTAGAGACATCTGAGAAAGTTATTATGCTTTGTTTAAAGTTCTGGTGGATTTTCATTTAGAGAACTACTCTGCCGAATTCCAGTTGTGTTGCTGCAGAAGGTCCTTGGAAAGCCCAAGAATCTGCAGTAAATGGCAGCTAGCATTGAATTTTAGGAATAGAGGTTAGTGATGATTGAGTTCTGCTTTTGGGGGGTGTTTGCAACAAGCCAAAGCAGAGAACCAGGTCAAGTGGGAGGTCTTTCCGATAAAAAGCCTGAACAGAGAGGAATGGAGTTAGGAATTTTTTCCAGATACATATCCCTTACCAGTATATTTTAACATATTTTCTGTCATTTTATAGTTGACAATAAGTGCATCTGAGGATGTGGATCAAAGCCTTCCAAAATAGTCCAAGACACTTGGATGGTGGGCAGTTCCCCAGAAGGAAACCCCTGTGCCTGATGTAAACCTCATTAACTTTGTGTGTGTCCAAATTTGGCATGCAGAAGGGTTTGAGATGGGACCGATCTTCATCTTCTGTTCCAACAGTGTGAGCAGCAGGACCTCTGCAGTGGGATTTGGACAGGCTGGAGCGATGGGCTGAGGCCAATTGCATGAGGTTTAACAAGGGTAAGTGCCGGGTGCTGCACTTCAGCCACAGCAGCCCCATGCAGTGCTCCATGCTTGGGGAAGAGTGGCTGGAGAGCAGCCTGGCGGAAAAGGACCTGGGGGTGTTGGTTGACAGCCGGCTGAACATGAGCCAGCAGTGTGCCCAGGTGGCCAAGAAGGCCAATGGCATCCTGGCCTGTATCAGAAACGGTGTGACCAGCAGGAGTAGGGAGGTG
>VZRW01003764.1:175350-294523 GCA_013398125.1 Aegotheles bennettii | reverse complement strand
TTGGACTTGATGACCCTGGAGGTCCCTTCCAACCATAATGATTCTATGATTCTATGACCACAGATGCCACTGGACCTCTGAATTTTTCTCACCCTACCGATGCTCATGGTCAGTGAATTGCAGGATGTGTTATCTACTCCGCTCAGGTTGTAAAGGAATTAGCATTTGAAAGCAAATGACAAAATACAGGAAAAGTGATCATATTGAAGATAAATTTCCAAGAAGCTTATAAATAAAACATACACATATTTCAGTAATCCCTTACATATCGTCTCAACTTGGTGAGAAAGAAACCAGGCTGGTAGGGTATGGTTTCACTGTCATTGTGGCTGTTTGGTATTTTTTCAGTTGGATAGTCTAGTTTATCTTTTTACTTATCTAAAGAGACAATTTCCATATCTATCTTAAGTAGTCAGAAACAGTAAGTGTACACACTTTTCTAAAATTTAGAGAAAGTGAAGCAAGAGTCTCATTTGTGCTTCTTGCTCAGTGAACTCTATCCTGAGAAGACACTGTTGTGTTGCTGCTCTGATATTTTTTCATATGTCCCAAAGCATTGCTTCCTCCAGCATATATTTGGAAAATTAAATCCTATATAATCTCTTAAATCTACTGCTCCTTTATCACTTACGGGGTTAAGATTTGGGCTTTTTTTTCTTTTATCTTTTTTTTTTAAAAAGATCTGATTGTAGCAAAGCAGCTCAGGTCTCTCTGCCTTGTCATGGATTTTACAAGAGCTTTACAACTGTTTACAAGACTAAATCAGGGGTTTACAAAAGTAGACCTGGCTTGATAATAAAGTTGTTTCCTTGCCCCTCAAATATTTCTGGGTCTTATCTTTCTACACAGCTGCTTGTAGTTCAGCTTTACAGAATCTCTTGATTGGATTCCTACTGCCTTCGTCTAACAAAGAAGTCTTTCAATGAAGTCACCCAAATGGAAAAAAAGAAGTTAAGTCAAAATTCTGAAAATGGATTAGTCAGATCCATGTAGACTTACAACAGTGATTCCATATGTGTCTAAGAAAGACTTTGTAGGTTATAAATAATGTTGAGTTTGAATAAAACATTTTGTTTGTCACATTTCTGAAGCGAAGCTGCTGAAGCTGCCAGATCTACTGGTACCCTATTTTATTGGTAAGATTTTCTTAAAGACACGTTTACATTTGTGTAATGTATGTGCATGTACAACCTTGCCATCGAGTTATATCCAGAATTTATGGTAGTGGTGACATATGTTCTCAATGTGATTTTGATGCCATAATTATGTCTTCAGTGCTGTGCCTCAGGAAGAGGTTGTTGTCTTAGTATGCTCTGATAAAACTGTGTCCAGTAACATTTCCCTTGCAGCATAGATCTGAAATCATTCACACTTAGGTATTTAGGCATCTTCTTCTTTATCAGTTATAGTTCTTCATGCTAGATATAATTACAGCAAATCTCTTCTTCCTCATCTTTTTTTTTTTTGTATGGATCTCATAAAATACTTAGACTTTACGTTCACTTAACTGCTTTTGAAGCTCTCTAATAGCCTATTTTATCTGTGCTTCTGCTCATCCAGTCTGAAAACATGTAAGGCTATTTATCTGCTTATTTTAATGTTTCAGACTCTTTCTTTCTTTTCTTCCATTTCCCTAATGACCGTGTATCTACTTTCGTTGTTCTGTCTCCCAACCTTTCTTGCCTATCATATTCCTCTAATGTTATTATGTAAAAGGTAAATTTAGAAGCAAATGCTTACCCAGGAAAAACTTAAATTAAAAGGTTGACCTTTATTTTTTAAGTCACTGTGCTGGTTTAGCAAACGGCCAGGGCAAGCCACAAACCAGACAGAGTTTTGTTTCTATCACTCCCCCTCCGAGGAAAAATAGAAGGGGAGTAAGGAAGAACCGGCTCAGGTTGGAAATTAAAAACTATACAAATTTATTGGCACAGGGAGAAAGAGTAACAGGTGGGGAGAAAGGGAAAATGCATATATACAAATATATACAACCCGAGCTCAGATGACGGGCGATACAGGCTGCTGAAAGGTCCTTCACTGCAAAGCCGATGGGAAGAAAAGAGTCCAAAACTCCAGCACCCGATGCAGTTGGAATGCTGCAGACCACGTGGCGAGCTGGTAGCCAAAAGCTGGACCTCTCCTCTGGGCTCCATGTGGCGAGCTACAGGCAGGGGAGTGTGGCAGCAGAGAGCAGACTCCGAGAGCAGACTGAAGCCGGAGAGACCACGAGGGCAAGAGAGAGAAGCCCCCAGTCCTCCTGGCTTTTATAGAGTCTGGCAGGGAAATGCGTGGAATACTGACACCCGGTACCTGATACCTGACACCCAGACCCCTTTCACAACAGGGGCCTGAACTCCACCCCTCATTCAATGGGTCCTGGCAGCAAAAGCCAATAAGATTTTTGCCTGCCCCTTTCAAACCACAACAGTCACTTAATCAAGTTGACTAATAGTCTAAGAAATCTGATTCTCTAGCTTCAGACTGGCTGAAAGCCTGTTTTTCCTTATATTTATATCTTTGAGGGCAGGCGTTTTAATGAGGCCTTCACTAGATAAGCATGGAGAGTGGAGAAAAAGCTGCTCTAAGGCTCGAGCCAGACTGTTGTTTAGAGGGACATGAATAGGAAACATTTTTTCCTGCAGAACAGTGAGTGCTTGGGGCTTGGGGGAAAAAAGGCTGTATTCAAGTGTATCGAGCATAAAATGAAATGTTTATCACTTAAGTTTACTAATCTGCAGCAATGATCTGTTTGAATCGGGTAAGAGGCCTGTAGTTAGCACGCTGCTATCTGAATGCCTCTGGTCTTTTTCTGGCCTCTGTGTGTGTGTGTGGAAGCTGTGGAAACAAGGAAGAAATGAGCTTGCCTAAGAGGTGTGGTGGAAAAAGAGTACCAGGAAGAAGGTGGTTTTAAACAAAGAGGATAGAAACGTTTGGAAATGGCCAAGGTGTTCCGGGTAAATTTGGAGGCTGGATGTAGTCATCTATGTAGCCCCACAATTTAGTCCCCAAGATGCTCACATTTTACTTTCCCTCAAGAGTGACAGATTTAAAGTAATTTCTTTTCATGGTCTTTCTCACCTGCTGCATTGCATGTTTTGGCCTTGGGAGTACTAGGAGACATGCCTGTCATGTTCTTCAGGAGGGCATTCAGTATTGTTTCATTACTCTGTTACCCTTCCCTGTTCTACCCTCCAAAGCCCATTTTGCTTTGAAAGTAAATTATGGAGGAAAGCTTTGGGTGCATGTATAAACCTCATGCCTGGCTCCAGAGTACTTTGCACGATGCTCCTTTGAAACCAAGAGGGCTGTCTATGTGTGGGCATGATTTCTGCAACGCAACACAGCGGTTCAATCTTTTGAGGACTGAGATAGGCATTTTGTTTGCTTTGCCATATCACTAAATCTCGTTTCAGATTTGTCATGGGATTTTTATTTTCCTCTGGTTACTCAATCTCTCTTCTTCAGCTTTCAGCCTTTTCCACAGGTCTCCCTTAATACCAGTTTGATCTCCTTTTTGCTTTGTATTTATCAGTTCATCCAGTAACACCTATGGGTTTCTCTCTCCTCTCTCTCTTTAGTAGTGTGGCTTTTTTTTCCCCTCTGAAAGAGTTTTTGTTATTTTTGGCTGCACAGTAAAATCCTTTGATTCTAAGTGACAAACAGGGAGACACGTTTCCCTTCTAGTTGAGATTAAAGACACTCGGCCTCTCTGGTGATTACGTCTTGAGTAGAGAGTGGAGGAAGTTCTGTCTCATTGACTTCACCACCTTCACACAATATTATGTCAGCTGAATTAGCTGTACAGAAGGATTTTCAGCAGAAAGAGCATGCAGTAAGCCTCCTCATGGACTTCTATTCTGAGATACGCAAATCGTATGTTCTTTCCATTGCCAGCTATGTCTAGATTGTGATTTTAGGGCTCTGATGTAGGGTAGATGTATCTGAGATAGCTTTAGGCTTACCTGCTCGAGAACTGACTTCTAGATGTGGCAGCGGGGAGCTTTTTCCTAGTGGAAAAATTGGCCCCAAAACTGAGGCTGATAGATCTATAATTAGCCAAGGCATATAGCTAGGGCAGTGACTTCTCTGCAGACAGCGCTTGGGAGTTCCCAAAGTCTGAAAACCAATGTAAAAACCTCCTTTCTCTTCCTTAGTGCTGTTTAGAGAGACCTAAAGCTATTTAAGAGAAAAACGTGTATATGAATGTTGAGGAAAACTTCCCTTAAAAAGGGAAAACATATGAATTGTTTATAGCTATTGATATTGGTATTTGTAAGCATTAGGTACTGATATTTTTTCTTCTCCACATCTCCCCAACAGGAAGGGTGGGGGGTTTTCTATTTATTCTTTAAAAAAAAAAAATAAATCAAAAGAATCCATGTCTGGAAAATTTTAGCCTGAAATTGAGTATTTTGGAACCGGTAACAGCTGGATTAGAGTGAAAATGCTCACACATCTTTGACAACAGTGACTGCTGTCCTCCTTGCTGTTTGTGTGTGGTTTTCACTGGGCTCCGTCACTGCTGTGTCTCAAGATGGTTTATGCTGCCCTGTGTCAAGTTCTGTGCAGAGGAATGTGATGATTATGCTTGGCTCGGGACACACTTTGTTGGAGCAGTTCTTCTTATGAGTACAAAGTATGTTTAAAGCATTATGATTATGATTATGATCCTTGACAAAAATAGTCTAGACAAAGCATAAACTCTGGATCCAAAAATATATTTAAAAATTAGCTAGCCTGTTCACAAACCATTTCTTACCTCACCCAGCAGCTATTTATGAGAACAATTTATTCTGTTTCTAATTTTAAACAATTAATAGCCAGCACTAGCAGCTGAATACTCATTTATTAGACAGTTATCCCCTCCGGTTTTTCTGCACATCTTGTCACTGTCAGATATCTTTGTACCCAGCCAAAAATGACACATTGAAACAAGCAGTGTATATTTAATGCAATGTATAGAAAAAACCCATGATGTTCATCCCCAACTTTTCATTTTTTATTGGAAATATCATTAAATACAGTAGCTGGACAAAGGAGTGGATTCGCTCGTGAAGAGTGTGGCGGGTTTTAAGTAAACTTCTTAATGCGTGGCTTAGTCACAGGCTTTTTTCCTGCTTGTTATTGACGTAATTGCCTGTCAGTCTCATCTGATAGTGGAATTGCTGGGGGCATGGTGTCTTGGATCGTGTGGGAAAATCTGCTAGCTATTGACTTATGTGCATGTGTGCCTCTGCTCTCCGCTGCATTAAATGTCAGATACACTGGAGTGTGGGGGTGGGTGGGGCACGAGTGGTTGGGTTCTCTCTAGTTGCCTTGTCAAGCTACTAATACAGCTAATGGAGATCCTCGAGCTTGGAAGCAGAAAGGCATTCACTTGACAAGCCACCATCCAAACAGTCAAAAAAAAGATAGCTTCACACGGTGGTGGAGACTGTGCAGCTTGGAAAAGAAACTTTTCCAAAGATGGGGAATAATAAAGGAGGTTTCAAAATTGTAGCTTGAAGTTTACAGTCTCCCTTTTTGCCTGGCTTTGCAAAAGGTTTATAAAACAAAAGGATAGGGGTTTATACCTGTGGAAGTTCTAACCTTTAAAGATGCCACCTCTAGGTACTGATTTTATTCTGAGATAATTGCCACTAGAGGCAAAATTCACTTTCTTTACCTCTACTAAACCAAAAGTTTCTGTTTTCACTACAGTGTCTTTCACAGCACTTGTGTCTCTGTTTTTTGCCATGTTCAGTGCATAGCTGTCATTTCCACATGGTCCTCTAGAAAATATGAATGAGCTGTCTGAATTAAAGTGTCAGGTGGCAAGAAAAATAAAAGAAAGAAGAATCTAAATAAATGTCAATGAATCCTCGACCCTCAAATCATCAAGTCGAATCTTGCATCAAATACTACTAGCGAAAAAATAGGTGGCTCTGTTGGCTTAAGAGGAATGTTGATTTTGTGTTCAGCATCTACAACATTGCTGTGTGGTCCCCAGTATATGCTCTGCTGGAGGTGCTCACTCCTGCAGAGGGGCAACATAACCATTGCAAATGCAGCTTCTTGGGAGATTAGGTTCAGCCTTTTGTTGGAGATAATGATTGTGGGAAGAAGTTTTTTTATACACATTTATATTGCTGAACTTTTAACTGAGGAGGAGTTTTCCTTGTCTCAAGCTAGTAGCTCTCTGGTGATCCAGATGAACCTTTAGCACTGTTTTTATACTACTTCTAAGTAATATCTCTCTTAAATAGTTTCTTATCTTCTAGGTGAGTTTGGTTCCAGCTCCCTCCTCAGCCATTATAAGCAGATTTTTTACTGTCCATTTTTGTAAAAGAAAATTGCTTCAACTGACCCGATGTTATTATTACAAAGAACTTACTGGATCTTGTGATGCAAATAAAGTAAATCAGATGCTGCAGTGACCTATATGCTCATTATTTATTTATAGGAATAAATATATTTAGCATTTATTTATACTGTTCTTCAATTCCAGATGCTGTAAACTTTCCCTTACTCTGAAATCTGCTTGAAAAATAGCATTATTGCCACCATTCTGCAGGTTAGGAGACCTTGGCAGGAAGACTTAAGTAATTGCTCTAGGCTGCGTAACATATAATTATCAGAACTAGGATTAGATACTGGGAATCTCAACTCCCAGTGTGGTGTTCAGACGTCTTGCTCCTGACAGATAAAATCTATGGATAACAAAGACTGAGGAAGTAAACAATGATAAGGACGAGATGATCACACAAAATGACTTGGTCGTTTGATCATTTTGAGTATATTAAGTGTTTTCAGTCTAGCCAGAAGCATGGAAGGAGACAGGACATGTCAGCCTGCCCTAGAGAGCAGCAACACTGTGGAGAGCTCAGAAGTCACGGGGTGAAGCATTCCTGTAGGAGCTTCCAGTGAGGAAGTCTGGCAAAAAGAGGGGGAGTGGACTACATAAAGCAGTATTCAGCTTTAAAAACAGAGAAGTAATGGATTGACTTGACAGGTAGATTTTCCTCCCTCTGATCTTTAGGATTAATATTTGGTCACACATAAGGTGCAGATAAGAGCCACAGAAATGATCTCAAGGCTACTGAGAATACTGCAAGGCAGAGCTATGGGTAACATTTTGCTGGTGTCAGAAGAGTTGAATGATGATTTGCTTCTAACTCAGTTTTTCATGATTCGTGTGCTGTTGCTTGTTACTCTGTTACAGAGTTTGGGCAGATGGTGCTTCCTCAGGTCTCAGGGTTTGGTCTTTCCACCGCATGGTTGTAGTTCTCCAAACTGTCACATTTGTGTTCTAGATTAACAGTTGCTACAACACTCCTCTCCCTCCTGACGTGTAGCTGGGAGAAGGGGAGAAGCGTGCTCTCCTAAAGCAGAGGAGGCACGGCAGGGACTTGCCCTGGTGCTTACAAAGTACAATTGCTGTGCTGGGACCTTATTCCTAACACCTCTTTGGTTTTAATCTTTCAGGCAAGCTCTCAAGTTCCCTTTGAGAAGAAGCTGCCCTCCATCGAGATGTCACGGCACCACAGCCGGTTTGAAAGAGATTATCGGGCTGGGTGGGAGCGCCGGGACTGGAGCTCCAACGGCAATCACGTCAGCAACACCAACTGCAGCAGCGCCGCCAGCACCAACAGCAACAACCGCCCCGGGCTGCTGCCCCTGCCCATCGTCCCCTCCCGGCTCCCCACCCCGGCCACCGCCGCTTGCACCACTGTCAACAGCGATGTGATCACGAGCCTGGTGGCCAACTCATCTCCAGCTTCAACTACCAAAGTAAGAATTTCACTTTTTTTTCCTGGAGTTGATGCGTTGAGCGGATGTTAGAGATGGAGCATCGTCTGTCCCTTTGCAAAATCTGTGTTCATGGTATAGCCAACAGGAGGAAAAACATTTTCTACAGGCAGTCTGTTTTTATTCTTTTGTGTGGTGTGCATATGCTAGAGTAGGTCATTCTTGCTCCAAGACTGAGGGTTCCCACACTCCTGAGAAGCCCAAGACTGAGCAGAGCAAATGCTTCTTTCCTTCCAGCACTGCCTACATTTGGGCTTTCTGTTGCTTTCCCTGGAATGTGATGTTCCCACTTTTGCTTTTGGGAACGCTCTTCTTGTCTGTTGACCAAGGCAGAGCTGTGGTTGACAGCAAGTGGATGTGGTTTTCATCCCGAGGGAGTGGAAAGTGACCAAAGGGCATGATTTTGGCTGAATGGTGTTTTTTTCTTCTCTTTCCTGTAAGGTTTTCAAAGCCTCATTCTTAGTGCAGATTGGAGTGTAACAGTGGGACTGGTATAACCAGGCTCTCTCATTTGTGCAGAAAAGCACACTAAGGAGTAAAAATGTTCAGCTGCAAAGAATTGAAATCACTAGTAAACCATTAGGCTTTTTTGTACTAATATATAATTGGAGGGAAGAGAGTGAGTTTTCCTTGGTTTTTAAACATTTGGTTCTTTTAAATCTGCGAAGTACAAGTTGTTATTCCAACATTCCAGTCCAAAGTTGGGATTTCTTTCTGCATGCAAATTCAGGTAGAACAGCTGGAGAATAGAAAACCCTGGCAAATTGCAAAGGTGACCACAGCATTAGCAAAATGAGCCAGAAGCACTGCTGGTTTTCTTTTTCTGATATTTAACATTTTCTTTCAACTTGGTTTCGTTTTAATAACTTCAAGTGCCAAATGCAGCAGACTCAGACAGGGGGAAGGGAGACAATAAAGTTATTTAAAGTAAGCCAAGAGCAAGCTGAAATTTTACTGCAGTACCATTATTATATTGATTTTTTTTTCACACAGTAGAAAAACAAGGTCGATGCTGCAGAAGGAAACATTAGGCCGAAGTTTACAGTGTGATTGGTTTTAAAAATTTCCTATGGCATCTTCAAATTATTTTCATTTGAAAGAGGCCAGTCGGATTCTGATCGAAACATATTCCGAGTTCTCCAGATGCTATCCACAGATAGATATATTTCAATCATGCTTTGTCTGGAGAAGATTGAGGCAATTTTGAAGCCAAAGCAGTCATTTCATTTATCATGACCTTTGTTCCTAGGTCTGCTTAGAGTCCAACAATTGCCTGGAGCATATCAGCCCTTCTCCCAGATGTTCAAAACCATTTTGAAGTGTAGCAGTACCAGTAAACCATGTGTTTACCGGGGGAGAGGATGCAGGAACAGCAAGTTAAATGTCTTTTGATCATATGTTCAATGTGAATTGTCTTCTAAATTACCTTATTAGACAATTTTCTGATGACTTTCATTAGTAAGAATGTTTTACCATTAATAGATCAAAAACGATAAATAGATAAGAATGGAGGTAGCATGGGGCATTTTTTATTCTGAGAACTGTTAATCAGCACTGTAATCTCCCATAAAATAAATGTGGAAAAGTGCATACAGTCTTTGCCCCAGCCTCTTCTTCCGAGAATCAACTGAACAGCTCTAAATAATTCAAAATTGCATGTACTAAAGAGGAGAAAACTTTGAAAGAGAAGTGAGGTAGGTAGGGTGAACAGAGATTTAAGGGTATGGTGCCTAACAAGCTTCCGACTAATGATGTGGAATGATGTCAGTAAAAAACACCAGGTGCTCATACGTACTCGTGTTCACCCTGCCTGACTCTGTCTCACTCCTTCACACACAGCCAATTTACACTTGTGGTTAGCAATGACACCATCCAGTGCCCTTCCCTTGTGGAATCCAGCTAATGGTTAGGCATAAAAAATTAAATCAGTATAATGAGGAAATCACAAGTCAGAAGGATAACGTGGTTGTTTGGTTTGTTTTTAAAAAAATCAGTGTGCCAAGTTGCCTGAAGCTGTGTGGAGAGTTAAGTCTACCCTCTGCAGCTTTTTGTGAGCATATTTATGAGGTACCAGGTCATGGGGTCAGGTGTCATCTTAAGTTGAATTTCTTAGCTCTGTTTTTGGTTGGAAGTGGGATATTTGATTGCTTAGCAACTCTTCTGCAATCTGAACCTTCCCCAACATTATGGCAGATGTCATTAAACTCAGTGGCAAGAGGGTGCCCCACACAAGAGGTGACAATCTGAATAAAGAAAGTAGTCATGGTGTTATGGTGCAAGAAGATTGAGACCTGGTTCTCCTTGTCTCATTGTCCAAGGGTATGAGTACAGCCAGCAATGTTCCTGCCAGCAGAGGACAGAAAGGACTCTGTTATCCAGTTACCAGTTTTGACTTAGCATATCTTCCTCAGCTGGTTTGAAGATCTCAAAGCATAGAGACCAGCAGTCGATCTCCCTTCATTCTGTGTTCCTACTAATGAATTATCCTCCCCATTAAAAATTTTATAATTCTTTATTATAATCCATTTATTCTGCATTCAGACTTTTGGTCCTTGGTTCCTCTAGTTCCTTGCTGATTACCAGTTTTATTAGCCTCCAAATAACTGTTTATCTTTTGCACCCCCTCCGTTCTTTATTTGCCTTTGGAAATGAAGGTACCAAAGCCATATGCATCCTTTCAGCATCAGACTTGCCATTCCCTTTCATGGAGATAAAGCTGCTCCCCTCCTCCGTTCCCATGTCTGCACAGCTAATAATTGCTTCAGACTCTTTTGCCAAAGTGCTAAGTCAATAGTCATTAAAAATACCATATACATGCCATCATCCTCCATTACATGTTATCAAACAGAGTCATAATCTTGTCAAAGACTGAAATGAAGTCTGTTTGACAAGATCTGTCTTCTGGATGCCTCTGTTGGCAGACATTGGTCATATTCCTGTCCTTCAACTCCCAATTAAGTGAATCCTAAAGTGACAAATTCAAAATTGAGGAAAAAACTTTGTTTCTCTCTGACATGGAACTAGGCTGTGAAACTTGCTGTGTTGGTGATAGAGTTGGTCAGGGAGTTCATAGATAAATGTTTCTAAGGACCGACAGACTGTCTAATCTGGCTGAACCATTTGGTCTTCAAATTATTATGTAAATGTATGTAAGATTAAAGACTTCACCCGAGTTATGTGATATGAATGGGAAAAGCATTGGAAGGGAGAGAAAAAATGGATTGAATTAACTGTTGGAGAGAGGTGAAACCATCTTCAGAGGGAAGCTTAGTATATATAACACCAGCTATGAGGGGGTTGGGTTTGGTCTGTGTTTTTATGCCTCTGGAATAGCTTTTTGCATCTTTCTGTGGAGGGCTTTAGAAGGATTTTATTACTAATTATTAATGTGTAGGAGAACTTTAAAACTAATTATACTTTGCAGACCTTTGAAATTTATTCTCAAAGCGTACCTGTAACCTTCTTACCACAGATGCTTTGGTACAAATCACACTTAGTGGAACTGCCACATTTAAGTGGTTACGGATGTTTGGTCTGAGTTATTTAAACAAAAAAGCTGTATTTTCCTGAGCTTTATTTTTTGCTAAACAAAATGGCGATGATACTTTGCACTGCTGTAATCCATTTCATCAGAGACTGAGAAGACATCAGAAAAACTATTTAAACCTCAATGACCTGTAAGAAATAGTTCAATGTTGCACTCCCAGTAAACTGACAGGGAAACTGAGGCACTCAGAGGTAGCGGTTATTGGGTTTTCTGCTCCTTCTGTGCCACTGTGATCAAGATTCTGGATCTTTTACTCCATTTGGCTTTTCTGCCTTGGTGTTGTGTCCAAAGCGTTGGGTCACACACCAGCACCCAGTGTCAGTGCAGTTCGAAGGGATGAGTCCTTCGCTGGGGACACTTCCACAGCCCCGTGATTGCCGGGTGCAGTCAATAGAAGAGTGAAGTTCCTGCCAGTAAACTGCTGAGTTGGGATCCATTTGTCACACTCTGAGCCCAGTCATGGATGACAACTGAGCCCAGGTGTGGGTTTGTCTGTGTGCAGAGGGATTTTGGGTTTTCTCCTTGCAGTGAGCTTATTTACTGGTAAAAGGAAGCTATCAAGGAAATCCATTTAAGACTGCAGCACTGCTTAAGATATTGGCAACAAAACAGTCTAAAATTAATTTAAGGATTCTGCACACTATTCTAGCTGTGTTTTCTGTTCATCTCAGCAACACCTTCATTCTTTGCTGCTTTTCCAAATTACTTTGTGAGTTACTTCTACAATTTTCTCCATCAAACCTCCTGTATCACAACTTCAATTTAAAAGTGTTGTCATGGACTGTAATTTGAAATTTTATTACCAAGAGATTTTTTGGTTATAGAACATTTACTTTTATCATCTCTGTATTATTTTTAAATGCCTGAAAAGATTGATACATCAAGAGAATCTGTGCAACACCAGGCGAGATCTGATTTTTTTTTTTCAACCTTAATTTAAAAAATCCTTTTCTTGGAACATAAATTGATTCTTAAGCCCACACACACTTAATGATTTGTTATTCTCAAGGTTAAACCTGTGACAAATTTTATAAAAATGCCAATCATCAGTTTTGATACGAATTTCTCTAGTTGAGCTCAGGGATAACTATATAGTTCTAAGTCTTTAAATAGCATAAGTAAGATGTGATCCTGGCCTCCTGTACTCACAGTACTTCCATAGCATTTAAGACTTGTGTGTTGTTGCTACTGTAGTTCTGATCCCACTGTGGTTAGCCACAGTTATGATGTGGGAGAGAAGAAAGAGATGGTAAAGCATTTGTTAACCTCTCAGGGAAGTCAGGCAAGGATTGCAGGGGAAGAAATCGCCCCCATGTCTTTGTTTTTGTGCATCACTGAACTAAATAGCTTTAAAAAATGCGTGGGGAGGGAAGAAAATTCTCATGTTAAAGGAAAAACAAGTCGGTATGGCTGAGGAATTCACAGTAAAAAGGAATAAAGTGGAATGGCACAGAAGTAAAATGTTATATGCTTCTCTCCTTTATGGTCCAAAAAAATTTAGTTCCCTCAACAAGCAGTGTGTCATATGCAGATGATTTGCTGTACGTCAGAGAATTTGTGTTGTCTGTTCTCTTTCTCTCGCTTCTGAGGTGAAGATTTGCTAAGCTGGTGTATGGCTTCCACAAATATTTAAAATATTGATTAAGCAGAGGAAAAATAAACAGGAATTGTTTTTCAAGTTACGCCTTATGTTGTACATGACTAATTACATGCAACAATTTGCTCTGCAACGGTAACTGAAATTTATGTACTCTTTTTATTATAAAACATAAGAGGCTTGCATAAAGAGAGAGATTATAAATATTGGAATACAACAGTTGCTAGAAAACAATCAAAACACACAGTGATGAAATATGTGAGATTTGCTCTTCCAGCTTCTCTGTGCAAAGCTACTCTTCCACTCCCCTGAGGGTTTGTATTGATAGTTGACATTTTTTGTCGCCATTTCAGATAGCAGCCTGTCAATTATTTGATCTGGACACGATGTAGCAGTCCAGCCCAAGTGCAATAATGGCAAAAGCTTTGTCAAAGATCCTCCTGATTTCTTTGGCAAATTGCTGTGGTGATAAGTGAGGCTTCGGTTGCTGGATGTCAAATAGTACGACTGATTTTTTACCAGGAGCATATTTTTACCTCTGGATACATTTTTAAAATAATGTCCTGTTTCATCGGTAAATGAGATGCAAGCCCAGTCCTGCTCAGGCAGAGACTTCTTGAGTATATGAATGAAGCTTTAATAAGGGCAGAATATTACATGAATGTATAGGAAATCAGAGCAATGCCCAGAGTATATAACACTTGTATCAGAATACAAGGACAGTTTTTCTTTTCTTCCCTGGCACCCAAATCACATTCTCCTGATTCTCTAGGTTTGAAAGTTCAATAAATTTTGCACAGTTTACCTTTTGGGGTGGCACACGGTTTAACTGGAGTGCAGCTTCCAGACTGTGCCTTCTGTAAGGAGCCTACAAGCAAGCAGACAAAGCCAAAATGCATGAGGTTGGCAACAATGTGCCATTGCACTAGCCCAGCTAGGATGAAACCAGCGGAGTTCACCACAAATGTTATTATAATATGCTCCTGGCATCCTTAAATGATTTTGAGAGTTGCTTTTGAGGAACGGACAGAGCTTGTACCAGGAGTAAGAGGAGGAAACGCAGAAATTTGATCATTGACTCCTAGGAGACTTTTTTTTTCCTTTTTGCTAATTAAAATTGACCAAAAATCTCTGTAAATTGAACTCGGCAGTGACTTCTGCTGAAGTAATCATATTAAGCTCCTATGAAAAAGTTAGAACCGCTGGGAGGTAATTGTGCCACCAAGGAACAAGAGAGCAAAGTGAGATCAGTGGTGGGTTCTGAAACAGATGTGTTGAAGGCCTTGAAGTAGGGAAACCAATTCTTCCCTTTGAACAAACTGGAGAGATGCCTTGGGCAGTTTTCAGGCTCCTCTGTAGAAGGCTATTCTTAATGAACTGTGGCCCTAGAGGGGGCTTAAATTCTGCTGCTGATCTGTCACTTCCTCTTATCATCTAATTTTAGTATTTTTTTCTCAGATGTAATTTTACATATTTTTAATAGCACAAAAATTGGAACATGCAGAGTGTGGTTTTAGTTTGTCAACTTCTGCAGATACTTTGTTGGACTGAAATTGGTCTGAAAGCCCTGGCATGCTAATTAATCTGTAGTCATAAAAAGCTGCTTGGATTTTTTGACTCGCAATGTGTTTATCATCTGTTGAAAGAGCTAAGAGGTCTGGCCAGTTTCTAGGCCCAGTTTCACTTGAAGATGAAAGGCAGCATTTTTGAAGCACTAATTGACATAGCCAAGTACTTACAAGGTCACAAACATGACAGTTTTGGATAAAGAAAAAGGAGTATTTCTGGGCTTTGGCACTTTGATCAAAAAGTATCTTGACTTCCAAAAGGGATAAATATCAGTAATAAAAGTAACCTAAAGAAAATGTGTGTTGGCCAGGATTTAAGTGCTTGATTCTTTGAAATTACCTAGAGTTCTCTGTATTTTCTTATTTCTTTCTCAGGCTAAAAAAGCCTCCCTGAGAGCTTCCTTGCCTATGATTTGATGTTGATTGCTAGAGGTTTTATTTTTGAGGAACAGTACTTCCAAAGGAGAGCAGGTTATCTGATCTGCAGGTGCATAAAGTCCTAAGGTTGGTTGCTGTCATTTAGAAACGTATTGCTATTGTCACCATCAAACACAGCTACAAAAAGAATTTTACAAGGAATCACTTGGACATTTCCTATTATTTTTGCTGTCAATGCCTAACTTTGCCAGGTAAGCCCTGGAAATTATTTTCAAGAAAGCTGATCTTTTCTCAACTAGGTAACTTGTAGTTTCCTGGAGACGGTAATGTCAGAGAAATGAGATGAGTGGATTAAGGTATATGTTGGGTGCAGACGACCCGATGGAGTTTGTAGGCGGCTCCAGAAGTGGTTGGGTGGGATGTCTCCATACCATTTTTATTATAAGTAAGGAAAACAGTGGTCATTTTTTAAAACACAATTTTAATGCATATAAGAAGGAAAATGAATTGTTCACTAGACAGATAATACTTTCTTGATAGCATTGGTTTTCTCAAATTGCTGATTGATTTGCAGTTTTCAATTTAGAAGCTGATTGCAAAGCAAATGAACCAAATGAATAAAAAGAAAGAAATAGAAATGAGCCAAGCTGCACCTCTCCCTGTAATTTCTGTGGGCCTTGAGTTCCTGCTTAATATGACAGTTGTCTGTGAAGCTGATAGACATAAAAATAAATTTGGCCCTGGGGGTGATACACAGTACATTAAACTCTGCTCTCTGGCTCCTTGTACTGCTGAACATTGCACCTGCAAACACTGGACACAGGCTGATGTGCTCTGGGCATACCAGGAAACTCTGATCAGCCGGAGCTGACACTCCAAGTTGACATTAAAGCAGCACCACATCCCTGTCTACAAGCTTGGAAATCCTCTTTGAAAAGTGCCCAGGCATTTAGAGGAGCACAAGGATCTTGTGACTTGATGGCATGAAGCATAGGCAGCCTGTGCTGTTTCGGCAGAGGATTGCTCTGTTGATGCCACAGAAGTAATGCCAGGAGTCACGTTACAGCAATGCTGGACTGCACTCCATCCCTTCTGAACAATGCACACAAGGTGTAGATATCTTCTGCATAAATGGAAATACAGTGACTCACTATCTTGTGAGTGGGCAAAACACAGGCTTATTGTCAATGCCTGCAGGAGTACTGTAGGAGAGACCACAAAAGGAATTCCTCGCCCTTTTTCCCAGCTCCAGTTTCACTTTCCAGTAGCAGCTATGACAGAGATTTATAATTGACCATTGCTTTTCAAAGTAGCACGTAGAGGAAGGATAAACTTGCAGGTACCCGAGTTATTTTGTTGGATTTTCTCTTGGAATTTGAAGCATTACTAACTGTCCAAATGTTGGTTAACTGCTGTAACACTCTGTTCTTGAGTGAAATGGGCACTTGCAGCAAACAAAATGCATATTTTACTTCAGTTTGGAGGAACCGACTGTTCTGAATTCTCCCAGAATTTGGTCTGCCTCCTCTGTTTTCAGTTGTTCTCTGCTCCCATCAAGTTGAAATATATATGGTTGTTACCCACTACAATTTAGTGTCATCAGACTGGTTCACTTTGGAAAACAAAGCTTGTAGAAGTTCTGCAGATAAATATATTCTGTCTGTGAAGTGTTGTTCTTGTGTAAAGCAATATTCATCCACTGTGTTAATAATGAATAAAAACTAGTAATAAATTCTTCATAGGGTAGCGTTATTTCTGTTTATGATTCCAGGTCTTTTATGGTAATCCTGAAATGAAGCACTGAGAAGTATGTGAATAATATTTACTACTGCTAAGTTGTTGCACAAACATGTCAAGAAAGAGAAGCTTTTTTGGCTGTGTAATTTGAATGTTTAAGACTATATACTGTTTATATTACAATATTATATATAATTGAAGTTATCCTTTTATCCCAAAGGAATACAAAGTGTTATACAAGTCCATGCATTCAAAACCAATGAAGTAATGCATCAAGGTACATTTGTCAGCCAGCAAGTGGAACACTCCCAAGGAGTGATGCTGCGCGTAATTTGACCACGTGTTCCCCTGCAAATCCACATTCTTTTCCAGAAGTACCAGTCTCTGTAAGAGGAGCTGTGTTGTACAAGACCCTGAAGAGTGATCCAGTAGCTCATCAGTGACAATCTACTGGTGGCACAGGAATTGCTCAGCCAGTATGCAAGAGCCAGGCAGGCAGGGCTGGAGGCCATCCTGGCTGAACGTGGAGGTCCTGAGCAAGCTCAAATGAACAAAGGAGTTGTATGGGAACAGAGAGAAGCACAGAATAGTTGAGGTTGGATAAGACCTCTGAAAGTCGTCTAGTCCAACTTCCCTGCTCAAGTAGGGCCACCAAAGCCAGTTGCCTTGGGCCATGTCCAGATGGATTTTTAATATTTCAAAGGTGGGAGACTCCACAGCCTCTCTGGGCAACCTGTGCCAATGCTCAGTCATCCTCACAGGAAAGTAGTGTTTCCTGATGTTCAGAGGGAACCTCTCGTGTTTCAGATTGTGTCCCTTGCCTTTTCCCTCTTGCCACTGGGCACCACTGAAAACAGCCTGGCTCCATATTCTTTGCACCTTCCTTGCAGGTATTTATATACACTGATGAGATCCCCTTGAGCCTTCTCTTCTCCAGATTGAACAGTCCCAGCACTCTCAGACATTCCTCACAGGAGAGAGAAGAGAAGGGACTACCCAGGTAGCATTTAAAAACACTGCTTTGTTGTGCAGATTTAAAATTAGATCAGCTGAGGCTGAAATAGGCAAGGAACCTGAGAAGTGGTGAGAAGAGTGCCTGTAAATACATTGACAGTGAAAGGAGAGTGTGGGCCCACTGCTCAGTGGGTAAAAGGACATAGTCCTAAATGACATAGGAGAAACAGAGTTACTCATACCTCATTTGCCTTGGTCTTTACTATCAAGATCTGCTCTCAGATTCTCCCAGGTCCTGTTGCCTAGCAATAGAATCTGGGGGAGTGATGGTAGAGGACAGACATGAGGACAGGGATCGAGGATAAGGAATGGACCACTCAAGTCAACTGGACGTACACAAGTCGATGCGACCAGAGACGATACATCAAGGGATCTGAGGGAGACAGATGGGCTGATGCCTTTTTGAAGTCACTTGCTATCATGCTTGAAAGGCCATAGTGATCAGGGAGGGTTCTTGATGACAAGAGAAGACAATGGTCATGGACATCTTCAAAGAGAGCAAGAAAATGGATCCTGGGAACTATGATCTGGTCAGTCCAACCTGAATGTCTAGGAGGATTGTGTAGTAAATCTTGCTTGAAGGTACTTCCAGGTATACAAAGGAGCAAAAGGTTACTGGGGCAGCCAAGGGTAAATCATATCTGACCAACCTGATGGCCTTTTATGATGAGATGACTGGGTTAGTGTCTACTTAATATCTTCTATTTAATATCTTTATTAATAACCTGAGTATTGCAATGAATACACAAATAAATTGAGCGGAGCAATAAATATGCTATAGGGCAGTGCTACTGTTCAAAAGAACCAAGATGAGCTGGAGGAAAAAATGGCCTGCTAGTAACCTGATCAAGCTCAGCAAAGGCAAATGCAAAGCCTTGCACCTGGGATGGAGTCATCCCATGCAGCTGTACAGGCTGAGCAGCAAATGGGTAGAAAGTAGCTTTATAGAAAAAAGGACCTGATAGGGGTCAAGTTGAAAATGAGTAGTGGTGACAATGAAGGTCAACCAAGTGCTGGGATGTATTAGCAGGAATACCAAACAGCTCAAACGAAGTGCTCTGTCTCACTTCTCTGACTGTATACTGTATTCAGTTTTGGGCTCCCAAGTGTAAGGCAGACACTGACCTACCAGAGCGAGTGCAGTGGAGAGCCACCAAGATGATTTGGGGTCTGGAGCAATTGACATACAAGAAGAAGCTGGAGTTGAGTCTGGTCTGTTGAGTGTGGGGAGGGGAAGGCTCAGGGTGAGATTGATTCTTCTTTACACCTGGCTAATTGAAACAGTGTAAAGGAGACAGTCAGATGCTTCTCAGGAGTGCTCTGGGAAAGGAAAAGCAGCAATGAGCACAAATAGTAGCAAGAGAAATTCTGATTGTGTGTAAGGAAAACAAAAGAAATTCCTAATGCAGGGTCCGAAACTGGAGCAAAGGCCCAGAACAGCTGCAGAATCTTGAACATCAGAAACACTACAAGCTCAGATGGGCATGACCAGGAACACACTGATCTAACATCAAAGTTCACCTTGTTTTGAGCAGGAGTGGATCAAGTGATCTGCAGAGGCCCCTTCCAACCAAAGCATTGTATGATACTATCCTGACATCACCCTAGAACTGAGTCACTACTTAAACGTACTTCACAAGGCAGAGGGCTTGTCAGTTTGCTTTAAAACAATACCCAGAGTCCTCATCAGCCAATAAATACTAGAACTTTGGATTTATTTTAGTTCTTCTGAGCCTAACTCATATCTTGGCATAGTCATCACAGTTTTGTTTTTGAACAGCTTGTTTCCGTTAGAATTTCTGCCTCATGCTGGGTTGGAGTAAGACTGAATAATTTATCTTCCTGGTCCTCAAAAGCTGAGCAGTAGTTATACCCCACATGGATTTGAGACATGATTCTCCTTCTGAGCTTCCATTAATTATCTTTATCATCCCAGCTTTTAAAGGTCTAGCGTTTATCTTTGCAAGGTTCTTCAAGATGGATTATAGAGGAAAATTTAAGTGTATTAATTCCATTCTTGCTCATGAAGTTTTAAGCTCCATTTCATAAACATTTTTTCCACTGCTTGCAATAATTCTTGTGGTGGTTTCCCGTGACCAGAGTTTCCAATTCATAGAACTGATGGCATTCAAGGTCATCATACACATGCTTAATTATCTCAAATGTGCTGCTTTGATTAAGACATACACATGTATATGGTTTTTGAAGATAGGATCACAGATACTTTGCCACATACAGTGCTGCCATTCCCCTTGTTTCCTCAGCCTACTTAGAAATATGAACTGCTTTACACTGACGTTTAGCTCTGGAGCAGTGCAGGATAGTGCTATTTCAAGTTTTTGTGGGTGTCATCTAATCTATGGGTTGCACAGTCATTTGAAGTTTTCAATAGATCTATCTCAATTTCCATTTTCACATTATGTGGATAATTCCTGAGTTTTTGGATAAGTTGCTATTGTTTCCATCACTGTTTGCTTTATAAACAGACAAGGCAGCAGAAGCTCAGTGTCAGTTCTCTATAAAGACTGGAGCATGTTCTTTGATGCAATGAACCAAGTGGAATGAGAGAGGACCATTTTGAAATGACCAGAAGTAAAAGAGTAGAGCAAGACACCTATAAATTTATCCAGACAGACCCAAGCTGGCCACTTCACTTTGTGTTCCTCCTCTGTTCCCTGTGGCCCATGTTTCTCCTCATGTTGTGCTGGGTGATTGTCCTGTATACAATAGGGCAGCAGAGCCTGTGATGGAGGAGAGGGTGGGACTGGGTCTGCTCAGTCTGAAGAAAAGAAGGATGAGGGTGTTGTGATTTCTCTCTTCAGTTTCCTAGTGGGTGGTTATGGAGAGAACGCTGCCAGAGTCTCCTCAGGGGTGAACAAAAACAGGACAAAAGGCTATGGACAGTGGGTTGTTATGGAGAAGACACTGCTAGCGTCTTCTCAGGGGGGCGCAGTGGAAAGACAGGGAAAGATGGAAAGACACACAAAAATCAGTCAAGGAAATCCTGTTTAGAAAGAAAGAAAAAATTGCTCATACTGTGAGTAGCCAAACACTGGCAAAAGCACCCAGAGATGATGCTGCATACCCTGAAGTTATCCAGAACTTGAGTGGACAAAACCCCAAGCAACCCAGTGTAGCGTTAGGGGATGTACCTGGTGGCTGCCAAGAGTCCCTTCATAACGAAACCAATCTGGTTATTTTTTGACAGCAAAAGCCTGCAAACAGCTGTGGAGTGGAGTCTTTGAGAACAGTCAGTTTAGACTCTTTTAAAAGGTTTCTTTGAGAGAACAGAGAGGTGGTGCTTGTGACGCAGAGGTAGTTGTAGAAGTTACCTTGACCTCAGCAATAAGTCTGCAAAGCTGATCTTGCTTGCTTAGCCTCGTGACCTGCTGGCAAGGAAGGGGATTTGCTCTGCAGCAAAGACCTTCTGGTTCATTCTTTTGATATGGAACAAAGAACGTGGTTCAAAAACAGAGAGACATAAGGCAATTGCAGCAATTGTTGAGCAGCATGGCTTTTTGCATCTAAGTCTTTGAACTAAGAGATTAAAGAAAAGTTAAGCAATGCTGCAAAGTTTGTGAACTAATCTAAGCTTTCATTCATTTATCTTTTTGCCTTTCTACTTCACTCTTGATATCTTTCTCCTCTCCCCCATTTTCCATCAGGCACTTGATTTAAACTTTTCTGGCACTTCCCACAGCATATCTGACTTTAATTGGATACGCCATAACTTGCTGGCAGCTACCACTGAATCGTGGGTAGGAAATGAAACATGCTCGGCACTTACCACAGCTATTTTGACCTTCTATTGTTTTACCAAACAGAACACCTCTGTGGAAATAAGGATGTCTGGAAAATAAAACTTAAGAAAAAACCCCAGAAGAATAAGGAAGGGAATCATGAAAATGCATAGAGATTTTAAATTTGATCAGATACTAGTATTTCTTTTTTTGGGTCTGTTTTTCACCCAGCTCTGCTCACAATACAACTGCATTTGGCTAGGTCTGAGCTAGTAGATTAAGCGGTGCCCGGGCACGGGCCCAAGAGCTGGAACTTGACCATCTATACCATTAAATTGTTAGCACAGGCTCTGCCTTACATTCAGCCAGGGCCAGCTAGTGCTGTCATAAACAATTCCAGGCATGGCTTGGGGATTAGCAAGGGTCAGCAGCCATTCCCAATTGGCATTTTGCATATAGCCACCTTGTTTTGGAGGGTAGAAGTATAGAGTCCTGTGAATGTGAGCAGGCCATATCACTTGGCCTCAGAGCCATGTAACTAGTCCTGGCCCTGTTTAGTTTTCTAGTTTCTGGGGTGACTTTGTGTTTGAGGCAAGTGTAATTGGTTTTACTTGGCTCTACAGTTTCATACTTGACTGAGTTGTACCTGAACAATAAGGACCATAAGCACATCTCCACGTTGTCCACTTTTCAACCGATGTACCTGTGCACTAAGACCATAGAATCACAAGGTTGGAAAAGACCTTCAAGGTCATCCAGTCCAACCCCTACCTACATCACCACTAAACCACATCACCCAGCACCACATCCAGATGCCTCTTGAACACCTCCAGGGACGGTGACTCCACCATCTCTCTGGGCAGCCTATTCCAATAGGTAATATGGTGTGGTCTGTCCCTGTTGTAATTGGCACAGCAACTAAAATGGTTTGTGAACCTAACAGCAATATATATAGTCTAAGGGAGTCTAGAAGTGTATCTCCTAGGGAGTTTTTTCAGCTAGTTTTCAGAAATCTTTGTCATGGTTTTGCTTATGGGCTACCAATTGCTGGTGAATTCAGTTCCTGTACCGGAATGAAGAATATGTTCTGCAGATGTTCCTGGTGTCAGGGAATTATTTTTATCTTTTCTCTTGAATCTGGAAATAAGAGATTGGATAGATGTTGGCATGCAGCTGGTATGAAAGATCATGTTAGCCATTAAATGTCTAAGTAGAAACACCTTTCGCCACCTGCACAATTGATTTTTCACTTAGTAGACTGTTCTCTTCCTTTCTTACCACAGCATTGACTAGAAAATAATACTTCTCTCTGCCAATGAAGGTCCAATAAGCTGTGATAGTTGCCAGGACTGGGGAAATTCCAAGACTGTGGTTATATCCTTTTATCCTGCCCTGTTTTCATCTGCACGCTTCCATTTCCAGCTGCCTGAGGTACAATTATGTATGCATCTTGATTTTTTGGAGATAAATTATGAATACCTTTTATTAACAGAAGTTAGAATCATAGAATCACAGAATGGTTTGGGTTGGAAGGGACCTTAAAGATCATCTAGATCCAACGCCACTCCCATGGGCAGGGATGCCTCCCACTAGACCAAGCCCCATCCAACCTGACCTTGAACAATTCCAGGGAGGGGACAGCCACAACTTCGTTGGGCAACCTGTGCAGGTGTCTCAGTGCCTGATTCCATGAGTGGAGAGCTCCAAACTGCCTTAATGATGCATTTTTCTAGTGCTGCAAGAAGGGAGACCTGAGGTTTTGCTTTACCTTCATCATTTTAGTTATGCTATGAACTAAAATTATTTTTCTCACAAGTGGCTCTTACAGACCTCACACATGCTCCCGCACATGCCACAGCCTGTGCAATCAAAATTAAAGTAGCACAGTTAATGTGTGTATCTCCATGTGGGGTGGATTTGGCCTTGATTTTCAGTCCGTGCTGAAAAATTTGGAGACTTTTCAGTGCCAGGTATTTTATCTGAAGTATTTATTGCAAGATGTGTCCACTGGTCCATTTATGATGGCACCTGGACAGAAATCCATGAGCATATGTTATATTTGGGATACTTCCCCTCAGAAGAAGCTACAGAAACAAAACCTGGTGCACCTCTCCTGTGGTGTTATTTCTTGAAGAGTTCTGGCGACTCCCTTTCTTCATCCCATCAGCCTTAAAATCTGCCAAATCTACCATACCTTTGTAGAGACGCAGTTTATGAGTCTATTTGATGAACAGCTTAGGGGTTAATAGTGGGGTGTTTTGCCAGTCAGGTTCAGTCAAATGTAACACTATTAGCACCGGGTAGTTGTTCAGTGCTGTTGGAAATGGCTTCTGTTTCTCAGCCCTTTTCCCTTTGTGTTTCTGCTTCATTGTGTTTAGTGCCCTGGCTGTTCACTTTTCCTTTGGAGATGAGTGTTCCTGGGCAGAATAAAAGTACATAGATGGAGCAATGTGCAAATGTGCGTACTGCTGCTGAAACCCTTTTACAAGAGCTAGACTGCTTGGAGAAAGAAAGAAATAAAGAAATGCAGTTGCAGGAAGCGAATCTAAATAACCTCCCGCTCCACCTTTTTCAATTTACTGGAGGAAATATCTTTCTTCATATCATTTGACTTTTTGATTGTTAGATCAAATTGAACCAGTTGGAATGAGCCTCAGTGATCAGAACAGAAGTCCTGAAAACCTCTGTTTAGCTGCTCTCTGGTCTCTGTGCAATTGGTTTGCTTAAATGTGCTGTAATAACCTTTTAAGAGTCGTGTACCCATTCTTCACCGAGGACCCTGCTGCGCATTGTGATTATGTTATCTGTTGCCTCCCTGAATGTTTAACACGATCAAAGTGTTGTGTTGTGGTGCTTGGTTTTGGGGAAGAGTTTTTCTTTTTGTCTAGGTCTTCCCTCCCCCCCAAGCTTTTACTTTCAAAATATAAGCTTCCATTTCTTGTTATCTATTACTCTCCGTGTGTCGGTCCTCCTTTTTCTTCTTCCCCCCCACCCCCTTTCCTCTTTAAAGTTTCTGCTTAGTAAAGTACCGAACAAGCCTGCTGAGTAGCTCTGATAATTAGGCAATTTGAATTCGGGGATGGATGTTAGATGTTAAGTCGTGGGATGGAGGCTGGTTGTGTTGGAAGGCAATGTATTCTGTCTCCAGGTAGGAGAAAGTGGAAATGCCCTTTATATCAGCACCGCGAGCCAGCGAGCCAAGGGTACAGCACTGAACATAAATGCGACTGCGTGGCCTTGTTCTCCCCCGTTCTCAGGGAAAGCAGCAGATGTTGACAGTGAATACAGTGAAGTGCAAATGGGTAAAATAATGAACTGGAGTGGTAGCTTAATGGAATTATTAATAGGATTTGTTTTCAAATAGTGAACAAGGATGATTTTTTCTTAACATAGGTTTTACACATGTAAACTTATGCGAAAGATTATACCACACTTCTCCTTCTCTGGCAGAGGGTTTATAGAACATGCTGTATGCACAGGGTTTCCAAACTTCTTTTTTAAATATTGCCCTTTCTCCCACTTATCTCACAGTGCTTCTCAGTGTGTAACACTCCATATAAATCTGTATAATACCCCCAGAGATTTAACTGAACAGCAAGGAAACCTTGAAATTAAAACCGAAGAAGTAGGTGTTCAGTGGGAGTTTGGTGTTTGCTTGTTCATTCTCGCCAGAATAAAAGGTGGGAACATGACGAATGGCTCAAAATGCTAAAGTGCAGCTCTCTGTGAGCTGCAAGGCCTCTGCTAGAAGTGGCTATATACCTACAAGGTGGTGGTGGAGACGTCATAATTATGAGCTGACATTTAAAGAAATGTCAGAAGCATTCAAACAACCCCCTGCTCAGCTTTCACCCATGTATCTTTTTGTGTCCCCTATCCTGCCATCTGTTATCCCAAGGACTCTGGGTTTGATTACCTTTTTGTTTGCTTTTCTGATAAATGTTTTGTTTATTCTCTATGCCTGGCATGTGCTTCCGGAGATTGTTTGCAAGCCCCTTGCCCTCTTTGAACATAGATTTCTCCTAAAGAACTATTTACCATCATGATCTGATTATGGCTGGGCTGTGAGTATTTCTGAATGTGTTTGTATTTAGGAACACACTTTGTCAAATACCTGTTTGGAATGTGTGTAGAGAAACATAGACTGCATTGCTCAACATCATTACCTGTCATCTACTGACTTGTTTCTTATGTTATTTTCTTCACACATCAGTTTCTTGTTATTTTTGAATGTGAGCTCCTCAAGGCAGGGACTATGCCATTCCCTTGGGGAGTTCTTTGTTCCATTTAATAGATTTCTATAGATACATGTCTTTTGAAAATCAAAGATAAATGCTATGTTGCTTTTCTACCTTGGTAGCACAAGCTCTGTGCGAAGTTAATTGGTGACCATTAAAAAAAAACTTCTTCCAAAGCAGCTGCTATACTTTACGGGTATTAATCTACTTTTGTGAGACCCCACCTGGAGTACTGTGTCCAGTTCTGAAGACCCCAGCATAAGAAAGACATGGACCTGTTGGAGCGAATCCAAAGGAGGGCCACAAGGATGATCAAGGGGCTGGAGCACCTCTGCTCTGGGGACAGGCTGAGAGAGTTGGGGTTGTTCAGCCCCGAGAAGAGAAGGCTCTGGTGAGACCTTAGAGCACCTTCCAGTACCTGAAGGGGCTCCAGGAAAGCTGGAGAGGGGCTTGTGGCAAGGGCATGGATGAGGGGGAACTGTTTCAAGCTGAAAGAGGGTAGATTTAGCTTGGATATTAGGAAGAAATTATTTCCTGTGAAGGTAGTGAGACACTGGCCCAGGTTGCCTAGAGAAGTTGTGGCTGCCCCCTCCCTGGCAGTGTTCAAGACCAGGTTGGATGGGGCTTGGAGCAACCTGGTCTAGTGGGAGGGATCCCTGCCCATGGCAGGGATGTTGGAACTAGATGATCTTTAGGGTCCCCTCTAGCCCAAACCATTTTATGATTCTATGATTCTATGATAACTTTCAAGTGTGTTTTATGCTGCTATTCCTAGCTCAGTTCATAAGAGATAAGAACAGTCAGAGTAGGTGAGACTATGCATTCATACAGCTCAATATTCTGCCTCCAGTGGGAGATCTACATTGCAAGTATGCTGTGTGTATACTTCCTCAGTACCTACTTCCCACAGCCTGCAGCTTGGGGATTGCTTTAACCGCATGTTGTATCTTTGACTTCCAACCATCTGGTAAAACATGAAGTATATGCTTGCCTTCAAGCTTGCAAGTACCCCTGTTGACCTCAGGATGGATATTTTCATGCCTACTGTTTAGTACATTTTTAGTTGTTTAGATGGATCGAGTTTCCTATGGATAGATGTCTATGGCAGGGAACTGCTGGTGAGCAAAACAAAAGTAGCTGAAGTGTGCTTGAGTCTGCGTGGTCCTTAAGAGCTGTTCTCATTAGGGAGTATGAGTTCTTCAGACACATGTCAGCATCTGGAGGCATGCACAAGAGGGGCAGGACTAAGATCATGTCCATTCATCTTGCATTACCTGGCCCAGATGACAAAGTAATTTCCAGCTGAGCAAGCCTTGACTTGCTGCTTGGAAGCCATAGTTAGACACTTACCTAAATACTGGCATTTTAACAACCATAAGTGTGCATGTAAATTATGACTGGTGGTGCTGTAGAGTCAGATGGATGCAAGATCAAGGTCAGAAGCACAGTGTTGTAGCAAGACTAATCTCTGGTGGCTGTTAGTGATTTCTATTTCTGAAAAAATTGCTGACCATGTGATTTTTTTATTGTAGAATCCCATTAGTCCTGGGGTAGAAAATATTGGGTAAAATATATTGTTCCCATAATTCATATTAATGGAAATTCAATAATGGCAACCTGTCATCCACCGAGATTAGAAATGAGTCCAAATGTTGTGCTATAAAAACATTAAAAAGACATTATGTATTACAATCTATTGCACCATGTTTTGCTTATTATAAATAATGGAGGAAAAAACTAGTCCTTGGAAGTTTCTGGATTGTCCATTCTGAGAGAAGCCAGCAATTACTTTCTTGAGCTGACTGTGCACCATTGATCTGACTTATGGATTTCATAAATGCAGTGGTCTGCTAATTTAATAAACTTACTCAATCTGTTTTTAAACAGAGTACAGAACTTTGAAAAATGATTTCCTTTCAAACTAAAATTAACTCTTATGCCTTTTAAACATTAGATTATTATATTTGCTTCCAGTTTTTCATTAAAATACCTTCTGGTTTCACATTTTTCCTGGGATGGGCTAGATGCTTGCGGCTCATGTTTTATTATATTAAATACTCATATTTCATTTATGCTAATTTGGCATCGAGCTATGAATTTGAGTTCTTAGGCAAACCTTTATTTGGTTCTACATTGTCAATAAAGTTTACAGGTACTGACAAAGTTTACCACTACCAAAAGCTTAGATATAATTGTTCAGTAAACTAGGACTTGTCATATACTGGACAGAATATTGTTACACTAGATGTGGTATCTTGTCTAAGTAGTTTGTATGTCAAGCTGCACATTTCTGGGGAAAAAACTCATGGTATTTTCAATAAATTTGCAGCAAGCTGAATAAAGGGAGAATTCCTTCTCAAATTAGTGCGTACTCTCAAGCATGAGGTATGATTATTTCTGTCTCTAGTCTATTTTAGCTGTTATAACCACAGTAGGTCATAAAACAGTTCACACTGCTCTTGAAATCTGGCTGCTTTTGCAAATGTAAAGCCTACCTGTTGGACTTTAAACATAAAGAGCTCAAATAGTGCGATGGCAAATTCACCGGATTTGGTGATACCACATTCATTAATGTCTAGGGATTCTTGTAATCTGAATTCTTTCCCCTCCATCTGGAGACATACCTGCTCTGTTGGAGCATATAGTGTAACTAGGGACCAAAGTCTTCCATGTTAAACAAATTTTGAACTTTATGCAGTATGGATCCATCCTCCCTTCCCTACACCAATCTAAGCAGAATGTATTGTATCATGAATTAGCATTGACAGGGTAACTGAAGGCCTCTTTGGTCAGATGCCAGGTTTAATTCATTTGTTATCAAGACCAAGAAACGAATGTGACAGTGACAGTAATAATTATCTTCTTCTGTAAAAAATGCAATACAAGCTTACACATTTTGGTTAAAGGGGAGACGAGGAGGAGTAAGACAATTACACCTATTGTACACTTTTGACCTGTGTTTTTATCGGTCTTGACAAGCTTAGAAAGCATGATGGTACATCCTCACAAAGGAACACCTACATTCAAATAAAATAACTTGCAACTGCTACCATATTTGTACTGGAGGCTGATAAATTGCTTTTTCAGAAATCAGCTCTGTTGCATTTTTTAATAAAGTTAATGGGCTAGGACAGACAATAGTGGGTTGCTGTCTGCTTAGTGTATTCTGGGTACAAAATGAAATTCCCTTAATCTTATTTAATATTACAGGTATGGGGTTTCAGAGGAAGAAAATTAAAAATAAATGACATTTTTAGCACAGCATAATATTGGAGCAGCAGGATTCAGGGAAACTAGCTAGTGACTGGCCTTCAGGACTCCTGGGCTACTCTTTATCTTCAGGACTCCCACTATTTATTTTTTTCCTTTCCACCTCCTACAGATACAGCACTAGTATTATTTACTCTTCTTTGTTCTGGCTTTGTTGGATTCCTTGAACAGCTCTTCTGAGCTATTTGAACATGGACACCTTTGAAATTCTTGCCTAGGCAGAGGTCCAATTCTTGCTGATATTCAGACCATTTAGGGTGTTTCCATCCTGGAAGGTCTTTTGTAAGAGCCTGAGCAGTGAGTTGGCACAAGCATGAGTGTTTTCAAAAATTCACTTGAGGAAGAAGCAGTCTTCTGCTTGAAGTAGGTCAGGACCACGGTGACATAATTTTAGATATTAAGCTATCTGAATATTTAGGTAGTGCCACAGAAATTGGAGCCTAGCTTTGGAAAAGAGTTGTCTAAAACTAAATGGAGATGCTTCAAGAAAAATGCCTGTAAAAGTGCAAGTTCACGGCAAGTCTTTGATTTGGCCTTATATGGGGAAATACAGCATCAGGCCAGTGGCAAAAAGGCTCCGTGCTGTTCACTGCTATGGAATTTGAGTTTGTCAGTCCTTGACCAAGCTGAGAAGCTGACAGTGTCGTCAAGACGAAGCCCTGAAGGCCTGGCTGAGGGGCTCCGTCAGTCATCTGAAAGGCTGAGCTCATGGACTGTGTCTCGTGGTAGGAACGAGAAAACAGACTTGGCAATATTTCCCTCGAAAAAGCGATATTCCTGAAGACAGCAATCCTTCTGCTGCTCACTGGGCCATTCTGCACATCTGCGTCCTCTCTCCTGATCCTGACAAAACATTCCTTCTCTCTGCTGAGTTTTCTCCTGACTCATCAAGTCTTTCAAATGTATTTGTGCTTTTCCTAATGAAAAAAAGGAAATAGAAAAAGCTGTTTCTTTTTAATGAAACTTCTTGTATGAGAACAGAAAATCTCAAATTGTCTCGTTGATCTTTTTTGTTTCGTTTTATTACTTAAGCACTAAAAATGAAATAGATGTGATATAAATGAACTGACTCGCCTTTTGTTTCTTTCCTGCTATTGGAAGGCTTTATTTTTTGTGCCTGCTATACAGATTTGTTATATATAATTCACTTTTTTCCCCCTTCTCATCCATTTTCATTCCTTTCCATTTATTCTTACCTCCAACAGCGTTTGGTATCTGGAAGCTCTCTGTTGCACTCCTGGGAACAGACTAAGTCTAGCAGATGAGGCATAAGGAAAAGTTTAGGGAAACCTGGAGCCTAATACTGTTTCACTTGACAGCTTCTGATGTATCATTGAAGCTTTGATTCACCTTGTGTATCTTCATCCATCCAAATGCTAGGCATCTATTTAAAGCTAGCTTGTAGCCTCCCTTTTCATTCAGCAGAGAGGAAAAGCACTCTCCAAAAGATGATTTTTCTCATCCTAAAATAGGTGGGTAGGTGGGTTGAAGCTCTGCTTTGGCATTCTTTTCTGCTCCCATTGACTACAGAGGGACCCTCTAGATTGCTTTGGGATATCTGATATTGAAACAAAGCCCATCCTCACATTCTGTATTATTTTATCCATCTGTGTCAGCAAAAGCTGTATAAGTACTTAAAGATCTAAATGTGAAAAAAATACATGTTCTGCAAATGGTTATTGATATTGTAGGTTGTATTATTATTATTATCCACCTGCTGAGTGAAAAAAGTCACATCTGACTTTTACTGAATCATTGGAGTGGCAGAAACTTTGCCCAGTGTTTCACTGTGTACATTTATTTCCCCTTTTGATTTTGCTTTTCCTTTTGCTGGTTTTCATTAATGCCAATTTTTCTCATTTGCAACACTAGTAGGAAGCGCTTGGCCCATTACACATAGCTTAGTCATAAACAAGGTATTTGCTCTTCTCGTGAACAGAAAAGTGTCAGAAAATTTTGTTCCATGTTGTCGGTGACATTATCACACTGGAGTTTGCTGTTACTGAAAATTATTTTCTCTGCAGAAACAACAGTCAACCTCAAGATTTTGAGGTAAATCCACACAAATAAAGCAGTTTACCACCTCTGATCAAATTGCTCATTTTCAGTTATGTGGGAAGACTATAAAGAAATGTAATATAATATAATATAATATAATATAATATAATATAATATAATATTTGTTGAGGCCATAGGAAGCTGGAAAATGAATACAAAGAACAATGAAGTTTTGAGGCTATCAAGGAGATGGGGCACCATTTTCAAACTGAGAAGACAAAACTAAGCAAGGCCCTTGGGTTGACTTTCATAGAATCATAGAATCATCAAGGTTGGAAGAGACCTTAAGATCACCCAGTCCAACTGCCTGCCTACATCACCCCTAAACCACATCACCCAGTGCCACATCCAGACACATCTTGAACACCTCCAGGGACGGTGACTTCACCGCCTCCCTGGGCAACCTATTCCAACACCCAATCACCCTGACAGTGAACAAATATTTCCTAATGTCCAATCTGAATCTCCCTTGCTGCAATTAAAAGCTGTTTCCTCTCATCCTTAAAAGGACTTTGAAGCACTAAGGGGAGGAACTCAGCTGCAACAAGCCACAGCTTGTGCTTCTTTCCAGAGCGTCTGTACTCTGATGGCCCACCATGCTGAATAATGCTTGCAGGAGGTGCTGGCCCTATTGTGGATGTCTAATCTCTATGATTATGAAGGCAGGTAAACATTTTCCATCTCCATTACCTGATAGTGGAGGACCCTGAATAGTGCAGCAGTGGAGTGGTGAGGGAACTAGTGGGAGATCTGACGGGTTTGAGTGTAGCTCATGACTATGTTCTTCACAGAGGTCTTGGTCTTGGGCAAATCATCCAGGTGTTTAAATATCTGTGACCTCCTGATTTTGGTAGCGTTTAGGACAGCTGTGGATTTGAACTTAAGTGTTTTGTTTCGGTAGCTGTAGAAGAGAGAAAAGCCACAACATCGAGGAGGTATTTTTGAGGATAAAAACATTAGATATTATGATGTGCTCCAAGACTGCATCCATATTTGTACTCTGAACAGGCAGGGCATGGGCTCAATGTTTTAAAATTCCTGGAGCAATGCAAAAACAAATTGTACTAAGCAGCATGAAGGTAAATTGATTTAAATTTTACCAAGTGTTATCAAATGATAGTGTATCACCATTGCCAGAAAAAGTCACAGCTGACTGAAGTGAATTGGGGAAAATAACAAAAGGTGATCTGAAATACTCCATAGTCCAGGAAAACACAAAATAAGACTGTAAGAAACCAAAACACTGTGATACGCCTATAGGATGATTTGTAAAACCATGATTCTGCTTGTAAAGCCATGATTCTAGGCTTTAGAGACTTTGGGAAGAGATTGTAAAAGCAAACCCTTGAAGACACAATGGCACTATTTTTAATCACGACTGTGCCATCTGCCTACCCCTTTGCCACAGATTCATTTATAGGAAGGACTGCAGGATGCAGATATGTAACTGCAGCTTGGTTGTCCATGCTGTTGGTTTGGTTTATGAATAGAAACCCATCTTTCTGCATGAATCTGATCTGCTCAACTGCTGCAGTAGAAGCTTGGATGCACCTCCTGTTCTGCTCTCCCATGAGATGGACTTCTGGACCCAGCAACACCTTAGACCTTGTGGCTTAGACCACAAGGACTTATCTCTTAAAGCCCTTGGGTAAGAGCATCAGAGTTTCCTCGATAATCACCTCAAATTTAGCTGTCAGTATACTAGTGAAATTAAGAAAGACAGCAAAGACCTTGGTTGTATAAAAGGAGAAATACCAAGCAAAAGTAGAAAAAGTATTTTAATTAAAATTTATTCTATTAGTAAGACTGATGCTTTAATACTTTGCCTAGTTCTAATGTCCATGATTGAAGATGGAAATGTACTAATGCAAGTCTTAAGGAGAACCATAAAAATTATCCAGCCCCTGGAGAATAAGCCATAAAATCTATTCAGTTTGCTGAAGGATGGTTGGAAGATAATTGCTTAGGTGCTGACACATGGAAAAATAGCTGAAGTGGAGAACACGTAAATCTTGGAAACAATACTGAGTGACTGGAAGTAGCAGTTAGATGGTATTGGGAAGTCATCCCAAATGGTCCTATGAGTTCTTCCAGCCTTAGGTGATGAATCTAAAAGAGCTAGAACACTTGATAAACACTACACTTTCAAATGTCTGAAGGACCACGGTTTTCCACTTAGATACTGTGGTGTATTCTGATATTCTCTTAAACGGTTTTGACTTGAGTAGACCTTCACTCCAAAGATTTATTTGCAGTTACCATGAATACTTAGCTGATGCTTTTGGAGTGCATTCTCTTAGTTGCAGAAATTGGGGGGTGGGGAAGTTATTTTTTTTTTCCATGAAGACTCTTGATTTTAAACCTCTTACTATTCCTTGTAGAGATTTCAATACATGCATTACAGCACAGTTCTGCTAATGCAGAATTATTGGATGATGTGACATGAAAGTCTTTGTGAAGAAAATTACTGAAAATGAAACTCCTGTAACTGCAGTGTTTGTGATCTAAAACTATGGTTAGAGAAAGATGCTTGCTGTGTTAATGTTACTTACAACTTTACCACATTTTTTATCAGGTCTACTGCAGATGTCAGGTCCTCAGCTGGATAATGTTGCTAAATGTCCACATTTGTTTTCTTTCTTTTGTTCCACCATTTTTATTTTTATAATACTGCTTTCTGCCCAGATTTTTTCCTGCCTTTGTAGCTCTTAAATATTTCCTTCAATCATATTGCTCATTTTGTCTACCTTGCAATGACTTGGTAACCAGGATTACACTCAGTTGTTAACATAATGTAGCAATTAATCAGGTTACACTGAGTATTTTAGGATCATTCAACAACAGGGCACCAGGGAGACCATTCCTTGTGTCTAGCAATACGTAAACCCATGTGGGTCTCTGTATAAGACTTGGGCACAGAAGTACAAGGATGTGAAAACAAACTGCATGACAGATGTTAGTCACTCACATCACGGAAGGCTGCGGTGAAAGGCATTTGGTGATACTGCGGAGCTGCTGGTGAATGGCACATAGGAGTCCATACAGAGCAGCGTAGTTTGAAGCTCACAATGCTTGACTCAGCTTTTGGGTTTTGCCTCGTTACCTCTCACATTTTTCAGGCCCAGACTTCTGAGACCCCTCTAGGTAAGTGTATGGTGACAGTGGTAGAAATACAGACTTCAGAGTCATGACAAATCTAATTTAAGCTCATAACAATGAAATGTCTATATAGTTATAAAACACTCAAGTATCTGCCCTGTCATAGTACACATTGCTTATCTATTTTATCACAGTTTTCATCCTGTTAGCACAGGTGACTTCTAGTATTGCCAACTCCAGATGTTCAGATGTTGTGACGCAGTCCCCAATATCATAAGATTTTTACAACATAATAGATTTTGAGTTGCTTTGGTTTCCTTTATGACTTCTGAGGTTTTGGGGTATGGTCAGGTTGCATTTCACATTATTCCCTATAAGAATCAGGGATAGAAAAGGTTTATCTTTTTAAATGAAAGCAGAGCTGGCCTCCATGAATCATTTGGAGCCATATCACTTCTTGTCAGCCATAAAACAGGGTGCTCCCAGGGTGGAAGAGAGGGAAACAAAATTCAAACACCAAAATCCAAAGTTGTAAACCTAAAAATCTCTGCTGCCTAACCTGTGGATACCTACAAACTCCATAGGTCCCTTACTTTTTGACACATCAGAATACTCCCAGCATCTTCAGCTGTGTATCTCTATGTGCCAGAACTGTCCTTGTCTTACAGCTAAATCTGTCTGGGACATGGAAGCCAAGTATGCCTTTACCTAAATCCACCGAGTGGCATTTTGAGTATGCCCTACAAAAAAAGAGGATTTAAGGAAATCTGAATACAAGACATAAGGGCAGCAGCAGCTTTCTTTTTTGAAAAACAGTGTAGCACCAGAAGATCTTAAAACTGTCAAAAACTGTGGGGAACGAAGATTTTTGGATAGAGCATTCCAAGTGGCAGGTTCATCATCTCTGCTCTAGGGTCAGGTGTGCACTCTCTGGAGAAGCTTTTTCCTTCAAGACAGTGGATGCTCTGCTCATATTTAAGAGGGAAAGGAAAAAGTTGAGGTCCAAAAAAAGAAGGAAAGGGTATGTACTTGACAAAAGGAGTACAAGCCCAGCAGGTGCAATCCTGCTGTTTAAAAAGAAAAGGAAAAATATTTTTGTTATTTATTTTTTCTATTATTTCCTTTAATTATACATTTAGTATTAGTGAGTTAGGGTGGATTTTTCTAAACAGGATTGTAACTTGCAAATAATACAATAACTCTTTCGGTCTTGCAAGAATATGCCTGTGATGTTTTCACTCTCAAGTCAGTCTGTTATTAAAAGTCAGTCTGTCTAAAGCTTGCAAATCCAGGATGCCTGTGTCCTTTGGAGGTGGGAACCTTCAAGCCTGAGAGGTGGGTTTATTTCGAGCTGAGTATTGACGGTTTGTAAGAGAGCTGGCATTACAAGAAGCATTTCCCTCTAGATATAAGCCAGGCTGCTCTTGTAAGAGGCAGAGAAGTTTTCAGTGCACCAGTCAAGCTGCAGATTGTCACATGTCTGAAGCAGTACGATAAAATCCTTTAATTTTAGAAAATTACCACAGTATCAGACCACTGGCCTATGAAATAGAAGACCTACTTCAGTTGCCTCCTCCGTTTGAGGAGATTCAGACTTACACTTCCTAAGAATCCAGGACTATTTTATAACACATTAACATTTCTGAATAAAATTCAGTATTCTAAGAGCAGGGATACAAACCTGCCTCTTGCCTCCACATCCCAGCATGGGGCTGCAGGGCCAGGCAGCCCTGAGTGAAGTGCAGGAGGATTTGAGATTTGCTCCTTCCCTGAGCTTTCCTGTTAGGCAGCAGGTACTTAATGAGGTTCTCGCCTTTAGGGAGTTTTCTGCTGAATTTGCTGGTTTTTGTGAGACATAGGGTACATATGTATGGTGCATAGTATATCAAGTCCAAATGCCTGACACAAAGTTCTGTTCTTTTCTTGGACCAGGAAAGCATGGAGAGGAGCAAAAATGGTACAGAAATCCTGTCCCCCCCATATAAGATGAACCCATCGAAACAGTCTTCTCCAACTCCCAGTCCTGCAGGTTTTCAGCAACAAAATTTTGAAGCTCTGGTTTCAAGTGTCAAAGTATCAATAGTACCTAAAGGGGACTGGAAACAGACATTTTAAGGGAGGCAAGTGGGTGCCAATGCAGCCCTGCTGACAGCAAAGTGGGTAATGGGTTGTGGTGCTGCGGCAGGCGAGCAGGGATCGCTGGGGATCGGATGCAGAGGGGGAGAATGGACAAGGATTAATGGTGCTGCTGCTGTGAAGCCACAGGTTAAGAATATTTTTGGCTTTTAATTTATGCTTGTTTGGGGTGGGAAGCTGTGAGCTTTGACTTTTTGACCCATTTTTTACATCATTTCCATTTTCATCTCTCTTGGATTTATTTTCATCTGGAGGGGGTTTTTGAGGATATTTTTAATTGGATGCTAGGTTAAGATTAATTTCTTGGCCCTTATTTCTAGGCATGGGAAATAACTCTTTATGTCTTTTTTAAAAGCCACAAAACATGGCTGTTTAAAGTTACCTTACAACTCCAGCTGAATTATTCAGCACTCTATCCTTCCACTGCTCGTGCTTTCACAATATGAACTGGTGAATCAGTATCAGTTATTCACTTTTTGATTATAAGAAAACAAATGGGCTGTAAGTCCTCATAGACTTTCTATTTGTGTTTTAAAGAACAGTGTAGAAGTGAAGTCCCGACTTGGGATTTTTTACTCTGTTTTTAAAATTCTTAATACTTCCATCTCCATTAATGGAGGCAACTGGCAGTCCTGTTCTAGAAGATGAACATGCAGATTGGCAAAGCAGCAGAATGTAATAAAAGTCTGGTGCAATAAGCAAAAAACCCAAACTACAAACTTGTAAAAAAAATCCATAATACAGACATCTTAGCAGTGTTTCTGTCTGGAGCACGTGTGCAGCTAAAATGGTTTAGGGACATGGACAATATTTCATCAATGGAAAGTTCTCCAAGCAAATGGCTACAGTCTGTGGCACACCAAAAGATTTTTCTTACAGCTGAAAATAGCTGAGCACAGTGTACAGGCAGGGGTTGGGGAAAGCTCAGAGGAAGCCCGGGGTGACTTGCTGCGATGCAGAGAAATCTATGCACAGTAGAAATCTACAATTTATTGCATCCCACTCTAGATACCTTTTATGTTATGAGGCTAAGAAGGATGCATGCTGAGGATACTATTTATTTAGGTACCGACATCTGGCTTTCAATTATTCTGGATCCAGGCTTTAGTGTCTAATCTTCAGAACCTCCTATCTAAATGCAACATGAAATGAAAACACTTAGCAGTGTGTACCTCATCCTGGTAATACTATCCTATGCAATTTCCTGTGGTTTCTCATACTGAAAAGACCAAGGGACTACCCAAGAATTTTGGTGCTGGACTGAAGTGGACAAAGCAGAAAGGAAAGTAAATTACATTATTTGTGCAGAAGCCAGTCACCTATTTTCCCAAGCAGCAGGACTGGCACAGTATTTAGAGTGGTGACAATGAGGAGCGGGTAACGCAGTTGCATTAATACATGGAAATGTGCCTGGGCAGGTCAGAAAGTTCATTGCAACACAAGTATCTTTGGGTAAGTGTGAACAGAGGAATGACCCCATGAAACATTTGAAAGGAAGCAGTCTACAACTATGGTTAAGTATCCAGCCTGTAAATGCAGCTAATCTCAGATGTGAGCTGTATCATCATATACCTCAGGGAAGGTCTTTTGTTAGTATAGTGTGTATTCAACATACAGTCTGTTGAGGTTTTCACTGAAAATAAACATTTGGGCCTCAGACAGAAATGATGAGACTCTATTTCTTTAAAAACAAGTTGCTACAGGTACTATAGATGCAGAGGGGTACCCCACCAGATCTTCAGCTTCATGTGGGCATGGGTCTCCTATAGGACCTGTGTTGTGTCATCCAGACTGATGCAGATGTCTGAGTTACCCTGGGCATTTAAATCAGCACTAGACACTAATGTGTAGGCAGCTGAACCTCTTTTTGTACTAAATTGTAAAGCCTTTTTGCAAAGGCAGCAGAAATGGAGTGAGCCAGCAGGTTGTTGGGATTGATGAGGTACCTATATGTCCTGTTCTTCAGCCATCAACCATGGTCATGACTGTCCTTCATGGAGGGGCAGAAGATTCCCCTCAGTGAGTGATGGGATTTTGAGGACTTAATCAGAAACTGAAAATGGGACAACTTCAGACTAAGCCAGGGGGACAGCTGCTAATAGTGAGCCTTACTCTATTGCTAAATGATGTGAAGGAAGTCCTATTGCTCTTGACTGCATAATTGGATGTGATATCGCTGCAGAAACCATATTAGAGGACAATCCTGCTCTATCAGCATGAACTCGGTGAGCTAATGGCTGTTTTTCCTATGCAGTGCCTGTGATCAAATCAGAGTGGCAATCTAGCTGGAATGAGCAAAAAAGAAATTACATAGTGGATTTCATGGAAAATTAAGGCTTCGGGTTGCTGTACATATCAGTAGTCTTGAGTAAATCTAAACCTGTGTGTATTTTCTGGTATTTTTTATTTTTCTCTTTCAAAATCTTCAGGCTGATATAGTTCCTTCAGTGATTGGATACAATTTTTTATTTCATTTTTATTGTACAGTTGAGGCAAATATTTAAGGAAAAGAAGTGGGGTGTTGGGAGAGGACCAAAAGTTAATGTTATAGCTTTTTAATTAGAAGTCTTTTAAATTACAGCAATTTTATACTGTAGTAAGTTTTCAGGGCCATTTAGATTCTAAAATACCTGCCAACTGGGAAAGCCAGCAGTTCAGTTGTTTTATTTTTCCTCCATTATGTCTGCAGCAGAATGTGGCTTTTATAGATGTTTGGTTTTCCCCCAACGTTTCTTGCTGTTGTGTTTGTGCCACTCCAGTCCCCAAAATGCTGATAGCCCATCATCTTGGTGTTTTTATCACCTCTAATCCTCTGTGTTGGCATATAGGTAGGGAATTGGTTATTCTTCTAGGTAATTGCATTTAAGGTGATCTGTGGCTGCAGGTCTGCGTCTACCAAGAGGAGACATCCATTAAATCTTCTTGCACACACATGTGCCTCCAGTCTGCTTCACACACCCTGCGCTTGCGCACGGCAGGTTTCTTCCCTTCTTCCCGTGTTTGCTGGTGCCTGGAAGAGTCATCTGGACCTGGTGACATTGCCATCAGTACAACCCGATGGAGTGCTAAATGAGAGGCAAGTCATGTTAACAGTCTCGCACAACTCTACATCTCATGAATATTTTAGCTTCCTGGCAGAGCTCCTGTTGTGCTGCACCGTCCGTACTGTGCATAGCAGCAGTGCTCTGGAATATAATTGGTGAACAGGGAATAAAATGGTGTTTCATATTTGGCAATTTTATGTTTTTCTTAGAAATAAGCTTGGTATGTGAACATAACGTTGGCAGGAAAATCCAGGGGAATTGGTTTCAGTCACGTCAGATTCACAGGGCATCGAGTGGGGCTTGATATGAGACTAGGTCAACTCTACATTGAACTACCTACTACACATTAAAATAAATCACGGAGTCAGAAATACTCAAAATCAGACCCCGTTGTTATCACCCTGCTTTTTGAAGAAAAGACTGTTCAAAAGCACACAGGCAAAAGCACCCTCAGCAATCTCCTGTGGTAGTTTTCTCTTTTCAAGCCAAAAAATGATGCAAGAATTTGTTGTCCTGTGGGTGCAGGAGTGTTTGTTAGGTTTTATTCCTTAATCTTCAGAAGTTGTAGATGAGACAACATGAAGTAATAATCAGAGCATAGAACCCTGATCTGAGTAGATCAGACACTCCAAAGCACCTGTCATTGCATCTGGCAAATGCCTACAGTATCTGTCAGTACTGTTTTGTATTAAACTGCTGGCTGACGTGGCTGGGATGGGACGTCAGAGGAGGTTACAAGATGCTCGATGATATGCATGAGGCCACCTCTTGTATATGGACAAGATAAGATCTGTCATTCAAGATAGCTAGAGGTATTCCTGTTGTTTTCCTGGATCTTATTCTTTTAACACTGTTGTATTTTTAGAGAGAGAAAAGTATAGATATTCTTGTTTTGTCTTAGTTTGTCTTTCCCAAGTGACTTGCATATGTTCATATCAGAAGCAGCCCTATAGTCTTCACTTCCTTCTTTCATTTATAGCCTGCTGGGTTAATGTTGTGGCTGTTGATTATTCATAAAGACTTATTTTCTCAGACTGTTTTCATGACAGCAAGGTAAAATTGGAGAGGGATAAACCTATATTTAATTATTAATGTGGCCAGTGTGATTTGTAGCAGATGTTGTTGATGTGTTTTCCAGTACAAGGAAAAAAATCCACTTGAACATTTTTTGCTCAGATTCTGAGTTGCTTTCTCAAAACAGGTCCCTTCTGTGAGTTTCTTACTCTTGAGTTACATGCGTGCACCCAGGCTGGAGGCTAGTTGCAGAGATGGGCTGTGTTAGCAGGATTGAAAATGTCCCCATTCAGTAAAATATGGCCATTTGAAGAGGCCTCAGCTGCTGCAAGCACCATCAGCAGGCTCACAGCTGGTCACTAGCATTTGGGTGAAGGCAGTGGGCTCAGTGCAGAGCCTTTCTCCAGGAACATGGTCCATACTCTCCCTTCCCTTTCCACACCGTGACCTGATTTCCTTGCTTCAGGTTTTTCTGCATAGTAAGACTGGAAAAAGAGAAAAAAAAATAAAAAGAAAGAAAAAAAAAAGGTTGTGCTGTGTATATCCCTTGGACTCCTAACCCAAAGAGAAGTAAAGGGTCTCCTGGCTGACTGATGTCCCTTCAGCCAGGGAAGAATTTTAAAGGGTCTGTGTGGCTCAGATACATCTCTGGCTGACAGCTCTGTTGCAGAGGGTTGTTTTAAATGCAAGTTAACTGTCAACACTGAAGCACATAGCATGAGGAGAAAACTTAAGTAGTAAACTTAAAGTTCTGCCATGGTGTGCTTTCAAGCCTTAGACTCGTGTGCTCTGGGCACGCCGCAGCAGGAGCCAGCCAGCCATGGCCAGGCCAAGCGAATGCCGACCGTGAGGAGAAGCTGGAACCGGGCGCTCCCTTCCTCTCGCTTGTTTCTCTGCTCGGGAGTTTGGCTCAAGTGGCGTAAAACGGATGAAAAAATTTGGCAACTTGATTGGCAGGTCACCTCTGAGAGGCAGCCAAGTCCTACAGTGGTTGTTGGGCAGATCCTAGCTGTGAAGGCACGCCATCGCCCGCGGCCGCACAATAAACACAGATGTGGCAAAGACAAATAGCGGGCAGAAAGGAGAATCTGAATGGGAAGCAAAAGCAGCTTTTGCATGGATGTGTGACTGGAAAACTTAGTAAACCAAGCAAATTGCTTACCATAAGCCTAAATAGGATTCCTCTGGTATCCAGCAGGATTCACGATGAATGAGCGATTTATAAATCAGCACATCCACAAAGAGAAATAGTTCTGCTGAAACCAGCCAGCCAGTGCCTTAGCAATGCACTGAAATCACTTCAGTTAATAACTTTTTTTTTTAAAAAAATAATACTTTAATGTTCCAGATTGTTAGCAGCGTATTTGTGCAGCCTTGAACCTGGTAAGTGTGTTTTAAAGCAAAATATTTAAACAGCATTTTTTGTGTTTGTGAAGTGCAGACTTGAAAGTGTCTTGTGCGGGGGCGTTGATGAATCACCAGTGCCCGAGGCTGCACGGAGAATCCAGGTTAGGTTTTGTTTTCAGGTGTTAGTGATTCATTGGTAGTTTCTGGGGAAATAAAGAAACTTGAACTCTGATCGGGGCAGGTAAAAAAGCCTTCTGGTTCACCTTTTAATCCTGGAAAATAAAATACATTTCCAACTAGGAACAAAACATTGCAATAAAAATATTGCATAAAAGCAGTAGAGGGAGAAATATTCTGAACTGGGCAGAGGAGAGCAGCTATCACTCGAAGATAAGCACTGAACATAGAATTAAAGTTGAAGCTTTTTGGGGCAGTGGACAAAAGAGTTATTTAGCCTAGATCAAGGGTTTGTTCTCAACTGTAGCTTGTTAATTGTTGTACTAGATGTTGCTACTTAGATGCCAATTTGTAACCATCAAGGATTTTTCCAAGGATAATGAAGATGAACCCCACGAGCCTTGCAGGACCAATTCCATTCGGTATAGCTGTATTCACGCATATGAAAATCTCCATGGTGAGGAGATACCAGTCTTGCATCCCGTGACTGAAGGACCTTGGTCTTCTGTAGCTGGAGTAGAAATTTAGAAGGCACCAAGAGCAGGGAGAGAGGTTTCCCCTCTGCTTGTGGATACGTCAGTACTGTGACCACTGCTGAGTTATTGAGCATTTGCCACCTTCTCAGATGGGTTTTGTAGGTCTGTGTGAGCTGGATTGCAGAAAGCTTCTTCGATTATTTCTGTTGGCTACACATTCTCTGCAACCGCATGGGGCACTGAATCTGCATTTGGTCTGAGCCAACTGCTCCCTTCCTCCCTTCTCCATCAACCTGATTTGTAACAGCCTTTCTGCTACTGGAACCGAGTTAGCTCATTTAAAGGCACTATAACCATGGTGGAACCATGTCTTCAGTTTGATACAGCAGATCATTTGACATTAAATGTCAGGGAGGCAATTGGTAGCACCAGCTCTGACTGAAGTGTGGGAATGAGTCAGCTGTTTGGCACGTATTCACTTCTAATTGTTGCTGACATTGCTTTTGGAAAGAAGGTGCATTTTTCTGCCTGCCTTGTTTATAATAAACAATGCACGTGTTATCCTTGTGAAACTGAAGTAATACATCTGCCAAACAAAGTGTTGAGAAATTGAAGCTTGACGAATGCAGATAAATTCAGAAATTTTCAACAGTGAGGGCAATTGACCAAGAGGTCAATATACCAAGAGGTTTTTGCACTAAATCTCCACCACTGTTGATTTTTATATGAAGATTAGGTGCTTCTTTACAAGATACACTATAGATTAAACAGTAATCAATTCAGGGAAGTTTTGTGGCTGCTATTATGCAAGAGGTCAGGTTGGTTATTTCAAAAGGTCCCTTCTGGCCTTCTCTATGAAAAAAAGACCATTAAAAAAAAATCACAGTTTATATAAAACACAATTCTCCTCTTGCCTGATGCTAAATGATTTGCAAAGGCATGTTTGAAGAAATCTGGGAGATTGTTCATAACACTATTAAGAAATCGCAGCTATGCTGGAGCCCGGAACACGCTGTATTTTGAGGTTAAGCAAATAAAAATTGTTTCCAGTAGGATAAATATGTATTCATAACCCAAGTCGTTATAATTTATCTCCCTATTGACGTCTTTGAGAACATAGTTTTAGAATCGAGATTAAGTGTCCTGTGTCACTTAGCCCATGTGTGAATTGCTCTTTTCTCTCCTGTACAGATCACGCCGCACTGTCTAGTGTAGATCAGTGTGCTGGGAAACCTATACAGTGCAGCACTGTGGGGTTTGTTTGTTTACTCTTGTTTGGTTTACTTTGGCAATGACAACATTGAAGAAATTTGCCGTCCACGTGGAGCATGCTGTGGGGTGAATAGAGATGCTTTTTACTGCCCTGGAGCGGGGCAGGATTCCCCTCCGCAGCCCATGGCGTGTGTCCTTCACCTGAAGAGCTGAGCTGTTGACTGCTATCTCTACTCAACACCTTGGCCTGATCTTTCAGGTATTCAGGACCAAGGATCTGGAACAGCTTAAACAGAAGCCAAGACCTTGCATTGAAAGTCCAGTTTGCTAGGAAAGTAAAATAGGAGACAAAGAGAAGATATGGTGCACCAACCTTGTGATGGCTGGTTGATGTTGCTGGGGGTGTGCACAACAACCTGAGTCATAGCTCTCTGTAGCCATGACTGCTCTACCATGTCCCAAGAGCTTTGAGTCTGCTGGTCTCCAGGAGGCAGTATTTTGTGCTGCTGCAGATCACTCAGACTGTGAAAGTGCCTGCTCTGGTCCTTGCTGCCCTGTGGCAGGAGGCCCAGAAGATGAGCAGAGGGGTGGAGAACAGCAGTTCTGGCAGGATTTCCTGTGCTTTTAGTGTCACTCTATGCTGGAAAGAATGGCAGCTCCAGCAAATTACTGCATGGAAAGAGAACAGGATAGATGTTACAGCCCCAGCTTAATTATTTATTTTTTTTTAGTATCTGTTCCAGAGTTTAGGCCACTGATGCACTAACCTGAAGTTCTTCTTTTTCATTCTTCCTCCTGTATAACCGTGTAGTCACCTGATAGCTTAGGCAATGCAGCATTATTTTTATTTGTTGACCTTATGTTCTTGTGCTCCCTCAAACAAATATTTTCTAGAGATAATTTTGTGATGCTTATGAAGACAATGCAGAAACCTCACCTCAAATCTGAGAGTAATGCAGGCTAAGGCACGTGATATGAGTCATACTTCTTGGAGACAAAAGACCTAACACTGGCATAGTAGCAGGGATATGGAATATTAAGGACTGTTATAAAGACATCGTGATTATTCCTGTTTGTGCATGAGTCCAGACTGATAATACCAAGCCTTTTCTGTTGCTTTTGCAGGACGTACTGCTAATAGAACAGCCAAGCTGAGTTTCTTTCTCTGTTTGGCTTCAAAAAAATTTAAAAAATTAATTATTTTTATTGCTGATGTCAATGGTTCATCATGCAGTGTCTATGTGGTAGGATGGGTCTATGTATCATATTAGGCAAGTCACAGCACCTCTTTGCATCTATTTCTTTGCTATATTCTTCCTGTCTCTTAGGTTTTTCTGTGATGTTTTTGAGCTAGAGACTCTCTCCTGAGGCAGGCATTCTTCCTTATGTATTCCTGGCTTGTCTGACCCCAGCTGGGATTGTAAGATGCTGCTGTAATACAAACAAACAAATAATAATAACTAGAGATAAGAAGAAAAAAGTATCCAGCTTGAAATATGGATCCCAAGGTGCCTGAAAGAAAGAAAACTAAGCAAGTCTTACACAGAGGTCATTGAAGGAAAATAAATAAGGATGCTCAGCTGTGAGATTTACAGGCTCCTAAGAAAGCTGCAATTAATAAAACACATTAATTGAGAAGTGTGAAGAAAGTCTGAAAGATTAATGCATTGAAAGTATGTATATATATCTGAAGAATAAACATTACATTGGGAAAAGGCAAAGTTTATATTGCATAGCATAACCAAGCTCGGAATGTTGTAGCTAAGTAAAGATTTATGGTGCTCTGACATGAGGCTCTGAACACATTATGGGTACGTAATACATTAGTCGTTACACAGTACTTGCAGTGTTTCTAATGGAGTCACAAACTTAAAACATTTTAGTAGCTCGATAGGGATGGCTGCATGTCATGTTTTTATCAATGCTGCTAAAAAGCCTTGAAAGTAGCTGTGGTGGATCATGAAGCTGTAACTGTTTTTTCCAGCATGGGCATTTCACTTTTTCAGAACCTCCCAATAGCTGTGCAATTTTTTTTTCTTTTCCATCAAACACAGACTTCTTCCTGCAGGTCAACATTTAAATTGTAACTTTCCCTACATTTCTTATGGAAAAAAAGAAGGGGGTGTTGATATGACCTAACCTTTGCATTTTCCTTTCAATCAGCCAGAATTTCTTTCCCATCCCTGAAAAAGATATTTTATTCACATCACAGTTCTGTTTATCATCAGGTTGATTGATCCTTATATATTCCCTATATATTATCTGCCAGTGCCTTCCAGTGGTTCAGGATTGGGATTGAAGACTTTTTCAATTAAGTAAATTTTTAATGATTTTTTTTTTCCCATTTATTTGCTCAGCTACATGAATTAAGCTTCTTGGAGCGATTTTCATAGATTCTGTTCTTTAACCCTGAAAGCAGCTTTGTTCTCTCTTGTACCTTAATTTAGGTTAAAATATTTGTGTGGAGGGTAAAGAGGAAAGTTTCAGACTGAAAACAAGGCTGGGACTGAGCAGACTGAGGAAAGGATGTCTGATCAGTAGGTCTTGTCTTGATATTGTAGCATTGTATGAATCAGCTGCTTTCATTAAAAGAAAAAGAGATGGCGAGGAGCTGCTAGGTCACACAGGTACTGTGTCCATCAGCGTTACCACTAAGCAACTCACTTCATTAGAGTACTTACCTTACCTTCTTCTGTCCCAAAATTGCTAAGTTTAAAAATGTGACTTCCAGCTGATTTGAGACAAGATTATCAGCCTTGACTCTGGATTTCTTCTTGCATTTTAAATGCAGCCCATAACATCACTGTGTTTTTTTGTGATGGACGAGTTTTTCGGCTTTTATTTTGTGTCTGACATTGGTGCCTAAGCCCTCTGCCTCCCAGTTGCTCTGCTGTTTGACTCTTCCCTAACATTGCCATGGTGTTTTCAAGAGTGAATTCTGCTATTACTCCAGGGCGTTTTCAAAGTCCTTCTTGTGGTCAAGTTCAATTCCATTTATTTTTGACATGTGTTTCCTCCTTCAGAGACCACAGTGCATTGCTTTACATTCCTGTCAAACTTTGTTTCACAAAAACTTTATGAATCTTCTTCCTTGTCCCTCTTCCTGCTGCCAAGCACCAGTCTTTTTTTGTATGTATATGACATCAATTTAAGACTAGGTTAGAGGGTTAGGGTGAAGCACCTATAGCCCATTGTATCATGGTGGTGAATAATTGCTTTGAGTTTATTTTTGATGCTTTTATCTGTGACTCATATTGTGGTGTAAATTTCACAGTATGCCTCAAGACTCAGATGCATCCCATCTAACTTTAGACACTTGACTGAGACACCAAAGTTAGGATTGTCCCAATATAATTAGAGAAGGGTGGCTCATTTTGTCACCGACCACTGAGGAAACTTTGGGAACAACATGCCTGAGACACTTCATTCAGATGCTTAGAAAATGAATCCAAGCCAAAATTTCCCAGTTTCAAATACCAGAGTACACAAAATTGCTGTGTATCTTGATCATTTAACTGAGTGCTTGCACTCCTTTTAAATAAATGTTCCTTGGCTTAACTTCACATAAATTTTGTTACAGACTTCAATGAATTAAGCAAATGTACCTTTGAGAACAGTAAACACTCTACATTGTTTAAGAGTTTGTCCTAGATGGAAGGAGGAGTGGAAGCAGTGACATCCTTGTGGTAGCAGGGACCATGGCAGGTGGTGAGCAGAGGAAGAGATGAGGAAGCCAGCAGGAAAAAAGGAAGACTATGGATTTCTAGGAATGATTTATTTTGCAAGGAAAAAAAAAGAAAGAAAAAAAAAAGATTGGGAATATTATTTGGTGTATTATCTTTCTTGCAAGTAGTCTGATTCAGAAGTAGAAGTTGCTAAGGTAGAAAGAGCGACAGGAGAGGAGATTATAGTTACGAAAAAGGAAGAATTGAAGGACTGTTCTTGAATATACAGATAGGCAATGGCATTTGGGTATAATAATTTAATGGCTAGGGCCTGGACTGAGAAAATGCGAGTTCTTTTCCTCAAACCAGCTCTGTGGCCTTGAAAAATTTGCTTGACTTTTGGTGTTGACACCTCCTCCTGGGAATTATCCATCTCATCCATTAAGGATGTAAGGTCACTAGAGCCAGGCAACCTCCTATGGAGCTGGGCCAGTGCCTAACACAGCTGGACTCCTGTTTGGACCCCTGGCCATATTAAAAGCAGTAATACTTTAATACATTGCCAGTCTGGGCAGGAGAAAATTGGGAACCACTGTGTGAAAACTGAGCAAAACAACTGCTTTTCTCCCAGCAAACCACCTGGGAGATTTGTTTTGTTTTGCTTTGATAGCTTCTGACACTGTGTCTTATATTGCGACTTGTCAAATTAAGTCAAAATTGTGATATGCTGCCATGTTACAAACCATATTTATTGCTAATTTCACACTAAAATGTTATTTCATATCACTTCGTAATCTGGTGCCATATTTACTGGTTCCTGTATTCCATCTGGAATTTATCAGCCTTTCCATGATGTCTGCCAGTAGCCTGAAAGTTTCTTTCTTGATCTGCTCTAATACCCAGGGATAACTTCCATCTGGTCCTAGAGATTTGTTGCTTTTAAATTCCTCTAGATTATTTTCTTTCTGTCTCACTGATGCGGAAATCAGCTCGGATTGTGGTTGTGACATGGGCATTTTTCCTCTTTTCTTGAAAGGCATTTAGAATATACTAATTTATTTTTAGCTTTCTGGATATCCTGCAGTTTTCTTCAATTTTGTCTCCCATTTCTTCCCATGATTCCAATTCATGTGATTGAAATTCTTTGTAATTCTCCATTAGGAGTTAGTAAAACAACAAAAGCAAGAAATTAATGTCCCTAGCCCATGGGGCTTTTCACAAAGTTAGATGAAATTAAAGCAAAATAATGAGTAGAGACACAACTGAGTTTTTTGCATTCTTTGATTTTCCTTTCATAATTTATGTAGTAAATATTTTCTTCTTTCTCTCTTCTTCTTTTTTCTTTTCTTTTTTGAGATATGTGACTTGTTATCATTCAAGTAAATTTACATACCAAATGGATTTTAATGTTGCTTTGCTGCTTAGGGTCATGACATGTATTTATTATTTTTGAAACACAAGTAGTTTTAATTATTTTGGTGCTACTCATGTAATTCTGGATAGCTGCTAGCAACTGAACTTTTACATTTTTGTTCGTGTGATTAATAAAGTATTGTTTTTAATTTTATGAAGATTTACTGCTGCTTCCACGTAAATTAAAACAATCATTTACAGCAGAAATGAAGCTTTCAGTCATACTGCAGCAGAGTCCGTTTCACATTTATTCTAGGTGATGTGCTTGTTCTCCACTTTAACCACCCACTACTATAAGATCAAAGTACCCATGTAGGTAGGTCAGGAGGTTGGATTACAAAAATGTTTCCATTGCCTAAATATTAAAAGTCTTGATAGCATTCACTTTTCTTTTAATTCAGGTTGCCAGAAGAGTCTACAGACCTTAACATAAAAATTTGCTGCCTTTTGATCTAATATTCAGTCCTTTTGTGTCTCCACAACTCCAGGAGATAGCATGGTGCTCTGCATCTTTAAAAATACGCATTTTAGCAGGATGTGTCGACTCTACCACTTGCACCAAGGGGCAGCCCTTGCAGCTAGAGACACCTTTAATCAGTGGAATAAATCACTCTAGAAATGAGCAGGAGTGCATGAGGGGGTGAGTTACTCCTCGTCATGGGTGGACGTGAAAGAACTGAATTGTAAACTGAATTTTCTCCTGGAAACTGTATTTTCACTGTTGATCTGAGGCTCCAGCTAACGTCCCCTCTGCAGGGAAGGTGGGGTGAGATGTTAGGAGCTTCTCTGTGGTTGAGTGCCCTGTAATTGTGCCCCTCAGATTACTGCTCTGTACATTTTTTGGTCCAGAGGTGGGAGACATGGTCAGACATGTCAATAATTATCTCTTCTAGTAGTAATTAAAAGATGTGATTCGTATTGTTTGCTATTCATGTTTCTGTTTATCCTTCTGAGGACTCACTGGTGGAAGGAAAGCAAATTGATCACAGGTTGGACTGTGGCATTTTATTATTTAAAAAGGAAGGAAAAGAAATTTAAAGTGGAAGATCAGAGGTTGTTGCACTGCTGTTTCTTCACTGGTGACACTTTATATCTCTTCATTAAAAATTCTCTCATACAGATTATACCTTAAGCAGAGTCTAAATTAAATTCTTAGATCAAAGAATATTATTTTCAAAAATCAGACACCTCAGAATACTTGGTATTATTAATTTAGTCTTAAGAATGACAATGGAATTTTACTTTGTTTTTTCCTTTTGGTCAATATTTTCTAAATGAACTTTGTTTTAATCCAGATTAAATTTCATTGGAGATCTATTTTAGTAGGTTAAAGAGGTTATAAACATGTAAAGATAAGCTAACTTAAGGAACCTGAAGAAAGTTTTTCAAAGGAAGCACTGAAAGAATCCTTTGAGATAGTCAATACACTAGTACTAATAATCTTATTTTTCTCTCTGAGAAATAGTAGTCTATGCAACCTGGGATTTGACAGAAAATAGGAAAAAAAGAGCTGTTACTCTGTTAAATTGCAATTATATAAATTATAAATTTCATTATAAAAGCAGTGACAAAGAAATTAAAAGTAGATGTTTTATTGGAGCTTATAAAGCTGTAAAAAAGTGGGGACAGAAGTGGAAGCAAAGAAAACCCAAACTAAGCAGAAGTACTTTGGCAAGTGCCTTCTCACCAGTAAAGCTGAAGCCCGAATGTAGTTACGGAGTTGCAGAAGTGCTGGACTTGCTGTTTCTTGGTAGTGCCTTTGGGTCTTTTGTTCCTAACGATTTGTTGCTGCAGAAGATTTGCTTGGAGTGAGCCAAGCTGCGAAAGCTTTGATGAGGCAGCTGCTGTTCACTGCCCCAGTTCAGAGAGAGCTTCTGCTGTAAAATTGTCTGTCAAGGTGGTGGTTGAATTCAGATGGCAGCCAGTGCCGCCTTTCTCTCAGTCCGTACCTCTCCGGTTTGGGTTCAGTAGCTTCTTCCACTCCTGAATATAAATTTGTAGAGCAGATCGGCAGCAGGGTTGGGATTGCTTTTGTTGTTACAGTGGAAAACTTTTAATCTTTTCTTTGATAGGTCATTTTCAGAGCCATCCTTTTAGTCCTGTCAGCGCTAACTGAAATCAAAAGCCGTTCCTATTCCCTAGAATTAAAGCAGGCATCTCTGAAAAGAAGGTTTCTAAATTTTCCAAATTTGAGCTCAAGTTTTTACTCAGTAAATTAATATTCTTTTTCCTTACTGGTCCTTGCAAAAATAACTATTGTCTTAGTTTTCCTGTTAACATTTTACACTCAGATGGTGCCTCGTGTTAGGAATTGGTTATAGCATCAAATAAGAATGTGCATAAAACATACTGGCATTTGTGTAAATGTAATCAAGCAGTTATAATATGGAAAGTCTGTATTCAAATAAAAATGTTTGCACATAGGCATCTGAGGAAGAACTTGTATAATCCTAACTGCCAACACTGTAGAAGTAGTTGGTATCCACTGAGAGATACAGTTTTACACCTATGAATGTTTCCCTTAATAACTGTAGAAATACAAGGTGCTTAGGTGTGCATATTTTAGTCTTTTTTTGTGGAGGTTTAAATTAGAGCTTTTTTTTCCTTTTCTAAAACAAAAGAGGCAAAAAAGACCATGTAATTTATAATTCTAGTGGTATATCCAGTGCATTACCCAACCTTGTAATAACTCTGAGTAAAGATAAAAAAATTCTTTCTCCTCACTGGGCACTTCCCAAAGGTACAGCCATCTTACAACATACATTTCCTCATGATAATCTCCACCTTACTAGTATGCTGTACGTGAGGACTGTGTGGGGTTTTTTTCTGATAAGATGCCCTTGTAGGTTTATTTGCTTATTGGTTACATGATTTCTGGATTCCCAACCTGCTACATAGTATCATTTGTAATTAGGGATGCCTCATATGAAGTAATCTACATAAAGCACCATGGTAACGGAAAGACATGGAGGTATTTTAAGGTCAGGTATAAAAAGATACAGAACTGTTAATTCCAAAGTTGCATTTGGGATGTAATCCCATCCTGTAGTAAGAAACCTGGCTTTATGGCTGTCATCTTTGGTACTTGTGGTCTAACTCAGTTTGGTGGAAAGAGATCCTCATCACTTAAACCTGTTGTGGCTCAACACAGCCAGTCCGCATGAGGCCAGCAATGCGTGAGGAAGAGCTAATGTAGTGTTAATTTCCTAGCAATATAAGAATAATTAAAAATAATTGTATTGACAAATACATTTTCTCGTAGACCACACATTTCCACCAGCTCCAGGATGGAGGTGTCTTAACGCAAGTTCATTCTGCATTTTTTCTTTTTCCTATGAATATTTAGGTCTTTGATCGCAGAAAGAGCAGCACTTAAAGAAACACCTTTCTATCCTAACACCCTCTGTTGCATGTTATTTTGTAAAAATGCAGTGTGCACATAAATGTTAGAAACAAAAGTGACCCCCAGGCTTTAGGTTTCTGCCAGAATCTCACTGATTAGCACAGCTCTGCTGGAATTTGCCTGGCCTTTTTGCAAAAGCACTTGCATAGGTAAGATAGCATCTAGTGAACCTCTGGGAAGGGTATACGCTTGTTTGGCTTCGTCTTACATAATGCAAAACAAACAAGAAGATAAAGAAGATATCTTGTGTTTGCAAGAGCAGTATTGGGCAGACGGTGTTTACTGGAAATGCACAGAGAACTTTTGCCTTGCATATTTATTTAGCAATAACACACCTTCACTTGAGTGCTACTGAATAGTTAAAGGTCATCGCGTGTGGATTTGATGCGGCAGGAGTGATACTTGAATACACATTTGTAGTCCTCATCCCTTTGGGAGTCTTCTCAGAACGTCCAGACCTCCTTACAAGCTGCACTTGAATGTTTGAGGTAGTCCTGAAGGATATTTCTTCTAACTCATCCGTAAGGCTCAGTTTGCTGGCAATATCTGGAAGGTGATACTTCCCTAGCAAGACATGCCAGGTAATCTTCCTATTCTACTTGCAGTGCAAGGTGCATTTTTATTTTGCTTGCATTTTCTAGCATAAACAGATAGCAACAAATACAATCACAAGGAATCCAAGCACAAGGAAAAAAAAAAGTAGCAAACCAAATAAACTCTGCAAACCAAATAAACTCCTCAAACCATCTCCCACACTGACAGGTTTGTTCAGACTAAGAAAAAAAGTGACCTATACCTGTAGGAGTACAGTCCCAACCCAGCTGGAGTCAATGACCTGGCAGAAGTCAGAATTTCATCCCACATCTTTGGGTAAGATCAGAGACTCCTGAAATTATGAGTTACTGTGGCAGGGCAGGAGCAATGCCTCTGCTTCTCAACTATATAAAATACATCTGTTCATAGTCTTATTAGAGGTACATTTATGGAAAAGTTAAGCAACCTTAAAAGGGTTCCTGAAGAGCAATTTTTACAGTAACAACACTATCATCCACTCTAGTGAATGAAAACTGAGATTATGTTGGTCAAAAACCAGTAATTCAGCAAATCACTTAATTCTTTGAATGGGAACGGCCAAATTTAGGCTATGAAGAATTCTTTTACATGAATTCTGTAAGCTGCAGCAAAATTACTTCAAACAATGGGGGAAATGTTCTTTTTTATACCATCAGCTTTGGATGATTCAATTTTCAGGAAATGCAAAAAGCAGTAAGTTAGCTTCTGTTGTCTGCTTCACCTGTCTCATTTTCTTTCTTGCTTGTTATTGTTCTTACCCAGATAATCCTACTGCTTGATCGATGTCTTCATACATGCTTTGTTTTATTGCACCTACTTAGAATACTTAAAAAATCTTGGTGGCACTTGAAGAATTAAACCGGAGTTAATTTGATTACTGTGTTTTTAAGATGTAGCAATTAAATGCAATAATTTTTAAATAATATTATTTTATAAACATCATATAATCACAATGTAAGCTGCAGGTACTGCAAATTTGTAGTAAACAACTATTTTATATTTTGACAAACCTGGAAGCTTGAAATATTAATTTAGATTTTTGTGGAATTTCTTGCTCATAGCAATGAGTAAAGAGAGCCCCCTTTATGTTTAAGAATGCACATTCGGGACAATAAATGGAGTGTTTTCAGGAAGTTTTAGGGTAACAACTTTAAGTTTCTTAAGCAGGATATAAAATTTCAGGTTCAGGCTAGCCTTGGTCTGCTTACCGTTTTGAAATTTCTTCAGTGTGCTTTGCCTGGTAAAGAAATGAAAAGTTGCTCAATACCAACCATGAATAGCCATCTCAATGAGAGACGTGTAAAATGAAATGTGCTCTCGAGAGCCGTTAATGAGTCTTTGCTACCCTTGTTGAAATTCAGTAGTGAGACCTGGCCCCTGAGTAGATGGAAAAAGTCGCCAGATGTGGAACTGGGAGAACTTGAACAAAATGAGAAAGTAGCTCCCGAATCAGGGAGGGCGTATTTTTTTAATCTGGCTTTAATTATTTGTTTTGTATACTTTGAACTGATTTTTGTTAGCCGTCATTCTCCAAAGGAAAAGGCAATAGTCCATTCCCTTCAGTGATAAGATCCTTTGTTAGTGATGCTCTTCTTCACACTTTTTCAAGCCATGAGTGCATGTATAAGAGCGCTCAAAGATAAAAAGCTTGCAAATATAGAGACTGCAGGTAAACAAACTTTTTAAATCAAGGATATTTTAAATGAATTGAGGTAGGCAATACCGGAGCCTCCTAATTCAGTACTCCAGTGGCTTTTTGTTGAGGCTGGTTTAGCTCCTTTGGGAATTTAAAGCCACTTTGAGTCTGAGCAGCACTGTGGACCTCTGACCACAGTGGGAAGCATTACCATGATGTGGGGAGGTAATTCTTGTCAGCTCAGCTGCAATAACAGACTGTATGCCTTCTTATAACCTGCCTCACTTCTAAAGACAAACGTGTTAGCTTAAGTCTTAAATGTACACATGTTGCTTAAGCTCATTTTGCTTCTCCAGAGGGGCACACTAAGAGAAAACACGTAGTATGTTACTGCAGCTTGGTTATTACTTGTTATTTTACAGTAACTCAATTGCATGTGTTTATCTGTGTATACCCTTAGTTCCATCTAGAAGAATTTAATGTAATTCCAAAAAATTCCATTAAATTCTCATTTCAGTTCAGCCTTTGTAGATCTGGTTATGGCTTCTGTTTCACTTGTATTTTGTGTCAGTTCAGAGGTCTTCCCCTTTCAATTTTATTATATTCCTGTGTTGTCACTTGGGTAAGAAACCAGAGGATGGATGTGGAAAAATTAAACTGGATCGACAAGTACCAGTTAATGTATTTCAAGCGTAACTCAAGTTGTTACACAGGTTAAAAAAATCCTTGTTATTGGAAGTCAAGTACCTAAAAACTACATTTCATGGAATGTAAGATATGTTAACCAAAATCTTAATGCACAGTTTAAAAAAAATATAACAACCTACAACTGTCAAAGAGAAGTATGCTTTCATTTCATATCGCTGACTCTTTAATGCCTCTTCAACTTAACCCATGTCCTATCCTTGTTCATCCTCAAGCAGAGAAGTAAACAGGTGTCACCCTGAATGATGAGCAGTAGTAGAAGTCTCCTAACAAGAGACTATTTTTACTTCTGACATGATTTTTTTTTTTTGGTAAGTTTGAAGTGACAGATGTGAAATTTAGAAACTTGTGTTGAATGACTGTATCAAATATCTGGTGAGACACTGGCCCAGGTTGCCCAGAGAAGCTGTGGCTGCCCCCTCCCTGGCAGTGTTCAAGGCCAGGTTGGATGGGGCTTGGAGCAACCTGGTCTGGTGGGAGGTGTCCCTGCCCATGGCAGGGGGTTGGAACGAGATGACCTTTAAGGTCCTTTCCAACCCAAACCATTCTATGATTCCATGAATCTATGAAATTCAGTAATAATAATCATATATGTTTTCTATCACCTTTGTATCAGAGGGCTCTCGAAGTCAGCATCTCTATTTTTGTTGCTGTGTTTTCCCGTCACATTCACAGTGGCTTTGTTGTGTTGGTGCCTTGGCTACAAAGATAGTCTGTAAAGGTGTAAGCCAAAAGAGATCTTGGGGTTAGGTTTGCTTTCCGTTCTACACAACAAGCCTGAATTTTAACTTGGGTAAATCACCTTTGCAGTATAAATTAAAAAATCAGATTTGTCTTCCCCTTTTTGTTTCTCTGGTTTTCTTGCAATGGGTCATTGAAAGAAAGCCTGAAGGGAGATTCTGGAAAGCGTTTTTCTTCCTCCTGTCTTATTTTGTACATTTGAACTACTTCAGTGGTTTCTCTCTTTTTCCTGGACAACTCCTTGGAGAAATTAAAGAATTATTTATTTATGATTATTAGTTTCCTTTCAGCATTTTAAAAAATTTCTTCAATGTTTGAAGCACCCCAGCAGGCACTGCAAGCAAAATCTGTAGCAAAGAAAACAACAACAAAGCAAAACCAATGACGAATTCCGTCCAAACAGGAGAAGGGAAGAGAGTTGTTCAGCAGCAATAATTAACCAAGTTTCAACATGCTTGAGATGCCTGTGGAAACTGTGTGACAAATTGATGGGTTTATGGTATGCCCTGAAGATGGATAGATCTGAGCTTTCAGGCACAAGTGAGAAAGAGAGTGGTTAGCTCATAAGTCTCTGTGGCTTACGAGGTTTTTATAACATCCTCAGTAATAATAAAATTTAGTGTTAATCATGTTTATTACACATTTCTCCTGGAAAGTCTCTTGTGAGAGGGGAAGAAAGAAGACCCCTCTCCTCTGAAAATGCAGGTTATGATCCTATTTAAGATAAGTTTCTACTGAGCAGCTTTTCCTGTTGGAAACCACTTGGAGAAATCCTGTCCCATCCTGCAAGTTCGTTCATTCTGGTCTGTTTGAGTATTTATAGGGAAATACCAGCTTAGCCTTGCTGCAGCATCTACTCAGTGGAGATATATCACAAGAAAGTCTCTTCAAACCACATGAAACACAAAGGTAGCTGTTTCCAGCCTCCTGGATTCACTTCATTACTGTCTCCTAATTCAATCTCATAGCATTTTCCCTTACATGTGAATGATGTGGGGTTGTGCCTAATCATAAGAGACTTTCAAGCAGAAAGTTTGCCTTCTGGGCTGTCTCTACAGTTAGTTCTTCAGGATCTGGTGGCTGATGGCAGCTGATTTTATCTGCCTGATTGCAATGGGAATTGTAATGGGTTTCATGGAATGAAGTTGACACTCAGAACAACAAAGGACAGGGAATGCTCGTGAAGCCAAAATAGTTTCATCGTAGCTTATCCCAAAGTCTTAGGCAAAAGACGAGACAAGATTAGATTTTGGTCATTGGAGCAGCAGCTAAACAGTGGCTTCATAGAGACCTTGATCTCACCAAAGATCAGAGATGTTAACAGAGCCCACTGGCAAGAGGACCGTGGGCTTCTTCACCCTTCAGCAGCCACTGAAGACAGGATACAATGGATAAAAAAATCTGTAGTTCATATTTTCTTAGAACATCCAGAACCTGATGTGTGGCTGTCATACATAACAAGAAACCAGTGATACTCTAAATCATATCCTTCATTTCATCAGTTGTTTTTCCTCCCAATATCCAGCATCTCTGTGAGGACTGCAGCTCCTACTCACAGTTGCAGAGGACACATAAAGGAGCCACTCAGTCTAGTGCCAAAGGCAAATATCCATTTCATAACGGACCTTTTGTTTTCAACAGACTGAACTGTCAGAGGAGCAGGATTCTCTCATGGTAGCAACAGAAGCTCCCACTACAGCTCCTGGCCTTCAGGGGTCATCCCAGAGCTCCTCACCATTTCTGATCTTCCTATCATTAAAGCAAAAGAAAATATTTTTTTCAAATCTTTCTGTTCTATTTCCTTTGATTATCCCCTTCAGACATTGCAGAATAATCCTATATTTTTGGACATAAGGTTGTTCCATTGAGAAAGCTGTGGGATGATGACTCCCTCATGCTCCTTTCAGGTCTTGATCTTGGTTGTTTGAAGTTGAATTGCCAGAAAGGACCTTCCCTAGAGAACATATATAACTCCTGTGTGAGATTTTTTTTTCCCTTGTACTTCTAAAAAGGTCTGCATATTCTTTAGAAACCTGTGGGTTTTGTGGTTACAGAACATCAGTTACCCTAATTAAAAGAAGATTATTGTAATGTCTTTTTATTTTAAACTATGCAAAAATTCTGTGGTGAGATGAGCTAGCAGGAAAAGGTTTGAGGAATAATCCTAAATACGCCTACTGCTCTATCCTGTAGCCACATTACACCCGAGCTGAGGTTCCTGAAGTGTTTAAGTGTATTAAGCCATCTAAAGGGAGTTGATTCCTTGGTCATGGACCTGCATTTATTTATACAGAAACTGGTCTAAAAGTGTTTTAAAGGACAGTATTCCTCTTCCACCCCCCCATAAGATGTAGACCTGGAAAGGATCTTTCTGCTTCTTGAATCTAAACTCTTGACATTGCATGAAATCACATTATTTGAAGTAGATTCATAAATGTATGAAGCACCATCTAAAGACCAGGCGGAGTTTTGATCCCCATCACTGTTTAAGAAAGCCCTTTCAGAATTTCATTTTTCTAGTGTGTTCACTGACAGGTCCTGGGCATTTGTTACTGAAAAAAACCTCATTTTATGTTTACCCCCTGTATTAACAGAGAGCAATTACACATCTTCATGCTGTTACCTCGCTCCTGTCAGCTTTCTGACCATGTGCTCCATACAATATCCACCTTCCGTGGTGCCAGATTGAACTATGAACTTATCCTTGATGGAGAACACAGTTTGTAGCCTTTAAATCAAGGTTATACCTGTTATAAAACACTGCTATTTCAAACTTGGTAAGCTCACCAAGAGGATGTTAAATAGATGATCTAATCTGTTTGTCTTCCTCCCGTCGGCGTGCTTTCAGCCTTGTTGTTAGTCTGAGTTAGGAAAATTGGACCAGAAAGGAGACCACAGCGTGCAAGCTACAGCATGTCAAGAAGAAGGGAAGAAAACTGCTCAGCATATCCTGACGTTAGATTTCTCAGGATGAAGACAAAAGGAGGAAAATCCACGTGTGCCACTTCAAGAATGCTCTTCTTTGAATTATTACATGGCTAAAAGGCAAAGAAGTGTAACTTCTTAGGATTGTAACAGAGCAATTCGGTCCCAAGAACAGGAACAAGGAGCATGCACTTCTGAGATCACTGAGATATTTTTCCCTTCCCTATTCCTACTCCTTTCAATGCAAAAAACAAGCAGACCCATGGCATGTCCAGTGCCAAGATCTAGAATAGAGAAGGAGAGTCTGCCAAGCAGGGGAATAATCACAAGGCCAAGAGAGGGTGCATGTGTGCTGCCGGTACCCGCGTGGTTACAGATACAGTCCCACTTGTTTTTTCAGTAGCTGAATCAGTCCTTGAAAAGACTACTGTAGGTTCAGCATTTAAAGTGGATCCAAAACAGCAGCAGTTAAGCCCAAGTCAGCACAAGGTGAAAGGCCTTTGAACACATAGACAATACTGTGGCAAGCACGAGAGGCTGATACCACTGATCCATAAATTTAAGGAATTTCTATTCCCATTTCTGATAAAATGAGGCTCTGCAGTGTTGGTCCAGCTTAGTTTAATGAGACTTTAGCCACTGGACTTTGGCTTTTTCCTTACAGATTATTCCACCATTTTCTAAGTCAGTAGCGAGAATTTAATTAAAAAGCCCTCCTCCCCCCTTTCAGTAAAGATACAGGGACTGAAGGCCATCCTGCTGCTCTTCATCTCTGTAGGACTTCACACAGTATGGACTCAATCCACAGCTCGTAGGCTGGTAGGTGCTACAAGAGGAAAATGCAGTACATGGGAAGGGTGTCTGTCTATATTCAGACAGATAGCGTTCTGAACATAAGACCTGACAGCGATTGCTTTTATTCCATCTGTTTCAGTTCCCCACCCAAACACGCATACTTCTACCAAAGAGATAAAACCTTAAATTACTTGTATGGTCTGCAGTCGAGCTATCAACGGAACATACATATATATAATGCATGAGCCAAGCCTTACTGTTCCTACTCAGCTTCTCCCCATCATTTCAATTAGTTTTGTTTTAGTGCAAGATGAGTAAGAATCGTGAGTTTTGGCCCAAGAATGCTTCAGCAGTTATGTGTCACGGTTTATTTTGCTGCACAGCAGTTTGCCAGATACACCATATTGGAGACACGTTGATCTTTGTCGCTTCCAAAACTGACACTTCCTTTTCCAGCCCTGCCTTTTAAACTATTTCAGTTGGACAACACGGAGCGTTTGAAAAATGCTGCTATTTCCCCCCCTTTTGAAACAGTATTTTAAATCAGGGGTTAGTCAAGATTTCAGTCATACTGATCCGACCATGCCAGTTCAGGTTGTGATTTTTATTTTATTAAAAAAACATAGTGAAGCTGGCACAAAGCCGTATTGCAAACATGGATACACCCTTGGTTAATTTTCTGATAGAGTGGCATGCCAAAACATGTTTTTCTACCCATTAGCTGTATTTCTGTGTTGTTGCTAGTTTGTCTGCTAGCATTCTGGCTTTCTCTTCACTGCAGAATTAGTCCTGGTCATATCAGCACAGTTTATACCACTACAACCCTCTAGTATAGGTAAAGCCATAATCTGTTGCAAAGCCATTGTGGAAGACCAGGAAAAGGTGGTCTGAAGGACTTCATTACAGAGTTTTAGGACTAGGGCCATGTCCTGGTTGCTGGAATTTCAGGCAAGTTGGCCAGAATTGAGGAATTTTTGACTCCCTGCATGCTGGATTTTTAATCTTTTACTTTTCAGGTGGATCTGGCAGAGGGTGGGATTCTAGAAGGAAAGCATGTCTATATATTGTGGCTTGAGACAAATAAAGCAGCTGCTGTTGGTCTTTGGCCTTGTTACCTCTGTGCATTGTTTTATGTATCTGCCCTTTGGAACATGTGGAATTTGCATGTGTATGTGTCTTTTTCTTGTAAAACGAAATGAGGACAACTTAATATCATTTTTTTCATTGAGAACTCCCTTTTTACAGCCATTCTTTCTGTCTAATGTAGACCATTACATTTATTTATGATTGTTTCATTTGGGGGTGGGAGAAATTATTAAATGCCATTGGTTTGTGCGTCCACTGGGATGTGCACATGAAGCTGTGTCTCCTTCTGTGCAGCTCTTGTTAAAATACAAAACCACATTTATTTTCAGTATGAACAGAGCTGGAGAGAGTTTATCCCAGTGTATTATCTTGAATGCTGCATTACCTAAAGGCTGATGATATAGAAATAATTGAAAATAAGTACTGCAAAATTGTTGAGATCAATTTTGACATAAAAATGTAGGTTGGTTCATAAAAAAGTCGCAGTGACAGTAGGTTATAGTGACAGCTTTTCAACAACTGTATAAGCCTCCAGATGGAAGGGAATTTGGCTTAATGAATTATAGGCAGTCTGTGTAACACAAGCTCCTTTTATAGGAGCAGATCAGAAGAAAGAATAAACTTATTCATACTGGCATGTGTTAAATAACATCATTGTTAAAAACATGGAGTTGAAAAGAGACTGAGAAATGCAGGACTTTAAAAAAAAATCCACTGTTAATATCTCAAGACCTTCAGGCTCCCAGGCAGGGCACTGGACTGCCTTGTTTCAGCGTTATCTAATAACAAAAGTTGTCATCAGCCAACTGCAGAGTTTCACAGCCTTCTGATGATGAGATGAGCCTGCTGCAGGACGTTCTTCATGGTTCTTCAGGCCTTCATGTTCTTTCCCTGTGCATTTGCTCTGGGTCCAGAATAGCCTTAGCTGGTTAAAGTTATTACTTACACCCAGGGACAGTCAGGGCTCCTGAGAGCACTTTTTTCCCAACTTGGGCCACAGACAGACTGCATGACCTTGGCAAATTACTTAATATCTGCTTTCCCATCCAGAAAATGATGATGATACTTACCTGCCTCCCAGGAGAAGCATTTGGACTTCATTAAGGATTACGACATGCTTTCAGTTTAGTTAGTTGTGTGGAAATGTGCTTGGTAAGCAAAAGTTATTGTTAAATAATGAATGAGGAGACATGCTGTCAGAGTAATATAAAGGTCTGAACCAGTGCTAAGAGTAGTAACCAAATAAAAATCACATGCGCCGTGATGTCAGAGCAGGGGAGTATGACTGAAAACTAAGAATAAGCAGCAGATGTCAGTGACTCATTAAAATAACAAACTTGTATTTCTAATTTTGTCAACGTACTGTAGCACTTTTGATAGGATGGATTAACCACTGATGAGCTTGTAGGATTTTTCACGCATGCGGTGGTGACTTAAGGACATAGTTACAGCCGTCAGCCTGCATTACTGAACTTGTGGCTGCTTTACAAGGCACTATTAAAATCCACAGATTTAAGATTTAGAAATGCAGGAAATTTCTGTGAAGCTACTAATCGTGGATGCATAAAATACTAAGTTACCTGGGTAGGGAGTGATTTATCTTGGTAGGGAATATTTTTCTAGCAGGTCTGTGGCTTTAGACATTTTCCAGTGGCCTATTTTGTGTCTTCCAACTCAAGCGAGCAGCCGTGTAATGGGTGGATGCATTTACTGTGGATATGGTATCAATACTAAGTATTACATATTTTCTTACAGCAATAATCAGAAAGATGCGCAGCCAAGCACTTACTTATACTACTCCCTGTTTCACGAGTGTAGACATCTTAATTGTACTGGCAAAGCAGGTGTGTATGTTTTGTCAGCGCGACTGTGTGGTTTTGATAATCCATCTCCTCAAACTCTGCAAGGGCTCATTTTTCTCAACATATTTTGTACTTAGCAGCACCTGGGTCGTTACCCGTGCACCTCATGAAACTTTTCTTCTTACTCATTTGCCTAATTAACAGCCCGTGCCTGCCACATGTGGGTAATCACACTCGCATCCTCACACAGGTAGGAGTCTCTCAACAACAGTCATTTTTTTCCCTTTGCATCTCAAAAACGACCTAACAAATTTTTGTCAAGATGTGTTTTCATACGGAGTCCTGACCTCCGCAGAGACATGCTGCAGGGCTCTGGAGGTCCTGCCAAGCCCCGACACAGAGCTGCGCCGCTGCTGCCGGCTTCTGCCCTCAGCCCCTGGCAAGCCAGCGAGAAGACAGAGCTGAGCAGCTCCGCGGCGGCGCCGTCAGCCTTCGCCTCGCCCCAGGCATCGCATCTCTCCTGGAGCACAACAGTGCATTGTACAGCGCTGAATGATGAGCAGTTCTATATTAAGAAAAACGTGGAAACACAGCTCATTAGAAGCCACGGGGTTGATTGAAAGCGTAAGAAATGGCAGCCTACCAACAAAGATTGTTGCTCTGGGTAGATAATCTGATTAGTAAATATTTATTTCATTACAAAGTCTCTTTTATGGTTTGATCCGAGTTCAGTCAACAGTTCTAAGTGACCTCTTCAGCATTTTAAATTGAATATGGACGTTCTGCCATCTGAACCAGGGATACCATAAACAAATAAGAGGTTGCAGTGCAATTGAAGGTAGAAGTTTGAAATGTGATAGTATTTATTTAGATAATCCTGTGATTAGTGAGTTTGTTAGCTTTGAACTCCTAACTTCTTTAATCTTAAATCTTTAGAAGATACAGAAATATTGCACTCATCCAGAGATAACTAAAAACCATTAACTCTTCAACTACTATTGTGTGGGCACCCATTTCACCAGTGCAGGTCACTGGCATGTTTTGTAACCTAATGGCCAGCAAATTGCACTTACCTGGATTCTTCAAGCAGTGTAGCAAGTGGTTTTTGTCCAGGTGTGCTAATCAACTGTCAAGAAGAAAGGGAAAACACACAATTTTTATCAGCTTTGCTGGTTCATTATATGAAGCAAAGTGAAGCAAACAATTCAGAACATCTCAATAGTTGCATTGTAAATATATATTGCACAGTTGTTCTCAGTCTCCGTGAACTCTTCAATGTAACATTCAGGATCTGCAGAAATAATAAAAGCATTTTTACTTTGTCCGATGACAGTGTATCAGGTAAACAAATGCAGATTTAAAGGCGAAGAACACAGTACTTTCTCCCACTGGTGGTTGTAGTTTTAGCTTTAAATTCAGAAAATGCTTACGAGAACCTTATGAAATGTAATAAAGTTCTCCTTCCCCAAGCTCACACTCTCAATCTGAAATTGTATTGAGGGAATTTGAGTTTCAATAGTGTCCTTATGGAGCAGCTATGCTTATTACTTAGATATTAGAGGTGCCCTATTGATGTACGAGCATTTGAATTCCAAAGGGAAATAAACTCTGTATTTTCAGCTTATTATTGTACGATATTGTAGACACTCTGCAGTAAGTGTCTAAAAAAAAAACTTCTTTTTCCCTTCTAACTTTCACCACCTAACGTCTTGGCTTCCTACCTCTGCTGCAAAAGAAGACATCAGCTTAAATTTCCAATTCCCTAGTAAGAGGTTACGTACGTGTTGACACTATTACAGCTAATGTTGTTTACGTACTTAATTCTTTGTGCTAACAGTGGTGACCACAGTTTGAAGTCATTGTGCTGTGTAGGTGCCCAAGGAAAGTACTAAAATTACCCAAGAGCAGGCTGAGAACCAGGCGGCATGTCCTTTCCTGTTTTGTCTCCTCCAATGCTGACTTTTAACGTCCTGCTAAGTTTGCCTTGTAAATACCGGTGCTCACCAGCTAGCATATCTGTAGGATTGGTTGCTCAAAGAAACAGAAGCAAAATGATGCAGCAGGCACTTGGATGTACTCGAAGGAGCTGCTGTGGGTAAAAATGCCTTGTCACATCCCTCACCATCTCATTTTCACTTGCATATGCTCCTGCGGTGTTGCGGGAATACGCTTGCTCACGGTCTGGCTTGTGAACCCGAATCCCAGTCGTCCTTCTTCCCACCCAGCGTGCTAGAAATGGAAAAAGGAAAGAGCAAACCCAAGCAAAAGCGCTCAGCTCTCTCTACTCTCTGTGTGAAATGGAGCGTGGAGGAGAGTGCTCCAGGCAAGCAGCAGCTCCGAGTTAACCGCCAGGTCAACGCGGAAGGGCAGGAGCTGGTCAGTGTGCTCCCAGCGTGTAACCCAGGCAATGCTCACCACCTTTTGCAATGGATAGGCTTGTTTATAAATGATGCATGAAGGAATTTTGAGGTCTGTGAAGGCAGCGCTGTGGCAGGATCATAAAACTCTTGAAGATATTCGTTCAACCAAGCTGCTTGGCCGTGTATTCCCCTGCTCAAAGTAAGCCCCAGAATGAGAGGGAATGGAAGATTTTTGCTGGGCCTCAGAAGAACTTTCTCCGCCATCAAATGAGGAGCAAGGTGTGCTATGTGTATTAGGAGAGCTCCTCTTCTCTATTTTGTTTCTTTCTATCCCTGATACATACAGAAATCTTGCTGCTAAATAAAAACAGAGAGCAGGATTCACCCAGCTGAAATGAGGGAGCTTTCACGTTGGCTTCAGTCAGTATGGTAGGAGCCGAGTATGCACATGGGTTTTGATTCATGCTTCTTATGGGCAGCTTTGGGAGTTTCATACCTAACTAGCCTACTTTGCATTTCATTATGTCTGTTTAAGCTATATTTTAGCTCTAGATCTGGGGGGCTTAGCACCAGAGGTCATTTAAGAGTGTTTGACAAAGGGCTCTCTATTTTAAATTAATTCTCTAAAGTGATAGTCTTGTCCCAGTTACGTGAGTTATGACCAACCTTAAAATTATCATTTTCCCTCAGTATTCCAAATAGTCAACTAAAACAAAAATAGTGTTTCTTGGAGGGAAAGAGGTTGTAGGACTCATTAAACTATTTGCATTTAATACGGGATCCATATTTAAAAAACTGGGAGCCCTCCTTCCCCCAGAGTAGGTCTGCTAAATTTTAGATTGTTAAAAAGGATGAAAAAATCCTTTTGACACATGGAGAGGATTAAAAACAAAGATACTGTTTGTTGTGCTACTACAAACACACCCCAAAACTGAAGTTCAGGTGTTTACCTTCTGGGTTTTGAGCCTTCAGTGACTGAGTTCTTCTCAACCGAAGCAGTTAGAAATAATTAGAGAAAGTCATGTTCTTCATTAGTTGTCATATACCAAGAGCTAGGGCTCAGTGGAAAACACAAACTACCACTAGACTGGAGATACATTTAGGATTATTAGAGGTGGCAATATGACAATTATTAAAATTTTTTGTATCATATCTTTTGAGAGTCTGAAAAAGTACTCTGTTAGAAAAATAAACATTCTTGGGCAATACATGAAGTATTCAGCAATTGTATTTTGATTAAGGAAAGAGGTGACTTCTCAATTCAGGAGTCCATCATGCTGTGGGTCCCCCCACCCCACAGTACAACCTGACAACGTCTCAGTCATTTCTTGCAATTTAATATGTTCCAGGAAGAGGGAAGCATGTGTCTGATTATTGGTCAAATTCTTTTGTGAAATCAAAAATGCAAGTGACTTTTGAATGACCTTAAGAAAGATGTCTTGTCTGAGCCTTTCTCATGCTAGCATGTGTGCACGTTTTAGAGTTCAAGCTTTTTACGTGTCTTGTTTTTGAGCTCATAGAAAACCCCATGCCTGCTGGATGCCTTGTCCCTGTTGAGTGTATTGAATGATATGGTTGGATCTGATTGTCAGATGAAATACAAAATCCTGGGTTTATCCATTTGTCTTCCTTTACACCCCTTCTGTTCTCCTACTTTTCCCCTCCAACATTGGTATTTTTTTTTTAGCCCAAAAGCTCTAACTCATACAACTCACTTACACTTCTTTTCTCCTTTTTCTTGGCTTTGCTACTTTTGTGCAGCAGCAGTTGCAAACTCTGTGTAAGGATGATGTGCTTAGCATAGTAGCTGTCTTCTGCTGCCAGACACGGCAGTGGTACTCAGGTTGTTCCCACCCCCTAAGGGGTACAAAACTCCCCTTCCCCTGCCTCTTGGTGACCCAGAAGCCTTTCTGGCCTCTTCTACCTCCTCCACACATCCCATTCTGCCTATACTAGGAGGAGGACAAAAGTCACTCTTGGGTTGTAATGTGTTTTACATCTTCCTGGTAGAGCAAGGTATAAGACCCGTAGTAATTTCCCTCCATGTTAAATACTGATTTATTCTTTTCCATGGCACATTTATTCAAAGTTTCATGCCATCAGATTTCCACCATCACTGTGTGTGCACACATGTCCACACATCGATACTCATTAATATCGAATGTCCTGTCAATTCCCTGTATTGACACTGAAGTGAGCCGTGCATTTGAAAGGACATATTGACATTTAGGAATTGCCTGTATCAATCAAAGATTTTCTCCCACAGGAAGGAAGAGCCCAACCAAATAAACAGAAGGTCCCTCAGTGATGTGCAGCCATTGTTGCTGAAACATGGACAGGAAAGAACTATTGCACTTTGTTTTTTTACCCTAAAGAACAGTTTCTTCCGAAGCCTGTAGTACACAGCTCACTGAGATGGGTTGATGGCTGAATGTTGGTTTGTGAGGTTTTCCACCCTTGATTTCATGGATTGCTTAAAAGAAACAAGGAAGCAGCTCTTCAGGTTGAAGCCCCATACCCATGACTGCAACCTGAAGAGCCTTGGAGATGATGCAGTAAACTGGGGGAGCACTGCACAGGCAGAGCAGAATCACAAATTGAGATAACTTAATAGTATAGCCTGTTCCACTACAGCCTGATGAGCTAATTGTTTCTGCTGCATTTCTCCAGCAAAATGCATTTGTATGCATTATGGCTCCTAAACACACCGGCCAAATTCAAATGGGAGTGAAGTCTGTGTGCATTTCCAAGGGATTTCAACGCTGAGAGAATAATTTTCCGTGTTCTTTTCCTGTGCTTTAGTTTCAATTTTCTGAGGTTAAAGAGGTTGGTTAAAGAGGCTAGTGCATCCTGCAAGCAGTGGGTCTCTGTGGATGGTCATTTTGGCAGGGGGCTGCCCCCACTTTCCGGCACATCGGCGCTGCGTCAGGGCCTGTCAGATCCAACTAGTTCTGGAAGTTACTTCTCAGAGGGTTGGCAAGGAATTTGCTGGAAAGAAGCAACTGCACAAGTAGCTTCTTTTGGAAAGTGGGTGGTCTGATTTGGAGGCCAAGGAGTTGGCAAGCAATTTCTGGCACTTGCTAGCTCATCACACTGCTGGCCTCTGTGACCTTGGGCAAACATCTTAACCTCGCACAGCCAGGTTCCCTGTACTTCCAAGATAGAAAGGGTTTTGCTCTCTCCATAAATGAACCTGTTCCTGGCGTGGACAGTGGGAATCATGTCTCAGTCTCCCTGGAATGTTGCTGGGTCAAGGCTGATGGTCATGCTGGCCATGCTACTGTGGCAGTCCCTGGCAGGCAGGCAGAGCGGACCCGTGACTCTGGCGTTGTGCTGAGGCCTCTCACTTTTGTGAGTTATTGTTTGGGGAGGAGGTATTTTGCAGAACTTGGGGTCCGGTCAGAGCAATGTGTATCCTTGCATACGCATTTTAAAAGGTACTGAGATGTGGCTATCCCACAAACTTCTCCTTTTGCAATGGCGGAGGTCCAGGAAGCATCACACTGTCCTTTTGTCTGTCTCACATGGGTGATATTAACCCATCAGCAGTTCTCTGTCACTTGTAATACAGGTCTCTGTTACTGCTTTTGCAGTTTCCAGGTGGTATTTGCTGCTTCACTCAACTCAGCACTCCAGGTTTGGCTAAGGTGCACTGTGAGGTACCAAGGTAGCCCTAATTCTGCAAAGCAGGGCTGTGGAGACCACCCACAAACTGATGCTTGGCCTCTCTCATCTTGTTTCCCCTGAGGAAAGGATGAGCCTAGATAGCTTCCCTGGAGTCCTTGTCATTGTGGTTGCTTTGCCCGTGGTTCACCAAAGGGTCTGGGTGTGGAAACAAACTCGGGCTGGTGGGACTGCATCACTCCTGGGACATAGGATGACCAGCACTTGACACACAACTCCAAGGGTGTGGAGAGGCATCAAGGCCCTGAGTAAAGACATCATGCTTTTGCCATCACCATGCTGACTTGATGTTTGAAGAAGCCAAACATGGTCTCAAGAGAAGGGCTGTTGCACTGTAGAGTTTTCAACCCCTATCACCTCCCAGTCACCTCCCAGCTAACTGCTAACTGCTAGCTGCTTCAAGATGGGCAGATCCACTGTGGGCCAGGGTGATGGAGGGCTCTCAGGCCATCCTCCACATACTCTTTGTTTAAATATAGGTGATGCTGATGAACTCCTGGTCTCCAGGGGATTTCTAAACTGTGCTGGGGCTTTTGGTGGGATCCATGTCCCTATATGGTACCCCATCCACGGCTGTTACAGCTTCAGGAATAGCAAAGCCTACCAGCCTGTTGTCATGGAGGTCTTGGAGTGGTGTTCACTCATCACATGCTTGACTTGTGGGTGACAGCAAATGGTCAGCATCAGCCATCACTTCAGTTTTGTCATACTAACTTCTCCAATCTCTACTGCAGTTCTGCCTTCTGTTCCTTAAGTTTCTTTCCTAATTTCCCTCTGTTAATAACTTCATACTCATATTTTAACATTTTTCCGAAATCTGTCTTCTGCCCACCCATTTTGTGACCTATTTACTGCTGAAACTCCTTTGCGTTATGTATTCAGTAAGAAATGCCTCTCTCTATGAAACGCCTTCTGCCTGCAAACACCCCATTTCCCTTAAGACTTCCAGCAATGATCTCTGAAAATATCCACACCGCTTCACGGAGAGCTTGTCTCTGGTGTATTCAGATGTCAAACTGTTTGTGTCTCGGCTTGGAGCAGACACAGTCTCATTAGTGTGCAAAGCCCTACTGTGCACATGGGACACCTCTCAATAAATAATAGCACTGGATTCGTCTGTTGCATCCTATAATAAAATTAGAAAATAAACCCAAACTTTTCACAGTTGAGCACTGTCTCCTCTCGCTCTGTTCCCTGCATTTTAAATTATGTTTTTGCTGTACTTCCATTAAGCTTTTGTGATTGCGTTCTCCAGTGTGTGAGACCTTCCCCTTGCACAAAGTTGGGCTGAAATTCAGCTTCACATTTCCTACAAGGAGTCTTCCTGGGAAGAGTGGAATTCCTTCTCATTGAGATGGCATTATGGTCTCTAATGACACTTTCTAAGCCTGAAGACTGAGTGAGGTGGAGGGTGAGGTGGGGAGCAGAGTGCTAATGCACCTTTCATGAGTTGAACCCACCATGGACATGGGGGCTCTTACACCATCCCTGTGAGGAAGAGAAGGACCTGTTCTCTGACAGAGCTGAGCCAAGCAGAGCTAAACTGAGCGAGCAGCGCCTAGCTGTTCCCCCCATGGTTTTTGTGCTGTGCTTATTGGTGCCATGTCTAGACTCCTTGCAGTGGTAGGGCATTGAACAACACAGCGGCACATTACCCATGAGCTGTTTGCTTCCTTCTTCCCTCCCTCCTGCCTCACTGCTGTCTCCCTTTTCTGCTGGTTGAGTTCCATGAGGCATCCTGGGGTTTTTTACCTACTGGGTGTAAAAGACAGCAAAATGGAGGATTTTAGGAGCTGAGGTAGCTGCTGCAATGAAATGAGGGGTATTGTGGAAAACAGCAAAGCAACACCACAGCAGTGTTAGAAGAACGTAAGCCACAGTGGAACCAGACAGCTTTCTAGTCTATTCCTCCATGAATCTGCTGATTTTCATATAAAAGTGTCTGTATTTGCAGGGGAGGTGTGTATAGAAGCAAACAGAGCTCTGAGGAGGCTTGAAAGGAGGGATGTTCTAAACTGTGGTACTGGCACTTTGTTGCTGGTGATGCCAAGTGCTTATTTCACCATCCTGCTTTTCTTCCTGTCAACCCTGCTCTTGAACAAGGAGGATATTTCAATACATGAAAAAATCCTCTCTCCAAGGGACATTGCATAGTTAAAACAGCAACTAATTTGTGAGGTGACCAAACAACACCACCACCCGAGGGCTCTGGGTTTGTTTGTGTTCAGGAGCGTGTCTGCACATCACACCCCCTCCTCTGCTCAAGAGCCACCAGAGTATTGTCATACAGAAGACTCCTGCTCTTGCACAGAAGCTGATTGCAAAACAATCCCTTGCAGTCCTGACACGCAGTTTGTACAGTGGATGGCTTTAAAATCAGGGCTCGGCGAATAATTGATTCATCTGTTAGACTGCCAAATCATCACCAGTGTCATTTTAAATGCTCATAGATGACAAAACAGCACTGGGTTTGTTTCTTCCGATCAATGTGGCAGCAGCACAATGGAGAGGAAAAGCAGAGTACAGGGAGAATGAGGTTCCAGTGTCAAAGAGTCTGATGCACTCAAAATGAAGCATTAGTCCTTCGAAGAACAGTGGGGGAGAAAGGCAGACTTTGGTGAGGGAGGGAAGTGCATGGCTCTCCTTTCACCTGATAGCTCAGCGATTCAAGTCTGCACCCAGGGTGGCACTGACCAGGGCTGCCACCCCTTTCCTGCCTGGGACAGCCTGGATCTGTATCCCTGTGAGCAGCCAGCCATGTGCACTTTGCTCCTTCTCCTGGGTGGATCGTCCCTGCCACAGGTCCAGGGGCTCATGGTGGCAAGGGGGATGTCCTCACCATGGCATTACTCACACCTTCATATTCTCTTTCCTGATGAATAATTAAAATAGTTCCACTCCAGCAGGCTGTGTCAAGTGACTTGCAGCCACATGGGAGTTTGGGCTTTCTTTTGGAAAGCAGAGGGCTTGATTTGCATCCACCCCTGAGCCAGGCTCCAGCAAGGCTGGAGCCCATTTCCCACTTCTCAAGAGGACTATACTGAAGTTGGTTTCCTTAATCTGTCCCATTTCATTTCAGCTTTGCTGTGCACCAAACACATAAAACATTCTGTGCATATATATGTCACCATATAGCAGTAAGTAGAAATTACTACAAGTCTGTTCTTGTAGGAAATGTTCTTGCAACTCCACAGAACGTAGCAGTGGGACGTTAATCAAGAAAGAAAGTTAGAATAGGCTGGAATAGCCCTCTTGGCTTGATCTGACACTGGATTTTTGGAGAAGAAGGCAGCAAGAAGAATGAGCAGGGACGGGACTCTGCTGTCAGAGTCCTTGGAATGAGAAGAGCTGACCTCAACCAGAATAAAATGGGGGCCCCAAAGGGTGGGTGACCCAGAGCCTTGGCAGTATGGAGCATGAGAGATGACCTGATGGGTATCTTGGGCATAAATTGTAGTTGGCACTTTAATAATCTTGCAGTCCTTCCTTTGGCAGACTGATAGATATTTTCAGAATCAGGAGGACAATTGAAAAATGTGTTTTGTGTACTAGATTTTAATTTGGGGGCCTGTCAACCTTGGCACTGTCCTTTCTCTTGAAGTAAGGTCACCATGACGTCCTAGGCTTCATGGAATCATTTAAAACTCTGAGACATAATGTAATTCATAATGTTGTAAATATCTTAAGGTTTGCCAGTTCTTGTGATTTGATTGCAAGTTTTGCAGACCTATCTAGTTTGGAAAGGAAGGAGAGATTGATGATTGTACTTGTGACTTTCATTTGGCTTGAAAACCTCAACTGTGAAATTGTGAAGTTAGAATCATAAAATGGTTTGGGTTGGAAGGGACCTTTAAAGACCATCCAGTTCCAACCCCTCTGCCGTGGGCAGGGACACATTTCACCAGACCAGGTTGCTCCAAGCCCCATCCAACCTGGCCTTGAACACTGCCAGGGAGGAGACAGCCACAGCTTCTCTGGGCAACCTGTGCCAGTGTCTCACCACCCTCACAGTAAAGAATTTCCTCCTAATATCCAGTCTAAATCTCCCCTCTTTCAGTCTGAAACCATTTCCCCTTGTCCTGTCACTCCATGCCCTTGTCAAAAGTCCCTCTCCAGCTTTCCTGGAGCCCCTTCAGGTACTGGAAGGTACTCTAAGGTCTCTTTGGAGCCTTCTCCGGGCTGAACAACCTCAGCTCTCTCAGCCTCTCTTCATAGGAGAGGTGCTCCAGCCCTCTAGTTATGGGAGAATGTTGGGGTTTTTTTCCTTGTCTAATACTGAAGATCTATTAATAGTGTTCTGAATGTATTCTGGTTTTGGAATACTTAGGAGAAGCAGTTGCATATTCTGAGAAATGCATTTCCGTGTCTCAGGGTTGGTACCAGGGAGCCCAGTGGGCTTATTACCTCTGATTGTCCACAGGGTCTGAAGCCAAGCCCCCCACAAAGAGCTGTGCTGTTTTTTTATGTTGGAGGACAGGTACAGGTTTGATTGCATAGATGAATCCAAACTAGTGTTTCCTGTCTTTTTACTGCATTTCAGCATTGTCATTTGTCTGCCTTGTGTTTCAGCTCTGTATCTCAATGAGAGCAGCTATGTTAGCCACATCTTCTGGTTAGTTGGGCATGTAGGATGCAGACTACTTTCCTTGGATCTTTTTTCCCATGAATTGTGACAGAGTCTCCTGCTCGTTTGCAAGAAGCTCCCTGTGCTCAGGTGTTTGATTTATCCCAGTCTTTCAGCATTAATAATTTCCTTTTCCTCTCACTTAGCATCTCTTGCAAAATTAGAACTCTTCATGGAAGTAATGATTGTTTATATTAATAATAAAAACAGCAGCAAAAATAAGTCTTGGTGCCTTCAGTCATCTACAACAGCTTTTTCTAGCTAGAAAAGTATCCACTTAGACTGCCCTTTGTCTTTTACCTCTAGGCTTTTATAGAAGTATGTCAATTTTCTTCCTCTCCTAGACATTAACCTTTAGTGAGAAACAAGGTCAGGGGTTTAGAAATCCAGATAGCTGTTCTTTCCTTGTCAAACAAGGCTGTAATATCCTCAAAGAGATCCAGTGAGTGGTTGAAGTATCATCTCCCCTGCACTTGCTCTCCTTGGTCTCTTTCCTCTCTGACTGAAATGAGATTAAAAAATAAATTCAGAAGTATTCTGTATTTGCTACCTGCATATTGTATTTTTAAATTTCATTATGTAATAATTTCTTTCTTCACTTCCCCTCATCTGCTATTTGGTCTTTATGTGGGAAGTTTGTCACCATCATGACAGAGCCCTCATTCTAAAAAGCCATTTAAACCACTTTTTTTTACCGATTCCTGCAAGCAGAACAAGCGAGGTTAATGCTGATAACTTTATCTCAGATTTTATGTAGACGTTTTGCTTAAGCATTTCTGCAAAATCAATATATCTCCTATTCAAAGTGCATCTAGGTTTCTTAAAGGCATGTGAAAGCTGCAGGGCTCTGAAAAGTTTAGTGAGCTGTAACAGTCACGTAACAGAAAAATGGGCAGTTTTGGTTTTGGCAGTTTTAGAATGTGTCCAGTTTAACAACTTGAAACACTATAAATATTTGCAGGCATTTTTTCAAATAACATCGGATCTAATAGATGCTATTTAAAAGTTGCTAAACATTAGGCTTTGTGTTATTCAACTGATCTTCTGAAAAATACGTTCTTCTTTTCTTGTAATTAATCTCATTAAAAAGTCTTTAGTTGGTATGGAGAAATAATGGATCTTTAATGTTTTGTTTGATATTGAAAGCAAGTTTTTTAGTGAGACATTAAAAAGTAGTTTTAATGCGCCGCTCAGCATGCGTGAGTACTCACAATCAGTGATGCCTAATGGAAATGTGATCAAAACTGTGGCTTAGGCCAAAAAACTGCATGAGAAATGTGCTGAGGGAGGATGGGATGGGTAACCTGGCACCTTGGGGTTGGCATCCTCCTGCTCTGAATAGAACAGCCCCAGGGGAGACAGCACATCTTGAATGTTGATAGTTTGTAGTTCAAGAGGTCACGTATTCTGTGTTACCAATGCGTGGTCCTATTTTATGAAGAAAAAAATATATGCATATTCCCAGCTTTTCTGTTTTCCAGCTTTTTTCATCATTCAGCAAAATTCTAAGAAGCTGTGATCTGAAATCTTCCTGTTGAAAAAGTAGATCTCAAAGTTTAGCCGCAAGCCAAGTAAAATTTGCCTCAAATGTCTCTGACATATCTTGTAACCACTTGAAACAGCTTGGCTGGATCTTGTCCAAACAGATGGATCTTACTCTTCTGTAGATCTTGTTCAAGCAATTTCCCCATCTGTTTTGGAAAGGGGAACTACCTATGACAAGTATCCAGAGACCTACAGGATCCTCTTGGAAAAAGACTGTGAGCCAACCAGCTCCCTAAGGAGGTGCTGTTAGCAAATAATAAGCTTTCAGGCTAGCAATTAAAGTTGAAAAAGTAAGTATTTAGTGTGGTAAGAAACCTTTCCCTGAGAGTAATTTTAAGCTACATTGTCAAAGTAAAAGACCAATTGTCTTGGTTTAGTGGTCAGGGTGAGCCACAACCCAGAGAACAGAATTGCTCTGTTACTGCCCTCCACCTTCTCGGGGAAAGAGAAAAGGGGAATAAAGAAGAGAGATTTAGAGGTTGGAAGTTAAAACTAGAATAAGTTTAATAGAACTAGGAAAGGATAGTAACACGTGGGATCATGACAAAATATACAAATACATACAAGACCCAATTTCAGTGGGGACTGATACAAGTGTCTGAAAGTCCCTCATGGCAGAGCTGACTCGGGAAAAGGGTCCAAGGCTCTTCCCAGCACCCAGTGGAGTTGGATCGTATCCTGCAGAGCACATGGTGAACTGATGACAAAGAGCACGAGCTTCTCTCCAAGACCTGAGTGCAGTGAGACAGCAAGGAAGAAGGGAGCACGAAGGGGTAGACTTCATGTCCTGGCTTTTATAGGGTATGGCAGGAAATGGGAGGGAATACGGACACCTCTCTGTTCTGCCCCTTGGATCCCTCAGGGTCCTAAACACCCTCTCTCTAAGCCCTCATATTGATACCATAAAATTAGCCTGTGCCCCTCCAAACATAACACCAATTTATTTTGCCTGCATGTAGCGGGGTGTCAGATACCATCCAACGGGTGAGAATCACAGAATCACAGAATTCTAGGGGTTGGAAGGGACCTCGAAGGATCATCTAGTCCACCCCCCCTGCCAGAGCAGGGTCACCTAGAGTACATCACACAGGAACGCATCCAGGCGGGTTTTGAATGTCTCCAGGGAAGGAGACTCCACAACCTCTCTGGGCAGCCTGTTCCAGTGCTCTGTCACTCGCACAGTGAAAAAGTTTCTCCTGATATTCACATGGAACCTCCTATGCTCCAGTTTGCAACCATTGCCCCTTGTCCTATCATTAGTCATTACTGACAAAAGCTTGGCTCCATCGTCCTGACCCTCACCCTTTACATATTTGTAAACATGGATGAGGTCACCCCTCAGTCTCCTTTTCTCCAAGCTAAAGAGACCCAGCTTCCTCAGCCTTTCCTCATAAGGGAGATGTTCCACTCCCTTCATCATCTTAGTGGCTCTGCGCTGGACTCTCTCAAGCAGTTCCCTGTCCTTCTTGAACTGTGGGGCCCAGAACTGGACACAATACTCCAGATGTGGCCTCACTAGGGCAGAATAGAGCTGAAGGTGATATGCTAGGAACTGAATAAGGTTTTTGGTCTGATCACGTGTAATATTTTCTTGAGCAAACCAAGGAAGTGTGGTCAAGCTGAGAGGGCTGCTCGAGACGAGGCTTTGGAGGGGCTGGCCTGCCCCAAGGCTGCCCCTTTCATGCCTTCCTGGCACACAGTGTCGGTGCGTGTGGATGGCGATGAGCAGGGAGAAGATGAAGGGGGTGGAGAAAACCAAGGCTGCTTTCAGTCAGTGGGCTGGTTTATCAGTGTCATACAATTCTGTAAATAGAAATGGAAGTAGGAAGGAAAAATACACCCAAATGCACAAATATAAAAGGGGAGCTCAGTGGCTGGAAAGCGATGCTGAAAGAGGAGCTGTAAGTCAGCTGATAGGAAAATCTTTCTGGTGACAGATTTGGTTAAGCACTCAATTGGGCTCCTCATCAGAGTTTTGAATCATCTTCTTAGGAGACTTTTAAAAACTAATGAGACTTGTACACCAGGGGCAGGCTGTGTTTGTGGGTACCACCTTTGAGGTGGCTGGTAGAGCTCCTTCCAGCTTTCTACTTAGTCCATTTTCAAGTAGTACCTTGCAAACTGGGCTCATACCTTGCCGAATCAATATCTGTAATGGAAGAGCATTGGCATTGTGTGAGCTCACCCCCATGCCACCTTTCCCGCTGAATACATCTTCCTGTAATTTGTAACTTATTTCTTGACAAATACTACCTGAACACCGAGTAAAGAAATACACCTGACAGTTATGGTGATGGGATTTTTATGCTTGTAGAACCGCTGTAGCAACATCTGCTTTTTATAACATTTAAATTTCCTTAGAAAAAAACATAATGGGCTTTCATTTTCTTTTTAAGTAGCTGGGAGTTCAGGTAAAAGAGCCCTTGTATCATCCCTGCTCATGGCTGGAAAGACAAGGGGAAGCTGGCGAGACAAGAATATGTTTAATATGAAGAAATAGGACTGAAAGTGCAAATGTTCTTAGCTGTATTATATACTGTTCTGGGCAAGTCACTCCTCACTTTCGTTAGCCACTGTGAGGCTCAGTCTGATCTCTTTTGTGAAGTTTTGGAGGAACTTAGAGAGAAGGAACTATGTAAGTACTAAATATTTTTGTTACTATTTTGTGAACAGTTTTTTATTAAAGTCCTAACATTTTCATATTTCATAAAAACAAAGAATCACCGAGGTTGGAATAGAACTTCGAGACCATCCAGTCCAACTACCCAGCTCCATCACCACTAACCCACATCACCCAGTGAACACCTCCAGGGACGGTGACTCCACCACCTCCCTGGGCAACCTATTCCAATACCTAATCATCCTTACAGTGAAAAAAATTTTTCTAATGCCTAAAATATCTTCCTTAAGAGGATTTATGGGGGATTTTCATGCCCTTTTCCTTTTAGTTCACAGAAGTTTGCATAACTAATTTATTGATACTAACTGGAACTTCACAGATTTCCCATTGCTACTAAATACATTGCCACATAACATTGTAGGCATGTTTGTAAAGAACTTACATGCATAAAAACTGCAGATAAAATGTGTGGGGCCAGGAAGATGCCCTGGTTTTTGTGGTGATACTTAATATTGTGGTCTAAGAAATAGTAAGTCATTGTGACATTGCTAAACACAAAGGGATAGCTTCTTTTTTATGGCAGTAAATCAATGTATAGCATCGAGACTGTATATTGACAGCTTGGTTGTAAAGGACACTGAATATGCTTGACCCTGCAATAACACCACAATGGAACAGAACAAGACATTTATACAACACCAGCAAGGCTAGCATGCATGAAATCCTACTTGCTCTTCTCAGTTACATCTGGTATTTTTATACCATGCTACCATTACTGTCTCTTTTTCAGATCTCTTACTTTTCTGTTTGCTTTTCCTTAGCGGTTTGACATTGATACTTCCTAGCACACCTGTAGCTGATGGTTCATTCCTGTGCTAAAGCTCTGTCATGGCACATCACTCCTTACTCTTCAGAAACATCTTGTATAGGGGCAAGTATGAGCTTGCAGTTGAAGCTGTGTGAGAGCTGTATTTTATGTGCTTTTTGTCCATTTAATTTCTTGTAGCAGGTGTAAGGTTGATGCCATGGGGTGGTCGCAAGTGTCCACGTTCAGACCTGGGGCTAGCGGGTGCCATGCTGGCAGAGCTGGTGGGTATGCATTGCTCTGCTGAGCAGTAATGTGTCCCTCTGAACACAACAGCAAAGGAGCAATCCCCATGGCATGTCTTTCTGATTCCCTACGTACATTTTCCATCTCGTTTCAGGTGCTACATACTCACTTAACACCCAACTGTGAGGTAACTGGGCACAGTGCTGGTTATCCTACCCACTTCCAGATGGAGCATAAGACAGAGGATTAAAATGAAAGCCTGTAGTAAACAATATGATTCATTTAATCCAAAAGGGACAAAATGGCAAAAATTGTAGCAAGAAAAATCTCTGCCTTCTTTATTTTACTGTTTTAACTCAGGGATAGCTGCGGTTACTAAAAGCATAGCAGGCAGTTGTAAATGAGGGAGAAATGAGCCTGTAGGGTAATTGCTAGAAACATACTTGGCATTATGAAATTAGTGAGAATTTCTAGTTTTCATAGAAGAGCATAACCTCCTGCTAGTGAGTCGCTTCTGTGGCTTTACGTCGTACCTCATTACTGCCTGACCCTGAGCATTACAAAACTTGATCTCTCCTTTGCTGCAGAATAAACCATGGTGACATCATATGCCATCTCTCCTTGACGTACTCTGCTTCCCATTACTGTTTTCTCTCAGCATTTCATTCCTGGCATAGTTCTCATAACACCGTTACCTCTGTTTCATAGTAATTTTCCGTATTTTCCTTTGGCGGTGAGCACAAATGCCAGAAGTTTTTTAAAAAATGTGAGTTATCTCAGCTATTTCCCCGAGCAGAGCAGTCACACCAGCCCGATACACGTGTCCTGAATGGGATTTCGTTCCCCTTCTCTGCACATCACTTTCTTCTTACCATCTTTCTTCTTACCAAGGCCAATGGCATCTTGACCTGCATCAAGGACAGCATGGCCAACAGGACTGGGGCAGTGATTGTCCCACTGTACTTGGCACTGGTGAGGCTGCACCTCGAGTGCTGGGTTCAGTTTTGGGCCCCTCACTTCAAAAAAGACCTCGAGGGGCTGGACCGTGTCCAGCGAAGACAGCAAAGCTGGGGAAGGGACTGGAAAATGTCTTATGGGGAACGAGTGAGGGAGCTGGGGTTGTTCAGTCTGGAGAAGAGGAGGCTCAGGGGGGACCTCGTCGCTCTCCACAACTCCCTGAAAGGAGGTTGGAGTGAGGCAGGGTCAGTCTCTTCTGCCATGCCCACAATGAATGGACAAGAGGAAACTGCTTTAAACTGCGACAGAGGAGATTCAGATTGGATGTTAGGAAAAATTTCTTCCCTGTAAGGGTGATTGGGTGTTGGAATAGGTTGCCCCAGAGATGTGATGGAGTCATCGTCCCTGGAAGTGTTCAGGATTTGTCTGGCTGTGGCACTGGGTGATGTGGGTTAGTGGTGATGGAGGTAGGAGGTCGGACTGGATGATCTTGAAGGTCTCTTCCAACCTTGATGATTCTATGATTCTGTGAACTTCATTTCAGAAATTACTTACTGGTGTGAGAAGCTCTCTCAAAGCCAAGGAGACATGAGACCTAAATTTTGCCTTACTTTTTTTCAGCTCCTTCTTTCCTGTTGTTAATGGCTGGATAGTAACATTCTTTTTTTTTTTTTTTAAAAAAAAAAAAAAAAAGTCTAACATTTACGGATATATCATTCATGTTTCTTCAGTCAGTAAGCAAAGGTCAGTCAGTTCTGTAAACAGAGCTGCAACAGTGGCACAAGTCAGGACCCTGTCCTAGCCTTCATCGCAGTAGCTTGTAACAAAACCAGAGGAGGTGCAGCAGGATAAATGTCATCAGTGGCTCACCACGTGGGTGGGGGTCCAGGCTTCACACTGGTACAAAGGCAGCTACATTAAGTAGATTAACACTGTCTCCAGTGCTGCTCGAGTGCTACATTTGTAACTGCTTATTGCCGATTTTGGCTTAAGCATCTTTTTTGTTGTTGGTTTTTTTGTTGTTTTTTGTTGTTGTTTTTTTTGTTTGTTTGTTTTTGTGTTTTTGGTTTTTCCCCTGTTTGCAACAGAGCAGGAAGGAATAGGACTGTTTTAGCTTCGGAGGTGGGTACTGATCATTCCTTTCAATATCAAGCTTTCAGGCAGGCACACATTCGGCGGGGAGAAGTTGCCTTCCATGATCTCAGTGATTGTTTCTAGACAAAGCTAAAGAGGAAATTAGATAGGTTTTTTACATTCTTGCAGAGCTGCTAAAGCACGGTGCGGATCAAGTTGAGTGCTCATTCGTCAGGAAAGGAAACATCCTTTTTTTATTATTTAGAGAATATTGGTGAATACAGATGAGCTTGGCTCTTGCAAGTCACTTAAGGAGAAGAAACCTCAAATCTTTGGAATTCACTTACCATGCCATCCTCCCTCTCAGAGCAACTTTCAGTCCTAGGTTCTTTGTAGGAAGCAGTTACATAAATTAGAGAACTGAAATGTGTTGCATTTATGCTTATGTTTGTGTAGTATCCATCACAAAATGCAGCTGTCTCAGCAGGAGATTTTGCAGTGCTTAAAAGGTGCACCACATTACAAACCAGATGATGGCACGCAGGGAAGAGAACCTTATCCAATTAGAATTACAATTTGCTACAGAGAATAAATGTGGCAAACTTATCCCTGACAAGTTGTTTATCTGTTTCGCTCAGTTGCATTAACAAAGGAAAACCCAAAGCGCTGGCTCCTTTGTGCTGGATGCCTCAACATAAATAGCTAAAAGATTGTCCCTAAAATAGGTATTTTAGTAGGGTAGAACATAAGACAAGAGGTGGATAGGGCAAACAGATGGAGGGAGCACAATTGAGACCATTACATTTAACATAGTAAGCCATGGTCACACCATCTGCCTAACGGTTCTGGAGTGTTTCATAGTCAAAATCTCACCTAAAACTCACCTAAAAATGGGTAGATTGCCATAAAATCTTTGGTGATTGCAGGGATTCAGGATTTTCACTTAAATCACATTTCTAGAATAACGTTACAAAAATGCACTTTTGAGTGTTTTATCTGTGGTTTTGGTCTAGAAATAATCCAGCAAATGGTGAGGGGACCCATGCCGTTATTAGAGCTGATTTTCATGCTCTTGTTTGTTGTTGTAATTTGTGGAGAAAGGCCATAAGTTAAATGTCTAATTCACAACAAGTTTTAATGTAAATCATATCCCATTACAGTACATCATAGTGATATAATACAATATGTTAGTTTGCCCTAAGTGGATGTATTTGTCTCTATTTTCTGGCTCAGATAATAGTTACCATCTGGGTGTGTGTTTATTTTTTGTTGTTGTTGTTTCTTTTAATCATTGTGGCGCTGCTTGTTTTAAAGCCGAAAATGAGTAAAATCTGAAGCTGATTTAGGAAATTGCCAGGAGAATATCAAAGGGAACATCAGACACTTTAAATGCTTCACATTTTTAACCTATTACTGAGAACATTTCAGTAGCCTTGAGGCATGTTTCTCCCTTCCTACTCCAGTATCTGTCTTTGGATATCTTATAAAATCAGCAGCACTGGGATTAAGCATGAGAGCAGAGTCCCCCACTTCAGACCCTTCTATTTTCTCTGGACTTAACAAATATCAGATAGCATTGTGAAGGACCTCGGTGTGCATCCCTGTGTGCAGGGTGGAGAGACTTATGTTCAGCCTAACTCCAAATCTGAGTGTTCATATTTCTGGCTTCTGTGAGCATTTGTGCTGCAGTCAGTTTTGTCTTAGGAGTCTGCATATACAGCTGTAGTATTCATTATCTGCATATTTTTATATGCACGTATTTTTTACATCCTTCGGGCTGTTTTATTTAATCCTTTGCAAGTCACCAGTGCATCGTATGCAGGAAGCAGGTGCCTAATTTGCACCTAAATTTTAGGTGCCTGGTGAAGATACCCCTGTAGAGTAAGTGCATAAATTCCTTATAAAGGCACTGGGGAGAAACATTTGCTTTGAAGGCTCGCAAAGAGAGATCTTTTCTACCTGACTTGGGCACTTAAGTTGCTCTCTGTAGTGCTGTGATCTTTTTCTTTCTGATGAAATCTCAGGGATTTGAGGTATGATACACTTTTTCTTGTTCTGCTCTAGTGCAAGAAGACTGTAGTGTTCAAAGATCATAAAGAACACCCAGAATTGTACTTGGCCTCTGTCAGTGAACAAAGGATATGTATTCAGTTTTCTGGTCTGAGGCACCTGCAACAGTATTTTAGATGTGGATTTGGAGAACATACATAAATGTAGGCTCCAAACTTGCACACATTTAGATAAGGAATACATGCTTCACAGCAATACATCTGCCTTCTGTCTGGTTCCTCATGCATAGGCAGGCATAGGGCGGTAAAAAGCTCAGGTCTCAAATCATATAGCTTGTACCCTAAGAACTGAGCAAACGTGACCCTGTTTGTTCTAGTGCCCCACTGTCCACAGGAGATACCTTCACCATTGGCAATACACAACGCACAGCCCTGTGTGTGCTTTTTAAAAGTAGGAGCACCTCACTTAGCTCCCTACCAGTGAGTCTTGCAGCACCCATGGAAGCCAAAATGAATCCTTGTTCTTCTCATAACATCTGTGCCTCTGGATAGGCTCGGTGGCATTAACTGGATGGGTACCATGCTTAACATGGCTTGTCCCTTGTAGACCTAAGACAGATACCACATGAAGAGCTGGTAGCCATTCTTACAGCTTACAGCACCAAAGGCAGATGGACCTCTCAGCACATCATATAAGGACTCTCTCTTGATTTGTCTTCTTGCCATATCCTGGAAGCTTCCATTTTCTTGTCCCATGCACTAGTTCGGATTCAGCTTTCTAGGCTGCTTTTGAGCCCTTTACTCAATTTGATTTTCCTCGCCTCATGCAGAGAAAGGCAAAATTTATCCCAGCATCTTTCCCAGACACAAAATCCTTGAATCATATTTTCTAATTATTTCTATTCAGACATGAAAATCCAAATCACACAGTCCCTAATGATGTTACACGCAATGAAAGGAAGGGCCTTTTCCCAAATACTTGACTTTATTGTGTCATGATTAGAGGCAACAAATAAATGAGAGAAAACAAGGTTTTGGTTAAATAGAAAAGTCATGGCTATTTTCTCTATTCAAACTGTTTTGATATGATAAACTGTGGAAAAAGAAATTACACATGAGAAAACACTTGAAATTACTATTGGTATTATCAAACAGTACAATTTGCTTGAAAAATATCTAACATTTAGACAACAGTATTCTTCAGAAGCAATGTTGAGATCAAATCCTTTGGGGTTTAGTTGAGATGAGTTTGAGAAGAATCTTTCTTGACTGTGTATTTCTGTTATTGCTAACTGTGCCTCTGATGAAGGTTTCTCTGCCTCTGATGAGGAGTTTTAAGACCCGTCCAGGAGTACTGTGTCCAGCTCTGGAGTCCTCAGCACAGGAAGGACATGGACCTGTTGGAGCAAGTCCAGAGGAGGTCTACAAAAATGATCAGAGGCCTGGAACACCTGTCCTGTGAGGGAAGGCTGAGAGAGTTGTGGTTGTTCAGCTTGGAGAAGAGAAGGCTCTGAGGTGACCTCGTTCCCGCCTTTCATTACCTAAAGGGGTCTGTAAGAAGGATGGGGACAGGCTTTTTAGCAGAGCATGTTGTAATAGGACTAAGGGTAACAGTTTCAAACTGAAGGAGGGCAGATTTAGGTTAGATATAAGGAAGAAGTTTTTCACCATGAGGGTGATAAAACACTGGCACAGGTTGCCTAGAGAGGTGGTGGATCACCCGTCTCTGGAGACGTTCAAAGCCAGGTTAGATGGGGCCCTGAGCAATCTGGTCTAGTGGAGGATGTCCCTGCCCATGGCAGGGGAGTTGGACTAGATGACCTTTAAGATCCCTTCCAACACAAACCATTCTATGATTGTGTATACATTCCTTACCATCACTGTAGGTAAGCATCCAAATGGGGCAAAAGTAAAATAAATTGAAAATTAAATTGCTTAATTTTCTGTAGACACATACCCCCAATTCTTTTGTTTGTTGTATGTGCTAGAGATAAGCACGACTTTGCCCATGCTGTAAGCTCCATCATCTCTTTTGAATTTGACTGTATAAAATGTATCAGATGATAGAGCGGTCTTGTTCATTTGGAGATTCAAAGGTGGGGAACAGAATCTTCATGTGTCTGCACAGCAAATTATTAAGTGGAACCAACTATACTCCAACAGAAAAATGGCCAAGGGCCTTAAAGGAAATTAAAATGAACCATAACAATTGGAATTCACACAGAGCATAAAGGACCTTCCTGAGATAAATAATACATGCATTAAAAAGCATTGAACAGGAAAGAATGTGATAATGGATATTATTTCTCGAAAGCAAAAACAAAATCAGAAAATAAAAATAAGATCTTTGAGCAAAGGACAAAACTGTGACAACATGCCTACGAGGGCTTCACAGCGAATCATGGCTGTAGCCTGGATCTCCTGCCTTCTTTTTTCTCCAGAGGTTCAGCTGAGAATCAAGCTCTAAAACTCCTGCAAGGGAAAGGTAATTTCAATATTCATTCAGGCAAAGGTTTCTTAGATGCTAGGGGATGAAATCTAAATCTACACTGGATTTGTATAGAAATGAAATCCATTGCTTCTGTAGTGGACATCATTATTTTGGGGAAGATTTCTGAAGAATTGTGGCAGATTTCTATTCATGGCATCCTAGAAATCAAAAATAGAACAGAGTAGGAAATGGTGCCATTTACAAGGATGCTGTTACTCAAACACTTTAGAAAAGTCCCTTTAACTCTGTTCTGCAGGAGATTAGAGCAGGTAGTACAGAGATGTGTCTGGCCTTGTAATCAGTGCAATAGTGTACAAGCCCAAATAACTTGAAGAATGCAATGTCTGGAATTCATGGCGTTACAGATTGAAAATCAGTATCCAAAAGCACACTGGTTTAGACATAACAAAGCAAAAAGATGGAAGAAAAGGACAGAAGGGGAGTGACAGGGATGGCTCAGGAAGCACACAAGTTTTTCTCTCATTCTGTGGCTCATCTTCTACATTCCTGCCCTTCCTCCTCCTCTCTGTGTACTTTCCAGCAATTTAAATGTGCCCCAGGATCTTTACACCAGTCTTTACTGTCAGAGAGCAGCAGCCGTGGATTCTTGACAAGTGCAGGAGAGCCAGGAGCGATGGTAAGAGCAGGGCAGACAGGGCAAGGGCACAGTCCCACAGGACCTCAGAGAATTTTTATTACTCGCCCCTAAAATGAACTGGGTTTGAAACCTTCGACTGACTGATACAAGCTGAGCTGGCTTAGGTTTGAATGAAACAAAAACCTATGTTCTGGTGCAACTGTGAAAGTTGGTGGTGTGGAGTGTAGAATTCCTTTTATTATTTTTAAATCCAGAAGACACATAAGACTAGAGAGAATCTACAAAATAGCCCAGTCCTTCCGTACACTGGCAATGAAGTCATTGACAGCATGGCCATGTTTGCTCCATAGGCAGTATCCATAGGTTGTAAGAAATATCAAGCTCTCTATACAAATTAAGACCTTTTCTGAAATGGAACAAAAGCCATAATCCATTTTATAACACAGAAGCTCATTGTCGCAGCAGCTGTTGCTGCAGCAAGAAGTGAGTATGTGCTGGTATTCCTGCAAAAGACTTTACGCTGTGAGAGAGAGTACAGGAAAAGCAGTCATTGTCTGACCAAAGAGAGTATCTTCTCTGATGGATCACAACCAATACACAGAGCTCAGATCTGCTTTTGAAACTGCCCTCCACCACCCCCACCTGGAAGATTATCCAAGTGCTACTGGAAAAGCTCTAGCTCGTTAGTGCTGAAATCTTTGAGGGCCTATCCCAAGCTCATTTGAAGTCAAAGGGCATGTTTATATTGACTTGATGAGTTTTGGATCTGACACCTTGGCTCTTCACACATGTGACATCTAGCTCCGTAATTGTGTGCACATAAAAAGAGAGAACATAAAAGCTGTCAAGTTGCTGTGCCCTGTGGTTGTCCTCAGTGATGCTCGATACTCTTTTCCAGAAGGCTTCTGCTTCCTTCTCACTCCAGGCTTTTTTGAGGACTTAATAAGGAAAAGCTCTTGTCATCAAACAAAGCTCATCCAAGTACACATCTTTCTTTGATGCATCCCAGGTCTCAGACTGAATTTCTTCAAAAGCAATAAACAGAAAAGAAGAGAAAACAATTATCAACTTGGTGTGTAGACATCTAAGCTTCTCAAACAGAGCTTTCTTTCATGTCTTCCAAGTGATCAAGACTAGAAGTAGACTTTTGACCCAATTCTCTAGAGAAACTCCTTTAGAAAATAACTTCTTTGCTGGTCAGGGTTTTATTTCATGGCAGTCTTTATACTAGACTAATATTATAAAAAGGACAGTTTCAGGAAATATCCTTGAAGCCACAGAGAGGATACTAGTAGCTCCAGAAATAAGGAGGCTGCAGGTCAATTGAAGAACACAGAATTAGCTAAAAAATCAGTATCAGCAGACATGCTGGCTATGTATCACGAAGATCACTTCTTCACAGTGGTGGATATGACGCACCTTTTGTTCGCATTACCTGTTAGAGTGGTTATCAAATTTATCCCCAGAAAGGACAGCAAGAGCTTACATGCTCATGGATGGGAGTAAATATTTTACAACAATCATTTTCTCATGTTGTCATATTGTTTTATTTTACCCCTGGAAATGACATTTTTCATCCAGTGGATTCCCAAGTGGCAAGGTGCAATGGAAATACTTCATGTCTGAAAATATTTCATCCTGCTTACTGTATTTTATTTTTGAACTTCCTCTAGAAGTTGCTCAATTCTGAAGAATGATGAGCACATTCATACTGTTACATTGAAAACGTAGACAACATGTAGGTTTACAGAATTTTTGTCACTGTTCTCTTTAATGTTGTCCATTATCATATAATCATCAAGGTTGTGAAGAGACCTTCAAGCTCATCCAGTACAACCCCTGCCTACATCACCACTAACCCACATCACCCAGCGCCACATCCAGACGCATCTTGAACACCTCCAGGGATGGTGACTACACCACCTCCCTGGGCAACCTATTCCCATACCCAATCACCCTGACAGGGAAGAATGTTTTCCTGATGTCCAATCTGAATCTCCCCTGCTGCAATTTAAAGCCATTTCCTCTCATCCTTTCACTATGGACACGGCAGAAGAGACCAACCCTGCCTCACCCCAACCTCCTTTCAGGGAGTTGTAGAGGGCGATGAGGTCCCCCCCAAGCCTGCTCTTCTCTAGACTGAAACTATCGTTTACTTGTATGAAAGTATTTGTAGATGGCTGACATGAAACCCACAGCCATAGGACCTAACTGTACTGCTCAAACCACTTGAGTTCTTCATTCGTACATGAAAGGGCCGGACCTTTCAGACAGCTTCTGAGAGGTTTGCATGTAATGAGTAATGCTATTTCATGAGCAGACACTAAAAACAAAAGCATTTGCCTCTCTATGTTATGGCAAACAAAATAAGCTGTATTTCACATAGTTGTTAAAAATGCTAAAACGTATTTGGGGATGAGAGGAACCCTTTTACAGCTCCTAGCAACTGGATCCCTTTTCTCTTTGTCCATTTTGTTAAAGAAATAGAAGGTTTTTCCCATTGTAGTGTAGTACTAGGCTTTGATAAAGTCTATTCTCATCCTTTTTACTGTTGGTAGATATGAAGGAGAAAATATTTTAGATTGAGGAATCAAATAATGTAGCCTTTGAGGAAGCCTCTGAGGAAACCATGAACTGAATTACGTGTAATTGTTTATGAGATGCAATTTCAGGGATGTGACGGTCCTATTAGTGTCATATTGTAAAGATTCTTACCATGCCCTGAAGGAAAACCTGACAAAAGTAAGCAAACAAAGGAAATGGAAGTTATTAATCACAAATCTGTTGTGGTTTTTTTTCTTTTTTCATACTAAAAAATGATGTCAAAAAAACAAGCAATAAAACTCCACATCAGTTCCGTTATTCCCTGGGGAAGACACAAACTGCATCATCCGTGCAAATCATATCTACTTTTATTATGGAGGCTATTGTTATTAAACCCTAAAATGGAGTACAGATAATTGTTACAGATAATCCAGCTAGTTCTAGTGACAAGTCTATTTAGAAAGGTGAGTCTTATTTTTGACCTAGCAAAACTAAAAATGGCTGTGAGAAGACAAAAGTAAATCCCAGGAAGCTTTGTAACTGGAGGAAGGCTTTAATTCAATTACTTGATGAAACAGCTCTGAAAGTATTCACTTAAAATCTCAGTGTTATTTAACCTCCCATTTGTCTAAAGAATAATTTGAGACAGAAAGTTTAATGAAAATTAAGCATCTTAAATTGAAGTTAAATCCCTCTCAGACTCTGTCTTACGTTAGTCAGCTTACGTTGTCTAGCGGTTCGGGGTTTAATGGAAAGAGCTTTTAATGAAACTCAAGTTACAGCCACATTTCAATGTTCAAATAAAAGCATCAATAACAAATAAACCTCTGCAGGTGCTGTTGATGTAATTTCTCTCATCCCTTTATTTTTGAGTCTGGGTGACAGCTTGTTTCCAAAATGCTGTCGAATTCTTCGGGGACTCCTTGGGGATCCTTCTTTTGCTTTATCTCTTATATACATGGTCAGTTGTGAGTTTCTCTGCTTGCGGTGGTGTTTTTGAATTGGGCAACACTTTCCATTCTTAATGCATCAAGTTCTGTAATGGCTTTGAAATTTTATTTTTGAAAACCTGTATTTTTCACAATATCATTGCAGTCCTATAAGTTCTTAAGCTTGGCATTCTTAAGAGTGCTTCAAAGTTTTTTCACTTGCATTAAAAATACAGATTGTATATATCAAAGTCTCCTGGCTTTATAGATTAAATACTTTGAAAGTTTATATTATTGATATGGCACACTTGCTTGAAGTACTAAAATAGTTTCTTCAAGTGTAGCTTCTTCCATTAAATACTTCTGTAGGCTTCTCGTAACTTAAAATTTTAATTAGCATTTTTCATAGGCCTGCCAAATAACTTCTCAGTTGTATACTCAAGCAATTTCTTAGTTATTAAACAAACAAAATATTGATTACTTGTAAGAGAATCTTCATCCTGTCATAAAGGCAGGTACATGTCATCACCCAGTTTAAAATAGCAACAGGAACAGCCACAAGCAAGGTTTACAGAATCACAGAGAATCACAGAATAGCCTGAGTTGGAAGAGACCTTAAAGGTCATCTAATCCAACCCCCCTGCCATGTGCAGGGACATCCCCCACTAGATAAGGTTGCTCAAGGTTTAAATCTGGATGATTTTCTTTCTGCTGTAGGAATTTCATTTCTATAAAGTTTAAAGACAGAAAAAGCTTTACAGTGCCTGAACACAGATAAACAAGCAGGTTGTCACCTTTAAAAGAAATAATGAATTGAGAGTGATCCAACAAACTTTTCTCAAATGTAACGCTCTTTTGCCTTCAAAGTCTTCCTTTTAAGTCTTGGTATGTTTGCAAAAGACACCAGTGTTTAATATGAACATTTATAATCAGACCTGTCTCCAGAGGAAAAACTTCAGAGTATAAAATTACATTATTGTGCAGGAATGAGGTGGTCTATTTTTATGGAAGAGCTTATGGCTTGAAATAACTGAGATTGCTGCATGCTCGGTGTCCTCTATTAAATAGTTAATTGGTTAGATTCTTCTAGGGTAATCTTATTTTGGAGAGGACAGGCAAAATTGTCTTCAGAAGAGTCACTCTGATTACAGGCATCTCTAAGGAAAAATTTTTGTTTGTCTGGCTTGGGAAAGAGTTTTAGCTTCTTCACTTATTAAATTTAAGTTTATAGTTGGAAGTCTCACAGTGAGTACTTTGCATGCAACAGGAAAATCTTTACTACGTTTAGAATACTGGGGAGTTTCAGGGGATGCCTGTGACAGAACAGTGAGTTCATGAAACAAAGTTTCATGAACTTTTACTGTCCTTTCTTCCGTTTTACTGCTTACTCATGTTTCACTTTATTCACTGGAGGTTCTAATTCTCCCCAAATTGCTGTATTGGAATCTAATTCCCTCATATTGCTGTGCTTTGAGAGTCTTTATGTTGATGAACAAAATTAGTCTTTTTAGCAAGTAATTACTTAAATTACCTTAATTATATAATAATGTAAGGTCAGCAACAAAATTATATATACTCTAGCTGAATCATTATAATGCTGATGACATTAAGTGCCAAGCACTAACTTCCATCCTGTCTCTCCCAGAGCCAAGGTTTCGTACAGTCCCACTGCAGTTTACTCAGTGTAATTTAGTTTGAGGTGTTTATCATAGTGGAGATGGCCAAAAAGGTATTTGAGATAATTAGTTAAGTGATTTCATAATTGCTAAAACATCTGTCGGAATTAATTCCACAAAGTAGCCATTTTATTGGAAAAAAAAAGTATATTCTCATAATACGTTTGGCAGAATAACTCCCTTGGAGTCCCTGAAATGGCTACAGGGAAGAATTCAGGACACTGAATTAGTCTTCAGTTGCAAACTGCATAAACTATCTACCCTTCTGTCGTTTCAGTTTAGGAAGACATTGTCAAGATCAGTGCAATAAGTCTTTAGCTGCTTATAACAAAACTCTTTTAGCTTCTTCAGCACGGTGGCTGTTCCAGAGAGTCTGAATGGTCCTCTTGGACATGAGGTATTTCCTTTGTGTCTCTCCTGACCTCAGATGTGCTGACACTGAAGTCTTTTCACTCATTAGGGCTCTAATGAGAATCCACAGATGTGTTTGTTTCAAGGTTGGGTTTTTTTGTTGCTTCAAACAGCTGTAAGTTTATACATCGTCTTTTCAGAGTCCATAAATGAAGCTGAACTTGTACAAACACAGATAGTATTTAGAGCAGTTTTAGACTGTAACAGCAGCTAACATTTTGAGAGTTAACGTTTCGGAAAATGTTAGTGATGCTGCAATTGAGTATCTGAGGTAGAAAAAACAGTTTGATGGTAAAAAGAGGCTAAAGGTGCCCCATTGCAAAGTTACTCCTTTAGTCACAGAATCACAAAATCACTTGAGTTGGAAGGGACCTTAAAGGTCATCTTTCTTACAGGCCCCCTTTAGGTACTGAAAGGCAACAATGAGGTCTCCTCGGAGCCTTCTCTTCTCCAGGTTGAACAACCCCAACTGTCTCAGTCTTTCCTCACAGGTCAGGTGTTCCAGGCCTCCTGATCATTTTTGTGGCCCTCCTCTGACTTGTTCCAACAGGTCCATGTCCTTCCTGTGCTGAGGGCTTCAGAGCTGGACACAGGTACTCCAGGTGGGGTCTTACTAAAGCAGAGTAGAGGGACAGAATCCCGTCCCTCGACCTTCTGGTCACAGTTCTTTTGATGCAGCCTAGGATATGGTTGGCCTTCTGGGCTGTGAGGGTACATTTATGGCTCATGTCCAGCCTTTTGTCTACCAGCCTTTCACCTACCAAGTCACCCAGTAATGCTCAGTTGTGTAAATGGTTCTCGGTGCAGTTTTACCTTGACCCAACTTAGAATCTCCCAGCTGGTTCCCAGTTGAATTGCAAAAGTTGACACTTCTTGGTTCATTGTTATGGATATGACCTGAATGTCCATGGGGTCCAAGGAAATGCAGCTTGACTGTAGTCACTCAGGTGAGTTCTACCATGTGTAAATCATGCTTGGCTCTGTGATGAGTACAAGAGTAGTAACTGCTGCCCAAGACATGTTTGGTATAGATGAACTAGGATGCTAATCTTATTCTCATCTTGCATCCTGTTAAGGGACAGCATGGTGACGTGCAGTCACCAAATGATGCCATGAAGCTGAAAATTGAGCTGAGTGCTGTTGTGATGCAGAGAAGTTTGCACTGAAAGTGTTGAACCTGATTTATTCACAAATAAGGTGATAACTGGTGTGTGTGTGTGACAAAGCAAAAGATGGTGAGTGGGGGAAAAGTACTCAAGCAAAGTGTCCAAAAAATACATTTTAGTATAATCTTCCAAAATTCTCCATAAACATATTGACAAAATGGGGCAATCAATGGACACTGATATTAAAGATAGGGGAGAAGCAAGCTCAGGAGATGCTTATCACGGTAAGGAGAATATCCAGAGAGACTAAAATGGTGATGGAGAGGAAGGCAGCGCAGCAGTGAAAAAGGAGAAAATGGAACAGAAGATAGTTTGTATATATGGTCATTAAGATCAAAAACAATTCAGGTACCTCAGTAGTTCAGAGCTGGTGTCAGCCTTCTCTGTGATCACCTTTTAGACCAGAGGTATTTAATAAGGACTGGTTACTTCAAAGGTAGCTTAAAGTTATTTGTGAACTTGTGCTGTATCGGAACTTCTCTCACCTCCGTGAAAAAACAAGGGAAGGTGCCACCCCAGGTCATTTTCTGATACAGTTCCTACAGTCAGGTGATCTGAGGACAGGAGGATGATGAGCTCTAGGAAGGCTCAGCATCTCCAAACAGACTGCAGCAAAGCAGCCTGGAATACCACGTCCCTGCCAGCTCCCTGCTCTGAACCTGAGCTTCCCCCTGCACCCATGTGCTCAGAGTCCACGTGCCCTGGGACAGCCTCAATTCGTTACAGAGGGAGGGCTGCCAAAACGGTTTAATCAGAGAATATGTCTCTTGGTGCCTTTTTCAAACAGAACAGCAAAATGACCCCCCACACACACACATCCAAGTCTCCTCAGCCTTATTTTCACAGCCTGTTACAGAGGTGGAATGGAAAGAGTGAGGGATGTCAGGGCAGCTGGATGGCTGTGTTCAGGGAGCAAGACCTGCCATAAGGCAACTTACTGTTTCCAATGAGGGGAAATGTATTTGATGGAAGTAGTGTGAAAGGCATTCAAAGAAATATCAAGGTATTTCTGCTTAAGTGCTGGATGTTTTCGCTCTCTTTCTACATCACAGGCATCACTGCTGAGCAAGACAGCCATGTTCCTTGGTAGCTTTCTTTAGAGGGCGTAAAAAAAAGGTAATGCACAAAAAGACATTGGAAATAAAGATTTTTCTTTCCACTTTCAAAGAATGATAGGATTTATTTTTTTTTTATATGTGTGGCTGATCTTATTTCAAAGTCACTTTGAAATTTTTTGGGGTATATGATGGATGAAAAGTTCCTTGGGAATGAAAAGGAAGTTTTTAAGTTTTAAAAAAATTGAAAGAAATGTTGAATCGTATTGCAACCACCAGTTTATTCCCAGCATTTTCATTGATATTATTTTTATAGTAGAGAAGCTTTTGTAGTGGTAAATTTTGTAGTTTGTAACATAACTAAAACAATTTAAGAGTTTATATATCTGTGACTAAACTTTCATCTGTAGTAAAATGTGTCACAACACAAATGTTGACAACTGAAAAGCTGAAGCTTGTGAAAAATCTCAGCTTTTAGCTGGAGGTAGAGCATGAAGCTAAACCTGTTGCATCACAGTTTACAGTAGGCAATCGACATCACCTCTCTGTCTGTAAGAAGTCAAAGTTATTTGTCAGTGTTCAATAAAAAAAAAAAGACAAATAAGAAAAAATTAGGTAGAGTAAGATTTTTCAGCAGGTGACTGTTTTGAACTTCTCCTTGTGTCTTTCCATTTCCAAAGAACGATTTGGCAGTTGACGAACACAATACAGGCAGCACAACCATGGTGTTAAATGCTGAGGAGTTAGTCAGAAGTGGATGCTTCGGTAGTTGCAAATTTGTCATTGAGAAAGAAGGAGTGTGTGCTGTAGAGAAGTGTAGTTTTACCAAGGTTCATTTGCATGTATCAGTGCAGGGGTGTGTGTGTAAGTACAGTAGCAAACAGCACGGAGAAACAAATTGTGTCTCTTGAAAGGAGGAGGGGACCTTCAGTGATAATGTGGAACATCTAAAACTCATGAAAGATCAGGTAAGTTCACCTAAAACTCACCTCGTCCCTGACATTCACAGCCAGGAGTCACCTCAGGTTTAAGAGCCTGTTATGCATTCCTTTGTGCTCAAATTTCTCTCTCTGCATCCACTCAGTCCTGAGCCCACCTTCCCCAAGTGTCCCGTTGGAATGGGCCTTACTGTTGCCAAAAGATCACACAGTATTGATTAAAGGCATATGGGATCTTTTTGCCTCAGGGCCCACATTTCCCATGGCACAGACATCACCACGTGACAAAGAGCTTTCCCCAGTTTACCTTATCCTCAAGGGATTTACTGAAAGAATTGAGGTTGTGCACATCCCATAGTGCTTGTTTCTCTTCAGCAGACAGCAGATGGTAGTGCCTTTCTTTAGATACAAACACCAGTATTTTTTTATCTCTATAGACAGGTGTTATTTCTCTAGGAATCAGGGCACTCATCAGGCCCAAACTGGTGTTAAATTTTCCCCAAGAAACTCTCACACAAGGACATGCTCCTGGAGCATGGATAGCAGAGCAGCTAGCATTATCATCCAGGGATGGTCTGCTCGCAGGCCTGGTTTGGGTGACTAAAGTACTACCCATGGTAGAAGAAGATTGTCCTGAGAGCCACTTAGTCATCTGAACATATAAGAGTCCATGAAACCAGACAAGGAGAGATCAGGGGAAGTCATTCACTTTGATCTAATCAAGTCTTTTGACATCAGCGACCTGGATGAGGGAACAGTGTACCCTCAGCAAGTTTGCTGATGACATGAAGCTGGGAGGGGTGGCTGTCACACCAGAGGGTTGTGCTGCCATTCAGCGAGACCTGGACAGGCTGGAGAGTTGGGCAGGGAGAAACTTAATGAAATACAACAAGGGCAAGTGTGGAGTCTGCATCTGGGAAAGAACAACCCCATGGATCAGGATAGGTTGGGGTCTGACCTGCTGGAGAGCAGTGTAAGAGAAAGGGACCTGGGGGTCCTGGTGGACAGGAGGATGACCATGAGCCAGCAATGTGCCCTTGTGGCCAAGAAGGCCAGTGGCATCCTGGGGTGCATTAGAAGGGGGGGAGGTTAGTAGGTCAAGAGAGGTTCTCCTCCCCCTCTATTCTGCCTTGGTGAGGCCACATCTGGAATATTGTGTCCAGTTCTGGGCCCCACAGTTCAAGAAGGACAGGGAACTGCTTGAGAGAGTCCAGCGCAGAGCCACTAAGATGATGAAGGGAGTGGAACATCTCCCTTATGAGGAAAGGCTGAAGGAGCTTCCTCCCTGTTTAGCACTCATCTCTAGTTTTGGATAGTCCAGTACAAGAAACATATGGACACACCAGAGTGAGTCTGGTGAAAGGGCACTAAACTTTTTAGGGAGGTAGAGCATGTGGCACAGGAGGAAAAGCTCAAAGAGCAGAGTTTTGTTCAGTCTTAATAACAGAAAGCTCTTCTTATTGAGTACAGCTACTTATAGGAGGGTAAAGAGCAGGCAGAGCCAAACTCTTCTCAGAGGAGCACAGGAGAAGGAGAAGAGGTAACAGACACAAGCTGCAGCGAGGGAAATTCTAATTAGATATTAAGAACAAATGAGGTGGTCAAACATTGGAGCAAGTTGCCTAGAGAAGCTGTAGCATCTCCATCCTTGCAGATTCCAGACTCCACTGGGTAAAGCCCCAGACAACCTGCTTTAACTTTGAAGTTGGACCTACTTTGAGCAGGGAGGTTGGACCTGATGGCCTCTAGATGGCCCTTCCAACTTAAACTATGCTGTGATTTTATAAACTGCAGGACAAAAATTATTTAAAAACAGCTCCAGTAGTCCAGCTCTTCATTTCAATGTTACACCCTTAACACTGAATTTCTGACAATGCAGGTGCTGTTTTAAAGCTTCTTCTGTGCTCCTTTTGTGTCTGGGGCTGCAGTGCCTGCAGATACCTTCTTGCAGTAAACTCTGCTGCTTTAGTGGGGTTTCCAGCCGTGGGTGTTGGACCAAGAATAGATTGGTCTAACAGTGTTCCAGGGCCGGTTGTTAAATACCATGTCCATAAGGCAAACTGAGTGGTTAGCACCTTCTACTCACAAATGAGATGTGAGATCTTTGGTTAACCTTTCTGTCCACTGTGCACTGAATTTGGCACAGAACAAGGCAGTCTGAGCATCATGATACCCAGCCAACTGAAGGTCAGTACGAGATACTGATGGGCAAGGTATCTTTCCTGCTTTCCTTCACTATATAAAGTTAACATTTAATTGTTGCAACTGCTTTTGCTGCAGGTCTTGGTGTTGGACAATTAACTTACCAGTTTCTAACCTTGTACCTGAAGTCTGAGGAGCAGATCTATATTTGGTAGAGCTGCTGCGTTCCACTAAGTTTATACTAGGGCTCAGTTTGACCTGAGCTATGCTCCCCTGTTGTCTAGTAGTAGTTTGAAATTCCTCGAATTGCTAAGCAGTGTAACTTCTGAAAAAAAGAATTATAGTGGTTTCAGTGTATCCTGGTTAGGTGAAGGCCATGTCTAACCCAACTAAGCAATAGTTTAATCGCAGAGACAGTTTTAAATGTTCTTTATCACCGGTGCCTGAATTCATTCTGACCAGTTTCCATTCTCTTTCAAGCTACGACTTTGTATTTGCCCCAAAAGCCTGTTCAAGAGTGGAAAGATGTGGCAAAGATTTTAAGGGACTGTTATAGAGCCCCTGGAGACAGAGATCGAAATGTGCTTTCATAATTATTCCACAGACTAAACTGTGTGACGTCAGTGTGATTCATGCAAGGTCATTACAATTTATCTTTGTATCTGAGCAAAAGGTGAGAACAGGATACTGAGAGAAAGAAGCTTGCCGTGTGTCTGATTTTGGTATAAAGTGCAGAGTCGTAAATAAATGGTTAGGTGCCATCTTGAGGAGTTGGGGTGAAATAAGGTGAAAGGAACATTTAGGAAAACCCCCACATTTGCAGGACATTCTCATGTTATTTGATACAGATTATGTGTAGACCTACAATATGATGATAACCAGCACAGTAGCAAAAACATGTAATAAATAATAAACCAAATATGTGATGCTTTGTACAGTTTGAAATAGGCTAACATTACAACCTAAAAATTTGTTAACGTCTCTGCCTCTTCTAAGGGGAGTAGTGAGGATTGCCACCTAGTTCTAAATGCAGGTATTTTGCAGGCTGATTTCTTTTTGTCTGCTCCCACTCAACACTTCTCGTGCCTTCTCTTACTCCTCTTGAATTACTGTGTTGCGTTTTGTACAATAAATGGTGTTTGAGTGTATATTTGAAATGACCAGGATTGGTATTAGAAATTAAATAAAATATTACCTTTTTTTTTTCTTCTTGTAAATTGCTCCAATAGTAGCAAATTAACAGTAAATTGATAGAGAAAGGTAAGCATAGATCCTTTAAATCATAGTGAAGTTTTTGGCATTCAAGCTAGAAGTATCTCAATTTAACACATCATTGGTTTGTATTATTAGAAATTTCATTGGTTTGTGGAGCGTATGATGGTTATGCTCTAAAATTGAAAGTACATAGACTCAGGACTTCTACAGTAGGCTGAGCTCTTACGCAGTTACTGATCATTGTGCAGCAACTGCCATGACTTGTTAATAAGCACAGGCAAACCACCATTAAAACCCTACTTGCCACTGTATAGAAGGATTTTTAACAGTACTTATTTTCTTGTTTATGGTTCTATATCAATCATGAAATGGGAACTGAGAGACCAGTAAATGTCATTTGCCACTTTTCGAGTGGCATGAATTTATCATCTGCATTGCATTTCATCACATTCATCTGTTTCCTTCCAAACGGGAGTAGGGGATTAGAGTGGAAATGTGTCTTGAATCATTAAAAGAAACACTGCTTAAAATAGTAATGTAAATTAAACTAGCAAAATAGTTTCAGTTAATACTTAGTCTGTGTCATCCAAACTCCTCTTTTACTGTTCTGAACTTTATTCCCTGAAAATTATTCTAGAACTGTCTCAAAATAGAGGAGACATTTTTGCTTAAATAGTAAAATATTTTAAAAGCTTACTAAACTTTAAGAGGGTCTTTACGTGCTAGCCACGGCAACTGCCCTTTCCACGGGGTATTTGACGGGAACGTAACAAGGGTTTACTGTGTCTATAAAGTCCTAGCATGATATTTATTCTTTGTCATGGGCAGGCTATGTTAAATGTGCCTTCTGCCACAATCATGAAGCTGCTTTTATTCCGATGGTGGTTTTCCCATCTGTGTGGAGGGTGGCTGGGTGAGCTGAGTGACAACGTCTGATAATGAGCATTTCTCCACTCTTATGTGCTGCTAGGAGGCCATTACTTGGTACTTGATACGTTCTTTGCCTTTTCCCTTGATGGATTGGCCTCATCTGTTGTCAGCCTTTTGCTCTTAAAGCTTAATGTTTTTCATTGTTCCTTGCTAAATAAAAAGTGTTAAAATGTTTGTGCTAATGTAGTGTAAGAAGCTGATGTGTCTGAAGCACAGGTGGTTTCACCAGCTTGTCCCAAGGGTGCCCCATACACAGGACAAGGCTGAGTAGCTTCTGCCAGGTGCATGCCTGGTATCATGACAGCTTGTGTCAGTAATATTCTTTGGCTTGCATACACAATCCTGCAACATGATGGGACATAGGCATGGTGTGCCACCAGGCTGGGTGAGGAAACAGCCGTACCTTTATCAGGTAATGACAAGTGTTAATCACGGGATGAAAGATGTTTTTCAAAACACTTGGGAAACCAAGTAGCAAAGAAGATGCCAGACTGTTTCTTTCTCATATCTGGAAGCTCCCAGGTGACAGTGTTGTTGGCACAGTTAGCTAGCTGGATCCACCCTGCAGGTTACAAATTACATACTCATTTAATCTATTCTGTGTGCTAAAATACCTCCACAGTTGAGAATGCTCAAATCCAGCCCTAGTAGAGGCAAGCAATTCATTAAGAGGTGCAAATCTTACCACAGTCATGCAGATACATTTGGTCAAGGACACTGTGATGCAGGATATAGTTCCTTTAGCATGAAGATTATCTGGACCATCTACATTGAGACATTCCCCTGCGAAGTCAGGTTTCTTAATGGAGTCCAAACTGGTATCCGAGTAAGTTGTATTTGAAAGCAATTGCTCCTCTGCTTTTAATTAGTACCGGTTGAATACTATTAGTTGAATAATGTGTTTGATTAATAATGCTGTTGTCCATCAAATAAATTATTCAATTAATCTTTTTTTTTTTTTGCATTACCTAAACTCTTCTACAGAAGGCTGCAAATGTCCGTTGAATAATCTATTAGAATGATGCATTGCTTTTCAAATATACTATACAACAAATAATTTTATCTAGTATTCAGCAAGTTTTCCTTAATTAAAATTTACATGTATATAACAACAGTGCCTGACGAATCACAAAGAATTTAGGTAGTAGCAGACACAAGGTGGAGAGAAGTATTTCTGTTATTATGGATTATTTATGTTCTGTAACTCCTGTGGTATTGTGTTTTAAGAGTATGTCAGAGAGACATACTTCCTTTTAGAGTGATCCCCAAATAAATAGTATATGTTTTACCAGTGACGTGCAGCCACCCTTGAAAGAGGAGCGGTTCATTGCACAAGGGTGGAGAATGAAGAAACAGAAGCTGAGGAAAAGAGCCAATTCCCTGGCAAATAGATTCACATGGCAGGCAGCATCTTCTTGTCTGCGCTCACATGCAGGGAGCTCTCACTCCCAGCAAACGGCTCAAATAGGCCCTCTCAGAAGGGCTGTCTGCTCCTATCAGGGTCCAAAATACTGAGTGGCAGGGGACCAAGCTTCCAGATCTAATATTTACACCAATAATTTGCACAGACAGTTCAAAAGCTTGGAGAAGGTAAGGAAAAAAACCAAAATCTTGTTTGGAGAAAGCTCCAAAGAAAGAATGAAAAGCCAGTCTTGTTTTGATTTCAAAGGGGAAGCAAGTCCTTTACTCTTGCAGTTGCATTTCTCTTTCGCTGCCAGTTAGCAGAATTAAACAATAATTTAGAGGTTCAGAGGTTCTCCATGAAGTATGAAATAACCCAGTCACTGCTATGTTTGGGGACCTCAGAGACAGTCGAGGAACCTGGATTGGGGCCATTAAGGTCATCTGGTTTTGTCTCACCAAAACCAGGTGGGTTTTGATGCCTGGTTACTTGGTCAAGAACACTTTTTAAAGGGAAAAAAGAAAAAAGCCATTTATTCAGGAATTTAAGTCCTGGGGTTTATTACTAACCCTTGGGGATGGATTTACAACAGCTCACCGTCTCTCTTATTTAGAGTGTCTGTCTGTAGGCTCTTGATCTAGCCAACTTGACTGTATCTTTTTATTAAAGTTTCACTTCCTGTGATGGTGGATTTAATTTAATGCAAGAGAAATTATGTCTAGGTGACATGATCTGACTGTGTTATGCCAACTCCTACATTATGACATTCCTCTCACACTAACTAAAAGCTTTGTTGCAACGTATTAATATAGAAAGGGTTATTTGTTTTGTTAGTAATAAAGGCTGTATATTTGCTGTTCAGAACTAGTAATAAGGTTGACTTTTACACAACCTTGGGGAGAAAGTTACGTTATTTATTTAATTTTTTTTGAAGAGTTAAAAATTATAAATGCATCTTGTGTATGTTCAGATGAGACGAGAGCAAAGGAGAGTACATACAAATTCCATCAAATACAATTAGCATAATCAGAGGCTGGATGAGAGCCACAAATGATTGCACAAGGGAAAAAAAAGTAGTTCCTGGGATCTTGGTACATTGCGTGAAGCTGAGCGGGACACAAAGCAATAGGAACTATTTTTACCCAAGGGCAATTTTTACTGATACCGTCCTTGCAAGCAGCTCTTATTTTATTATTTTTATGGATTTTTTTTCTGCCCTAAATTTGTATACTGAATTATCCATAAGGATAAATGTCAGTGTGGATTAAGATTAAATTAGGAACTAGATACTCCAAAACAAAAAGCCTCTCTCCCTCATATGCACTCCCTTTTCTTTAATTTAGTTTAGGTTGGAGGGAAGGGGGGGTTGTTTTTTTTCCCTTTAGATGCACCAGACCACATCTACATAGATCGTATTTTCTTTTGATTCTTTTTAAGTTAATTTTTCTGTGCAGATAATTTAACTTTCAGTATCTCATCTTCTTTGGTTTATTTTATCTTTCTTTTCATAGAGTTTCTGAATTTCTTTCTTCTGCTTGTAATATAGGTGGATAATGTTCTTTGTCTTTTTTGGTTTTTTCCTTTTTCACTCTGGTTCTGCTGCAGTGCACACGGGGGCACAGTTAGGGAGTTTACAATAGTTCCTACCTTCCAGAAAGTGATGAGTAATTTAGACCATCCAGGACTGCCAGACTCCAGCTTCTAACAGAGCCGATGGAGAGAAGTAGGCATGACACCTGAATTAGGTACCTGTATTACATTGTTTAACTGCTGCCCCTAGATCTTACCAAGTTAGTTATAATAACCTTATTCATGTTAGTAGGTAAAAGCTCAGTGTTTAATAATTCCCCCCATGTTGTTCTCAGAGTCTTTGCTTATCTGCAAGACAGTCTTTTCCCTGCGTACTTCTTTCTTCCAAAACTGGTGCTTTTTTCTGTCACTTTGTGTTTCATCTCATATTTTCTCATCTTCTGCTCACCTCCTTTTCACTCCCTCTGACACATGGAAATGCTCTAGAATAAATTCAGGCACTCATACTTTATTAGTCTTTCTCATATGCATACTTTGCTAGTTCATTTTTTTTTTGCTGGGATTGTTATGCTTGGCTTTTTTTTTAAACATTTTAATACAAAATATACTTAACAGTGTCTATTTAAAATTGCAGTTGTTTAAACACTCCAAATGGTCCCTTTGAGAATTGGAAGAAATTCAGGGAATGCGACCAAAGGTGGCTGGTGATTACTTCTGTTTAGCACATCTTCCTTTCATAGAATCATAGAATGGGTTGGGTTGGAAGGGACCTTGAATATCATCTAGTTCGAAACCCCCTGCCATGGGCAGGGACACTTCCCACTAGACCAGGTTACTCAAAGCCTCATCCAACCTGGCCTTGGACACTGCCATCCACAACCTCCCTGAGTTCTAGTGTCTCACCACCTGCACAGTGTAGAACTTCTTCCTAATATCCAGTCTAAATCTACCTTCCTTTAGTTTGACCCCCTTTTCCCTTGTTCTGTCATTCCATGCCCTTGTAAAAAGTCCCTCCCCAGCTTTCCTGTAGCCCCTTCAGGTACTGGAAGGCTGCTTTAAGGTCTCCCTGGAGCCTTCTCTTCTCAAGGCTGAAAAACCCCAACTCTCTCAGCCTGTCTCCATAGCAGAGGTGCTCCAGCCCCCTGATCATCTTTGTGGCCTCCTCTGGACTCTCTCCAACAGCTCCATGTCCTTCTTATGTTGGGGACTCCAGAACTGGACACAGCACTGCAGGTGGGGTCTCACAAGAGTGAAGTAGAGGGGGAGAATCACGTCCCCTGACCTGCTGGTCACGCTTCTTTTGATACACAAAACCACATTTATAGGGTTGATTCTACCAGGTCTTGGCTCAGAGCAGCTTCCAACAGTTTTTTAGTCTTTAAAACTAAAATGACAATAAAAATATTTTTAAAAACCAGTACTTTCTCTCCCTTTGTGCATTCAGAGATCTCTCCCAAAATAACGTGCGACAAGGTTTCGGATGGGCAGAAGTCGATCTGTTGAGCACTAACAAGAAGTTTTTGAGAAGCAGGACTGCAAGCATGTACAGCTGGAAATAGGAGTTCCTTCCACTCAGGGAAAATTCTGTTTTCTGAATACAGGAAAGATTTTGGAATGTTTTTGAAGTGGTTTAGTTACACCATTCTTTCCCTCTGGTACTCTTACAGTTGGATTAATGCTGCTGATGCCCCTGGGCTTACAGCTCGAGGTAAGATGCTGTGTTGGGCATGTGACAGCTTTTCCAGACATGGAAATGTCACAAGTTTAAAATTTCCCATTTTATGCCATATACAGCTGTAAACAGCAGTTTTATTCCACTGAGAAAGGCAGATTTTTAGTTTGCCGGTGGAATTAGCTCTCCCAGCTAGATCTTGAAAGGGCTTGAACTCCCTGAAGTCGGGTATTGAAAAGCTGTAGACAGTCACATTTTATAGATATTTTACTTGTGAAATAAAAAAAATACAAAATGAGACCTACCTAGATCAACCTTTGGTAAATAATCTGAATGTACAAATTTACTCATGAAAGAGAAGGAAATAAAAAGATGCCTCAAGATCACTAGTTCCAAAAGCAGATAAGTAATTTTTTAAATAACAGCAACAACAATATCTTACATTTTCACCTCTTTAAGAATCATAAAGCTGTTTAGGTAATAGCTGCACTGTACAATATATACAGGGAAAGCTGTGTCCTGCTGCTGAAGTGTGTTCAGTGTGGTGCAGCGATGCTGTGAGACAACTTGGGGCTGGATGAGAGGGCTCCCACACCTCCTCAAAGCGGCAGGGGAGTATTAGGCAGGCAGAAATGCAATTACTGGAGTTGAAACTGGGCCAAGACAATGGGACTGACAATACATCCTTGGAAAATGTGCTCTTTGATCGTAAATATCCATGAAGCAAGCTTGCCAACGGTATTGATTTTGGCAGTGGATTATCACTGACAGCCAGGATCTGCTGCCCTCCTGCTTTAAGCGGTGCCCTAATAGGTTTTTAGACAAATGGTCAGGGCAGTAGTTAGAGAACAACTCTCCAGGATATGTTCATCACATCTCAGGTTCCCTGGATGTGTTGGATTGACCACGTGAGAAATACTGTACAGGTATTTAGTGCAAAGGCAGCGAATGCTACATGTGTGGGACGTGCTGGACCTACACAGACCAGTTACAGGTGCACTGTGTGGTGTCCAACCTGCCAGTGTCAGCAGCTCTGTGCAAATCCCCACCCATGTGTGGACCTTGCTCAGCCCCACTTGCATCATGAGCTTTGACCGAAATGAAGCATGAGCAAAGTCTGACCTTCATGGTAGCTTTTTTCCTTCAAAATCTATACCTGGGAGACAGTTGCTGGCTTTAGCAAATGTCAGACCTGGGTTTCAATAGCAGACACATTAGGTAATGATGCTTGCAAGCTGATGGTACTTTTACTCTTAAAGGAAGTTCAGTGTACCTATGAGGTGAGCGTTGGTTAAAATAATGAGATAAAATTTGAAGGAGTGCAAAATAATACCGGCACATCATCCAAATGATCTTTGTCTTTGTGTGCGAAATGCATTGAGATTGTGCCTTGATCCTCAACCTGATTCTGAGTCCTACTGTAATACAAATAATAACCAGATATTTAGGATAGATTAGAATTTACTTTTGGATCCATTAGCATTTCTGTTAAATCTGACAAACGATTTAAAAAATCTATATGAATGCAAAGTGCCTGCTCATCATATTTTATGACAGCTGGGTGAATACTTGACATCTTTGTGCTCTTAAAAGAACATATGCAAAGACTCAATTTAATTTGTAGAGTTGAGGGAATTTATTTGCCTAATTTTGTGCCCACTAGCACATGATGGATTTGAAAGTTCAGTTCTAACAGAAATATAATTGGGTTCTCATTTCACTTAGGAGAGAGTGTGATAGAAAGGGTGAGGGGAGAGAGAGAGACATGGGGAAAATAAAGTAAGAAAATGAAACTGAGAATACTCTTGAAAAAAATTGCAATGAGACTGGAAAAAAAAAAGTGTAGCAAGGCAGAGCAGGAGGAAAAGCCCACATATACAAATAAGATACTCTTTAAGGAAGCAGAAGAGCAAAAATAATGCATTCTTAATGATAATGCCAGATGTCTTTTGGCTGGGAAGAGCTGATGCTTTAAAATATACTCACCATGGTAGCTGAAAACAAAGATAAAATATTAAGTCTAGGTTGTGGGAGAGGAGAGAGAAATGTTTCTCTAAATACATTTTCAAACTCAATAAGTAGAACAGCTCATCAAATGTTCAGTCCTACAAGGGTGGTATTTCACTATCAATATCTGTGGTGCAAATGGTAAACTGCAAGGATAGGACACATGGCCATACAAACCAGATCCAGTGGGTGAACCCCAAGCTTGCTGACCATCAGAAGTTAGTGTGATGTCTCCAGTGGTTTCATTTGGAACAGAGACCATCCCACACCCCAGAGGTCAGTTATCACATGCCAAAATATTTCTCTTGGTTTGTTCCCTTCATGCATGACAAGTCCTAGGGTGATCACAAGTGACTAAATCCTGCCAGGTGACAGATACCCCATTGTGGGATGGACATAATGTCTGCTTACATTGATGTCTGCTTAATGTCTGGGCAATTTATACCTAGAAATTGAGGTAGTACTGTGCCACATGATAGGGAAGGAGTCTTCCCATACAACTGCTGAATGTGTCTATATGAGATACAGACGAATGGGATGGTTGATTTGAATCTGACCTGTTTACATGTGCCTTTGTTCTGATTACAGGCACTCCCTTTTTTCAGAAAGCTGGGAGAAGCCCTCTGCTTTAGCAGATTTCCCTAATGTACACAGTGTGATCGGTGGCCGTGTAGCTTTCCTGTGTCTTGTGTTACTGAGGAGTGCTGCCATGCAAGTGGCACACTCACCAGTCTGGTGTCCCTTGTCCCACCATAGCACATGGGGCCAGGACTTTAAGCAGGACGGCCTGCTCACATCCTGAAGTGGCTTTATTAAAAGTCCTTATGGAATATCCCTCTTTCTCACTCAAGTTTATCTCTTAAAGGATTCTCTTAATGGAAAAAAGGGGCAGGAATTGAGTTTGCTTTCACTCTCTAAGCATTTGTGTTTTCCCATTTGCTTCCAAATGAGCTGACTTCTGATGTCCCCAGCCTTTCTTTTGCCTAGCTTTGGACACGAGGTCTCTTTGCAGCTGGTTACTAATGGGCCCATCTAAACCAGGGGTAACTCAAGGCATTTGAAGGTACATCTCTGTTCAGTCATCCAGGACCTTGTTGGCTGCTCAAGGTTTAGGTCAGTACACAGCAAACAGAAAGTACTTTTCCTGAGATACTTGTATTTACTTTGATTTTTAGGTAAGAACTACATTTCTAGATGTATTACTGGTAGCTTTCATTAACGCTCCTTGTTGAACAGTAGCTTTTTCATCTTTGTGCTTTGCTAACATGTTGAATTAAATGGGTTTTTCTGTCTTTTTGATTGTATCCTGATATTCTGTCACCTTTTGATCTCTGTGGTGTGCACATAGACTGTAAACTCCTTCAGGTACAGACTGCTGCACATACGTGTGTATGGGGATGTATTTTTTCTTTAGAGGGTGACTACTATGGCAGAGCCCAAGATACTATGGTACTGTGGAAATAACAACAATAACAACAACAACTACAACAATAACAACAACAGCAATAATAATGATAATTCCACTTTACACTTTTGATACCTAGGAAAAACAAATTTGCTTAAAGTTCATTGTGTGTTCTAGGAAGAGCTGGAAATGGGAACCTACAGACACAGCAAATGGTCCAAAGTACTGAAACATTTCTGACTTTATACAGCAACTCCTGCTTAATCTGATCACTGGTTAATTTAATCCTGTTTCATTTGATTGGATCCCCTGGAACCAAATCATTTGTATTGCATTTTAGTTTGGTATTTCTGATCATTGTGTTTGTTAATTTGATCAGGATTGATTGAACCAGTCATTGAAAATAAATCACATAATTAATCAAACGCACCAGTAGAAAATCAGATCCTCAGCTAGTCTGTTAGCTTTTACCTCTTGTTTTTCTTCCTCAGTACATGGAGTTTGGACTTCCTTTAGGAAGAAGCAGAGTTGAACATTTTAATAGCATCCACATTTCAGTAGTACAAGCGGAGAGATGTGTTCATATGTACACACACACATATGTTTATTTAATTATCTATATAGAATAGAATAGAATAGAATAGAATCATCACAGTTGGAAGAGACCTTCAAGAGCATCCAGTCCCATCCCTTCCTACATCCCCACTAACCCACATCACTCAGCGCCACATCCAGATGCATCTTGGACACTTCCAGGGATGGTGACTCCACCACCTCCCTGGGCAACCCATTCCAATACCCAATCACCCTGACAGTGAAGAAATTTTTCCTAATGTCCAATCTGAATCTCTCCTGCTGCAATTTAAAGCCGTTTCCTCTTGTCCTTTCACTATGGGCATGGCGGAAGAGACCAACCCCCACCTCACCCCAGCCTCCTTTTAGGTGGTTGTAGAGAGCAATGAGGTCCCCCCTGAACTTCCTCTTCTCCAGACTGAACAACCCCAGCTCCCTCAGCCATTCTCCCTAAGACATTTTTTCCAGTCCCTTCCCCAGCTTTGTTGCCCTTCTCTGGACACGCTCCAGCACCTCGATGTCTTTTTTGAAGTGAGGGGCCCAAAACTGAACCCAGCACTCGAGGTGCAGCCTCACCAGTGCCGAGTACAGTGGGACAATCACTGCCCCAGTCCTGCTGGCCATGCTGTTCTTGATGCAGGCCAAGATGCCATTGGCCTTCTTGGCCACCTGGGCACACTGCTGGCTCATATCCAGCTGGCTGTCACCCAGCACCCCCTTCCTGTTGAGCAGCTTTCCAGCCGCTCTTCCCTGAGCCTGTATCGGTGCCTGGGGTTGTTGTGGCCCAAGTGCAGGACCCAGCACTTGACCTTATTGGACCTCATCCCATTGGCCTCTGCCCATTGATCCAGCCTGTCCAGATATCTCTGCAGAGCCTTCCATACCCTCAGGCAGATCAACACTCCCACTCAACTTGGTGTCATCTACAAACTGACTGAGGGTGCACTCGATCCCCTCATCCAGGTCATCAGTAAAGATATTAAACAGAACTGGCCCTAACACTGAGCCCTGGGGAACACCACTAGTGACCAGCTGCCAACTGGATTTAGTTCCATTAACCGCAACTCTCTGTTGTGGTTAATGGAACTGGAAAACAGCCTGTTTTTCACCCAGTGAAGAGCACAGCCATCCAAGCCATGGGCAGGCAGTTTTCTTAGGAGAATGCTGTGGGTGACAGTATCAAATAGAATCGGAATAGTTCAATTGGAAGGGACCTACAAGGATCATCTGGTCCAACTTTATATTTCCACCTAAATTGTCTTAATCTCACAAACTACCCTTTCTGAGGCAGGAGTATTGGGTTGGTGTTGGGTGGAGGATCTTGCTTAATGACTAAACTTTCTTAATGACTCAGTAATTTTAAGGAAATCAGCATGTTGGGTTTGGCACAGAATCATCAATAAATGTAAATAAATGTAAAAAACAAAGTAAGACTCTGTGCTTTGTTCTAATAAGGTCTGGATAGTCTGGTGTACAATCAGTGCTTGTCTGAAGCTAACAGTTACTCCAAAAGCTGTACTATGGGTGGGAAAGGAGATTTTGGATTTGCAATAAAGATTATTTTGATCTCTACCTGTTGTGTGGAAAGGAAAGAATCCCATTTTTAGTGGTTTGGTTTTTTTTCAAAAAAAGTATTTGGTCCTGTTTTGGCTCTTGTCTCTCATCAATACTTCTGACCAAAGTTGGCCATTTTGATCTGCACTGTTAGATATTTATAGATTTGTGTTCTAATTGAAGCTTTATTACAACAAACCAAGGCTCTATTTGTCTTCTGGAGGCAAAGGCTGCATAAACAGCTAAAACTCCTTCTGCCTCTCCTGAAACCCACAGCAAGTTCAGCAGGGGACACATTGCTTCTTAAGGGGTATTATCTGCAAAGACCCTGAGCTCCCTGGCAGTTCATCCTGAGGGGTTATGAGGGCACTGTCTGCCCCGCACCCATCCTAGCAGAAATAGTAGCTTGTGATGGACCATGACCTGCAACAGCAGAGGAGGAGAATTAGGAAGATCAGATCACGACTTGTTGTTGCAGGTGAGGTATCCCTACCATAGGTCATTTAATTTTAGCTTGTCCTTCCCTACCTGGCTTACAGAACCAACCTTTGTTATTTAGAGCTTACAATAACCTCTCTCTCAGTCCCTGTCACCCTGGAGTTTTTTGAGTATTATTTTTAGAGGTGGTTTACTTTGTGTTAGGAAGGAGTAGGAAGTTTTATGTCTTCAGTAGCAGAAATTTTCTTTAACATGTACATAACAGGATTTTCAAACGCATAAAGTCTTTGGCCAAGCTCCCCACCTTTGCTGGGTTTCCTCTTAATGAGTCCTCAAACTGGACATGTAGAAGAATTTAATCTTAAAGGAATAAAAAGTAAAGGAACATAAAGCAGCTTGGTATTGAAGGAAATATAAGTATAGCTTAATCTTAACAGTACCCATTTATCATTGGATGATGAATTACTATTTAGCATCACAAGTTGACACAAACAGAATAATATTGAAGTATCATCAGATTCACACCCCAAAAATGAGAGTGAGGTGCCTGGAAAAAACGGGTGACAATGTAGAATGATTTTGGCAGGCATACTAGTAACGCTAGCCACAGCTCTACCATTATCTGTTTTACTTTAAATTGTGTGGTTGTGGACAGAAAAGTATGTCTAATAGCCATTTGCTAGATTTATAGCTTGGTATGCGATGTGTTTGCCATAAATCTTTTAGAAGGATGATGGTTGAGGCAGCTGAAGCGTTCATGCTAGCCCACGAATCAGTTCTGCTGAAGGAAAACCAGAACAGGGCAGCTTGCTAGTGGCAGCATGGAGATACAGAAACAAAATAAGCAGGAATGCTTTGGTGTAAAACCTGGAAAAACTGGAGAAAATGGTGACTCTGTTTCCAGAAAAACCATATATTAACATTCTGTGGTAAATGAAATTAAATGATCGTCCAACTGCCTGATCATGCACTGAGCTTCTTGTGTTAGTAAAGCTATGAATCGGAATGGAAGCAGGGTTGCATCTTGAAACCTCATTCCCAAAAAGGATCTGCCAGTCACGTCTGCTCGGAACAGCTTGGCGAATGTTTTGCTTCTCTTAAGAACCAACTGGGAGATTGATGGGTTCGAGCTGTTTTTGCACAGACTTGTTTGAGTCTTAAGATGCATTTTCATCTGTCTGCATAGAAAAAGATATTTTAATAAGAACCACTGAGTACATGATTTTCGATTAAAAGGGAATGCAATATATTATTTTAGTATTTTTTTTACTGTGGAATACATTTGTGTTTCTCCTGCACAACCCAAATTTTTAACAAGACTGGAGCAATTACAGGAAGAGCCAGATTTTAGATGTTATCTTGTGTGTAGGAAAAGGGAGTCTATAGCCTCTTTGAGAGATGCAGCAGCACTCTAATCCTGTTTTTCACATCTTAATTTTAGTGACTGCATAACTTACCTTCATAAGATGTTCTTAATTGAACATTTCAATAGAATTTGAATAAAGTCTAATATATTTGGGATTCCTCCTCCACTCCTTTAAAATATGATGTGAAATTTATTAGTCTTAATGTACATACCCCAGAGCTAATTGTTTTATCTTGTAAATCAGTTTCTCCTCATCTTTTATACGGCTTTTACTTTTAGATTTAAAGAATAAATAAATTCTTGATTGGAAAGTCTTTGTTGTTTTGCAGTAGAAAAAGGGGGGGAGGGAGCTTCATAAGTGTAAAAGGATTTTTAGTTCTTTTTTAATTATTTACAAACGCTGAGTTAAAGGACAGTGGAGTTTAAATTATGCATTAAATTAACATCTTACTGATGGAAGACTCTCAAAGAAAGTGGAAATTTTTAAATTGCTATAAGCCAAATTCAGCCACAATTTAATAGCTCAATTGATGTTGATGAACTTAAGGCAGTGGTAAATCTGGACTTATAGGCTTATTTTTCTTTTTGCTGTGAAAGGTAAGCATGCTGTTTCTACAGTACTGACTGTCCTTTTGTTTGAGATTTGACCGAGTATACTTTGATCCTTTTTTTAGAAAAAGAATTCTCTGTTCTCCCTTAAAGAAAGCTTCCTGAGACCTGGATCAGATTATGGAAACTAAAGTGAGCACACAAAAGTGCTTGTTAGAAAGTGAAATTTATGTGCAAACTAAATGTGCCCTTGATGATAGCCTTATTAATCAAACCAAGTTAATAAATCAGTAATATCATGCAGCACTGTTCAACACTCACAGGCTTANTTTTTTTTTTTTTTTTTTATGTGCCTGCTGTGTAGGCAGAGAACATGCACTTTCCTGCCATGGAGTGTGTACTACAATTGAAACACTGAATTCAGAGGGTTGAATGTAAAATGTCGGCATCCAGTACAACAAAAGGGAACATTTTTATAAGTAACTTAATACTGAGATTGAAGCCTAAAGTGACACAACTTTTACTTTATAAGTATTCCTCTCTTTATTTGTAATGCTTTAGGCTCTGATCCAGAATGAAATTCAGGGTCCTGTTTGGAAAATTAGAAGAAATCCATGGGAAATTTGGGACAAAAATGCCATATGGAGCAACTTCAGAACCTGTCATTGGCCAGCACTTGCATTCAAGATCAATGTTTAGTTTTCAAGCAGGCTGCCATTAGGTCATTCTTGAGTAGCTTTGCCAGTACACAAGGGTTGCATCCTTTGTACACCCTTGGGATTCTGGTCTGACAAGCACTTACTCCGTTATTACCCATATTTCCTTTTGCCCTCTGACAAAAGCACTTATGTTGATTTGGATTTATCTGCCTCTACCATGGGATGCCTGCAGGATCTCTGAGAGCCCTCTTGCGTTGCGCAGTGCATGTTCTCTGTAGTACGTGCTGCCGCGTTGTTCCTGATGTTGCGCGTTTTCCTCTGTTGTGAGATGGTTTTGCATTCGTAGTTTTGTTCTGATTTGGGATTGATCTGCATGCCGACCGTGTTAGCTGAGGAGATTCTGCTCAGGCTAAAGTGGGGCTTCTGTGCTCGAACCCAGTGTCGTGCGCTGATGTCCCTGGTGTCCTGGAGCAGCAAGTGTCGCAGCCGGGACCTTGGTTCGATACCTCAGCTCCGTTCCCTGATGTTCTCGCTGAGAAACGAAGGCAGCTGGGTGAGTACCTGAGCCTCTGCTGGTGAAATTTGCCAAGACAGAATACCAAGTTGCATTTATGAAGTGTTCTTATCATTCCATGATCCAGCATTCATCCCCACCTAATGCTGAACACCTAACTGGAGCACTGGTGTGAAAGCGGTGGTTGTCCTGGCAGTGCAGCCACTAGGAAGAAATAGGTATCACCTGTGGTCAATTCACAACCTTCTCTCATCCCATCTTTCTCCCCCCTTTTCCATAACCACATTCCTCCTATTGCCTTCCCAGACCTGTAGCCAGTGTGGATGAAAAGTGTTAATGAAAGTGTTAATGAAACACGAGCAGTTGACCCATTCCAGGTATGGAGTTATCTTCCATTGCATTGTCAGAGCTTGGGAATTTGGCCTACTGCCTTATTTGGGAGGGTAACTGAGCCACAGATGAGAATGAGGTGGCAATGAGGCTTAGTCCAGGAAAGATGAGTTGATGTTTATGGGGGGAAGAAACTGGACATGCTTATACATCTGCCGCCTTAGCAGCTCATGGACTGGGTGGCAAGAAGCTCCACTTTGCATGGAGCCGGGATCGGGGCTGGGTAAAGGCTGTTGTGCTGTATTATCTGGGATGTGGGTCTCACTGCACTCATGGGTTTCTCCAAGATTGTGTCATTATTATCAAGGTGGGGGGGTGTCTTTAAATCCTCAGAAAAACAAGAATGGATGTAGACTGTGCCCTGCTGCTAAGCCTCACCTGGAGGCTATACCTCAGTGCTCCAGAGCTCACACTGGCTAGTGGCTCATCACTGAATGGTGCTTAAGATGCCAGTATTGAATTATTCTCTCCACTTGAGAGGATACTAAGACTTCTTTTGTCTTTTATGCAGGATAGCAACATTTTTCCTATGAGTTAACTGTATTATTCTCTTTCTTGCTACTCCCACATTAGCTTTGGAAAAAGAAAAACAATGCTGTGTCATCGCAGAATTGCCTGGTGATGGGATCTGTAAGGTAGATGAGTTCTTCTCTCCACCCATGAGCAAGTTCTTGAATGAGGTTTTACTGCAGGACAGCTTGTTCTGTTCCTCTTGCACGCTGGCCTGTCCATATCTCTTAGGTTTTTAATACATTACAGTACATCCTCCTCTTAAAACAACAGTTTCATTTCTGTAGCCCAGCCCAACAGCCAGTGCTAGGGAGATATTGCTGTTGTCACTGCATCTTTAAAAGCTCTACATCCATCCTTAAGAGCTTCTTTGGCCACGGACTAGATTCAGGAATACGCTTGGGATCCTGTCCAACACGGTACAGCAATTTACCCCAGATGAAGATCTATCCCTCTGTGGTTCAGATTTTACATGCTTGCCTCATGCACACAAATAATACCTGTTTCATGTAATATTTAGCAGCATGAGCTACAAATTAGACCATAAACTCTTGGGTCCAGAAACCACTAAGCCTTTTAGAGCATTGAGCACGTTCAGACTTAAAACCCAACCAGGGCCACCAGTCATTACTTATTAGAGCAAGGCATAGCTAACAGCTTTAAAAGGTATTCCCTCATTAAATTGAAGTTGCTTTTACCCATGACAGGCCATAAAACCTGAATCCGTGGGAGGAATGTTTGCCTCTATGCATGCATGTGTCTTGGCCTTTTTATTTTCATTGGGAAGAGAAAATAGAGTGGGTTGCGTATTGGATACATTATCTTAGTATTAAGCTGCCATTCCCAATCTCTTTTGGATAATTGGAACAGAGAATCGCTACTTCTCATCCATCACTTCAAATGAAGGCCCTAGTAAAATAATTTTGGTAGCTGGGAACCACAAATAGGATCCCTCTATCCAGATTAGTTCTTTTTTGCTCATGAAACTGTTTGAATAGGTCTTAGCACTCTGAGCTGTAGCAGGATGTATGTCAGCAGTTTTACAACCCTTTGGGGAAATTGCTCCAATGTGTTTATACAGACCTCCCAGGAAGTCTTTGGTGCTGTTGAGCCTGAGGAAAAATATATTGGAGTTTTTGTTGTTGGATTTTGGTCGTTGTTGGGTTGGGTTTTTTTGAATTCCACTAACATACACTGTAACGCTAATAGTAGTTCAGTAGGTTTTATGTGTCCACTGATTTAAAAAATGGTCTTATTAAAAGTTTAGGTCTTATTTCATCAAAGATTTGTAAAACTTTGGATTTAAGTCAGACTTAGTTGTAGCTATGCCTCCTGAACACCTAATAGTAACCATGTAAACTGATGCAGTACAGACCAAATCACTAATTCCCAATCTTTAACACCAGCTGATTCCCATGAACTCACGAACTTTCTTCTGGACATTATGAAAAGTCCCATGAATCTGAAGGTTTTTGATGTTTTAATTTAATAAGGTTCAGTGGACCAGCTGTACAGCAATAACTATTGCCTGAGGGCCATGGTTTGTGACTGTTTGAGCTACAAAAAATTGGCAACCTGGCAACTCGTCTGTGTTACTCTCATGTAATTCTGAAATTGTTCCATCTTGCTCTGTTCTGCCTGTATATCTGTATTGTAGTTAATTTCCTTAGAACATGGAGATGGCTCACTGCTGGAGTTGAAAAGTGGCAGGCATGAGGTGAAATGCAAGCTTAAATTGAAAATTTTATTTGTTCTTAATGGTTATTTCAAACAAAAGAGGAAAAAATGCCCAGATTTGGATTTGAGGTACTCTATCTATGACAAAGAGCACAGATTGAACATTTTAGGGGTGCTACAAAGATGCTGATGATTGCTTTAGTAATCTTTGTAGTCTGCCATGAATTTCAGGCAATTACACAGCCAATGTTCCCGTTGACTAGCCAGGCTTCAACAGACCTTTTAGAAACCTTCTTGTCTTTTCATGTAAATAGACATTTGGCAGTATTTTAAAATGTATACCCAGTAGATTTTGTAATGCATTTCCTTTCTTCATGTGTTTCGTGTTTAATTCAAACAAGCATCTGACATGAAAGCTAAAGATAAAAGTGTAACATAGTACAATTAGTTTCTGTGAAGTCGCTGGATCACTAATGGAACACATCTCTTCCCCCTGCACAACTAGCATAATACAGGTCATTTTTTGGCCATTTGTGTTGTACATTAAAAGCATCAAATAGAGCGCTGTCACGTGCCTGAGTGCATGGACAGAAAGTTCCTTTGTTTGATAACGCTGGAAATAATTTTGCTTTCCAGATACGCAAATTGGTAATTGCTGTGATCAGATCAGACATCTACCACTTGTAACCCTTCGTGTATTAATAAAAACAATGCAGAATTTAGATCAGAGACCAGAAGTGTGTATATATATATATATATATAAAAGGAAGTTCAGTAAGCTGTTTTTCTGTTTCCACCTCCATTATTGTCCAAACCGTGTTTCATGAATGTGTGTCATGATTTCATACCAACTAATCTCTAGCTCTTTCTGATCAAATAAATACAAGCTCAGGAGTACAGTTTGAAAGCAATATGCAGGACTTGTGCATTTAAATCCATTGAGCCTCTAAGAAGCAGAGTTTGTGGCCATATTTAGTGAAAACAATTTTTATTTTATAAATAGCATTTTTTGGAAGTGAAGAAGTATTTCTTGACAGCAAACCTGCAAACTTCTTTCCTCTTTATTAATGCTCAAAGTATGGAATTTAGATCCAGATTTGGGTGCAAACTCCACCAGTTTCATATGTGTCTGATCTGGTGCTCTAGTTTTTTGGAAAGCAAGCTTTCAATTGCAAAACAGGCAACTGTTTTTTTGTAGGATTAAGGAGAGCTGTGTCACATTCTCCCTTTCTTACTCTTTCTGTACAGAACATATGGGTTCTTTTAAAATTATAGCATGTGTGTGGTTCTGTATTATTTAAGGTACATGATTTTTTTTATTTTAGATTGACACTGTTTTAAAGCAGCTTGGGGATGTAACAAAGTTACACAAGATGCTGCACATCTTGACAATGCCACACAATAATCAGAAGTATGTATTTCAAACCCACTTATAAACCCACTTTGTTGTTCATACAACAAAGGAATGCAGCACATAGATGCCACATGTGGAACGTGTGGGGCATGATTTGAGTCTTGAATCCTCCTGTCTGTCTTTGATGATTCATAAAAATGCCCAGTTCTCCATATTGCATTTGCTGTTTTTTAAAGCTTTGCTTTGGGATAAATAATAATGTTTCTGGGGGAAGTATCTTAGCTGATTAATAGGCAGAGAATGCTGGTAGTGCTTTTTTTTCTTTCTTTCTTTTTTTTTATTGCAGAATGCTTTGACCATTGTTAAACAGTTTAGCTAGATCCAAAGGGATACTGCTAACAAGCTGGTAACCCACCAACAGCCTTATATCCCGTGTCAAAGACCTTGTACAATGTAAAAGCTAAAGGGATTCAAATTAAGCCTTTTCTCAGGACAATTTATAAATAGAAAGCATTTCAAAACTGAGATTTATTTCTTCCCCTCCTGCCCTTTCTTTGCCATGAATACAACAGAAGGAATCTTAAAGCTCTTGCTTGTCTTCATGTCATCTCTTTTTGCCTTTTCTGACTCTCATTTTTATTTCAGTTGCAAAAGTTGTAAAAGTAGTTGAAATCACATGGGCAGAGGGAAATGTGAATCTAACACCTGGATACCTTTGTCCTTGGTGGCAGTAGGAAAAAAAAAAAACGTGGAGAAGTTAAATTACAAAAAAAATCCCATCTAAAAGAACAAAAAAAAGACCCCCCAAAACCATGGAAAAGAATAAATTGATCGATTTAAAAAATAATTATTATTGGACACAAACTGAACTTCGAGATTCCATAGAAGAGAAGTCAGTAAGAATCACATTTCCCTGTGAACATCTGTATTTAACAGAGTATAGCATTTCTAGTGGGGAAAATATTCCCATTGTGGCTTCTGTGAAGAAGGAGAGCAGCACAGTGAAAACCCTATCCTCCATCAAGGTCTGCACCCGGGACTCATGGCTCCCAGAGCCCAAGGAGGATAGAGCTGAGGTGGAAAAGGGAGTGGGTGATAGGAGATGTCAGAGGCACTTGGATGAACGAGTGTTGGAGCAGAGAAGAGCTAGTGGGGATGTTAGTGGGGGAGAAGGGAGGGCAGGAGGAAGCAGGCATCTCCAAGGGATTTGAAGACAGGATGAATGACTGCTGGGCTTGGGAAAGGTGTGCATGTATTTGCAGAGGGCATAAATGGGTCTGCTAATGACTCCTTTTTAGTGGGTATTGAGGTACTGATGATGGGGAAAAAAGCTGCTGGTGTTGACAGAGGTTTCATTGGTATTGCGTGGCCCAGGACATTTATGGAGCCACTGTACCCCTGTCTCAGAGCTAAATTACTTCCCAGATGTAAGGCAAACAAGCTCAGACTGATCTCCTGTTCTTTATGGCTTCAGTCCTCAATACTCATTCAGCAATAGGCAGCTGGTTCCGTTTTCTTGGTTTAGAGGTTCTGACACCAGTAAAAACAAAACAAAAAAACTTTTAATCTTCCTGCAATGAAATACACTGCAGAGTTAAATAAACGAGATCTGTTGGAACACCCTTGTTTTTTACAGGCCTTTTCTTAGCAAAGGCATGGTTGTTTGGGAAGATCCCCTAAAACTGCAGGGGGGTGGCTGGCTTAGCTTTTAAATCCATGTGATAGTTTCTTTATCAAGAAATCTCTTTCAGATCATATCCCCTTTGATGATTATTCAGCCCCGATCTTTCCCCTGCTTTATAGTTATTTTAACATCTCTGAAGAACTGCCAACATACCCATTTCAGCGGCCAGTGACTGTTATGCTGCGCTTTTTTATTGGCATTCAATTTTAAGTGTTGACAGACAGTAAATACTAAGACTTCTCTTTACTGTTCTACAGTAATTTGTCCTATGGTTGTAAATAAGTCTCTCTTGTTCTTCTGTCTGCTAAACAAAACTCACTATTTTTGGAAGAGATTGAGCAAGCAGAAGATTGTCCCATTTTATGTAAACTGTGACTGAATGGATATTACAATATCTGTTTGGGTTTTTTTTATTTTCAAGGCAAAAGAAGCAACTTATTTCTGAAAATACTATTTTGTTGTGGATTTTGTTTTAAAGATGTGTCTGTTATATTTCCAGTATTTTTTTCAAATATATTGTATTTTCCATGCAGACCTGTCATGCAAGCCTGGAGGAGAATGATATTTAAAGATTTTAGAATATCCTCTTGGACTGTAACAAACAAGCAAACTACTTGCTATGAGGAACAGTAATTATTCCCAGTAGTCTAAACATTTTTATTCCGTATTTTTTTCTCTCTCTGGTAGACACCTTGCATTTCCAAGACCGAAAATCAGCCTCAAGGACTTGCAACGAGCGTCAGGTGGGGACAGACACCCATCAATCAGTCCACGCCCTGGGACACTGATGAGCCTCCATCTAAGCAGATGAGGGAGAATGAAAACCCAGGTATGTTTCTAATCTTATTTGTAATTCTACAAGGGAAAATCATTCAAAGCAAATTCAATGCACTATCTCCATTTACCTCCGTAAATTAGACTTCATTGTGAGCCCTTGCTTTATCCTTTAGCAGAATTTTTCTCTCATTGTAAAGACCCCTCAAGTTTCTTCTGTGCTGGGGCTAATATAAATGTATTAAGATGCCTGCAAGTTCATTAGAGTGCAGGGGTTTTTTTCTCATTCTCTGCCTTCACTGAAGGAAAAGGCACTCTGTAATACTTTAAGACCTCTTTTATGTCCAGAACTACCTGAAATCATTTCCAGCTTCCAGACACATATCATACATTGTGCTACTATGCCAGACGCCTAATTACAATCTCTTTGTAGTGGCTGGAGCACCATTATTACACACACAGAGTGTTTGTCAGGGAGCCATGAAAGCACGGTGGGGAAAGAAGTTAATTTTCTTGGAAGCGTGCGCTTAAGCTGCATAAAGCACAAAACACATAAAACCACAAACATGCTGCCATGTCACCTGATGAGTATTTTAACAATTGCACTCCCATCATCGTGGCAATTTTATGCACTTTCCAGCTGGGAACGGTTCCAGGCCCTGAACCGCTTTAGGTACCGCAAAGGAGAAGGGCGCGGCGGCGCGATTCGGTAGCAGATGTGGGTGCGGGAGGGGAAAGCTGGGGGTGTTTTATCTGTGTTCTGGTCCCCCCCCGGGTGCCGAGCCCGCCACCATTGCCAGCCTTCCTTCGTGCCGCAGGTGCAGCGCCCTGGGTGACCACAGTGGCGGCGGGCAGCCAGCCCACGCTGATCACGCACTCCTACGGGATGACGCAGCCGCCCACCTTCAGCCC